>JALIGW010000003.1:144018507-144228507 GCA_023053685.1 Diadophis punctatus similis
CTCATTGTATAAAATTTCTGTTAAAAATAACTCAAAATGCAGATTCATGAGGACTAAGATATGGAGTTTATATACTCAGCAGAAAAAAATTAGCCATGGCAATGTTATGCACTTGGCCTATCTAATCAGCACAGGGGTAGGTTCCAGATTCTGCTACTGCTGGTTCGCTCAGTGACGTGACGCACGGGCGGGCGCACGTTGCGCAACACTAAAAAAAGCTTCTGTGCATGCGCAGAAGCAAAAAACAAGATGGCGGCACCAACAACGATGCCAAGAGAACCGGCTCGGGGGTGTGGCAGGCTTGGGTCACTGCCAGTTGCAGCGACCCAGGCCGCCAAGTTACTAACGGTTCTATAGAACCGGTCCGAACCGGTAGGAATCCACCTCTGCAGCAAAGTTTTTCAGTTTAATTATAATTTAAATATAAATTACAGTCAATCATTGGATGTTTGTGTACTTTATCAAACTTATTTTTGAAATACATTTCTACAAATTATATGAATTCCTTGAGGTGTCTGCAAATTCACTATCTCCAAATCATATTGTAATATACTTAGCTGAAACTGTGATAATAAAATTTGGTAGCAGTTAAGACCGATGTCCTCTAATAAGATTCTTTTTTTTTCAACCTAAATATAAATATCATTGCATAATTAGGCTTACTCTCAGGCAAAGGATTACACCCAGTATCATTTAGTGGCAGGATCTCTGATTGTCATCAGATGTGTTGCTCTGATGCTTAATTTGGCAAACTGCTGCCAGAACAGCTTAGAGAAGGAAAAAATAGTGATTCAGAAAGGACGAGCAGAAAGAAAGGGTATTGTACCAATGAAAGTGTAGACCACTGCTAGTTAGCTCATCCTCCAAAAAGCCCCTTGTATACCTGGTATCATCTTGCTCCCAAACTTCAGACCTATCCCTATTTCCTTGACCTCCTTTTAGAGGGGACTAAGTACATTTCATAGCCTAAAAGGATGAGCCATCCTCAGTAAGCAAATAGAGAACCTAAGGAATAGATCCTGAAAGGGAAAAGATCTACATTGTAATCAGAAAAGGGTTTTCAGAGAAGGAAAGAGAAACCACGAGAGAACACCTCAAGACCGCCGTGGCCTAGAGGTAGAGCTCTCGCCTCACAATCAGGAGGTTGTGAGTTCGATTCTAGGTAGATGCAGATGTGGGGTCTCCTGCTTGGGCAGGGGGTTGGACTAGATGACCTGCAAGGTCCCTTCCAATTCAACATAATAAATAAATAAACACCGCTCAGCTGCAGATTAGTAAGCAGCTCTGAAATTCATGTATTCTGAAATGGCTCTTGTAGCCAGTGACTTTTAGTGCTTTTTTTCCAACAGAACTGCGCAGTCCTTCAGATTTGCCAACAGATGCTTGGGAGCACATGGGAGAAATATCCTGGCTCTTGTAGCAGGAACAGCACCCATCTTTTTTTGTGGGTTGTTTTTTTTTGAATTGCAGCTGCTTTAAAGAGTTGCAGATAGAGGCAACCCATGTGTTCCTGCCTGGCGTGAAGCCTCTTTTCAGAACTAAATCGGAAGCGCTGCAATCTGACAGCTAAAGTCTGAGACAAGGGTATTTCTAAAACATTCCTTTATGAAGGGATCGACAGTAAACTTTTTAATGTTTATTTTAATTGAATGTAATGATTTGGGGGGGGGGACGGTTATTAACCAAGTGTGTCTCCAGTCTTTATGGCCGTGGTCGATTATGCAGTTGACAAACAAAGGCATTTTGAAAAGCCAGCAGAGGCCCAGCGCAAATCAGCTTGCCCTTTCCCCCATACAATAGTCAATGGTACCCAGCAGGAGCTAATGCGCTGTGGCGCTGTGCTCCTTGTGCTGCAGCCAAAGGAGTACTTGGGGACATGCTGGAAGATATAATAGGAATTCTACAAGGGTCTGCCAAGGGCAATTTTATCTCAGCCGGTTTTATTCCCTTTGACAGGCTCAAGTATTTATTCGGGCTTGAAATCATAAAAGAGACATTTACCATAACATGAGTACAAATATGCGGTTATAAATTGTCTTCCCCCTCTTTATTTAAGACAGATTTTTCTATGTCCTTGTCAAATGGCAACATTTTCTCTGAATACTGACTTCCCCGAAACTGGCTTCCAGGGAAGTTTGCCAATGTTTCCCCCCCCCCCCCCTTCAATTGGATGATCAGAAATGCCAAACAAATTTCTTTGGTGGGGCAATTTCTACATCATTAGCAATCTTCCCAAGCAATACATAGGCACATGCTAAGTAAATAAACTTGGCCTGTAGCCCCAACGTACCAAGCAAGTGGCTTGAGTTATATCTGTGCATGGTTTCTGTGATAGATATGCAGAGCATATCCAACAGCAAGCTACTTGTGGCATTTGACAATAGTAAAATATATTTCCCCCACCCCTGCAATAATTACTTGCTAATCTGAAAGCAGAGGTTCATCTTTTTTTTTCTGCAATTAACAATGTATGTTCAAAGCAAGTGAACAGGCCAAACATGCAAATTGCTGCATATCTTGCAGGTATCACTTGAAAGGGCTGGGCTGAGCCTTCCTTGCCGGGTGATTTTTAACCCCTTTAGGTAGTTTCTTTAGGTAATAAAACTCCACGTCTTGTCAGGAAGGGCTTCCAACCAGTAAACACTCCGCTCTATCCAGTCACCCTGACTCTACCCCAAATTAAAGAATTACAGGGCCATAAAAGGGAGTTTTGGGTAGCATCTAAATTGAATTTTTCTTTCTGTTGCTGTTCAGTTACCTGTTCTTGTTTTTCTTCCATTCTGTTTTATCCCTTCTCATTCTCTTTCCAGTGCAACTTTTTTTCTCCTTAATCCTCCACTCATCCCAATTTTTTCCTCCACCTCCTCCTCTTCCTGGTTTCTTCTAAAATGAGAATGGGCAATGACTGGGGACTTCAATTACCCTGATATCAACTGGAAAACTAATTCTGCACCAAGTGAGAAATCAAATAGGTTCCTAACCAACCTAGCTGACAACTTTGTTGTCCAAAAGGTAGAGGAGCGAACTAGAGGGACAGCCATACTGGACTTAATACTTACAAACAGAGAAGAAGTGATAGAGGGAGTTGAAACTGCAGGAACCTTGGGTGAGAGTGACCATGTCATACTAGAATTCAACATAACGCAAACACAAACAATAGAACACAATGATACCAGAGTTTTAGATTTTAAAAGAGCTGATTTTAATATACTCAGAGAAAACTTGGAAAACATTCCTTGGATAAAGGGGAAAACAACTCTAGAATCTTGGGAAACTCTGAAAAATATGATCATAAAAGCCCACCCCATCACAATACCGCTGAGAAAGAAAAACAAGAAATCCAAGAAGAAACCAGCATGGCTGCACAAAGATCTATCTGACAAATTGAAAGACAAAAAGGACAAGTACAAAAAATGGAAAGAGGGACACATAACTAAGGCAGGATATCAGCAGATAGCCAGAATCTGAAAAGACAAAGTCAGGAAAGCAAAGGCTCAGAATGAACAAAGACTTGCAACAAAAGTCAAAGATAATTTTAAAAAGTTTCTTCCAACATATAAATAACAAGAAAAAAAACCAAAGAAACAGTTGGTCCATTAGAGAGAGAAGACAGCAAGAAAGTAACAGGCAACAGAGAGAAAGCAGAGCTTCTTAACTCATTCTTTGCATCAGTCTTCACGCAAAAAGAAACTATAGCCCAACCTACCGAACTACTCAAAATTTCCACTACCAGTTCTCCAGAACCTGTCAGAACCTGCTGGATTTCACCCCACTTCTAATTTTTCTCTCTCTCTCTTTATAAAATTGAAAGAATCTAGCTCTTAAGATGACATAAGTATGACCATTTTGAGTATTTGTTAAAGTAGAGAGGTCCAAGTATGAATGAAATAAATGGGTATATTTTGATAACTAGCTTTCAATCCTTTTAAAGGTTTTTGAAATACATTTCTTTTTAATAATTAAAAAATAAAATTTTAAAGGGTAATGTGTCAAATGAAGGGATAATAGAAGATCCAAATATCTGCATTTTAAAATGATAAATCTTCCACGTTGGCATTCTCAATGCTGTTGTTGTTAAACATAATGACATCAAACTACCCTATTAAATTATAATTATCCCACACCTGTGTAACCCAGTTGAGTGACAAGCCAGAAATGAAAAGTTCTGCAGCTTTTCTAGAAGCTATTCAGGCTAAGCATCGATAGACCTCTGGGGAGAATAATTCTTCAGTTGTGTGCAATATGTGAAAAAAAGCTTCTGTGTTCCTTTTATGTAGGGTTCCATAAATTATTCATAAAAAGTCTGAGAAAGTTCTAAGTGCATATTTGGGGGGGAATAATAGAAGCCAAAGTGCTCTAAGTTTATTCATGCTGCATGGTGTACTGAATTTATATTGCTTTTGATGATATGTCTCACTAACCCTCAGAAACATTAAATTAAAATGTGACATTTTGTTATGTGCTAGGCTAGTTTTAAACCCTCACAGTTGTATTCCTTTTAAAACTTTTTTTTTTTAGTTACAGCTTGGTAAGGCAGATTTAGTGTGGAGTCTGCTACCCAATTTATTCAATTTGTTTATCTATTATTTTTTCCACGATGTTTTTTTTTTAATCTCCCTTGCTGTTTTGCTTTAGTGTTGGCTTTATTTTTATTTACCGGTTTTGTCTGTTCATATAGACTTGTAATTTTCTCAGCCCTGGTGATTTTATTGATTATTTCCTTGCCTTTTGTAATTCATCCCTGCTTATTTAACAAGGTCTTTCTTCTCTTGAGAATATATATCATATATAATATGATCTCAGAAGTCAAGCAAAAAGTTAGTAAAGGAGAATTTTGGGAATTGTAGCACAACAAAATGGCCTGCCTGTATGTCCTGGTCCTTGGACATCAAAGGTGACTAACAAGCAAGTACTGGAGCGCATAACACCAGGCATGCCACTGGAAGGCCAAATCATGAAATTACGTGTCACTTATTTTGGCCATGTTATGTGCGCGAAATAACTGGAGAAAGCAATTATGCATGGAAGAATTAGCAGTAAAAGGAATCAAGGCCACCAAAGAACATGATGTCTGGACATCATCAAAGCTGACACCAACCAAAGCATAGAGCAACTCAAAAAAGTAGTGCAAGATCGGAAGACATGGAGACCTGGCCCATAGAATCACCAAGAGTCGACACGACTGAATGGATAACATCATCATCATTGTGGGTCCTGGATTCATTCACAAAAGTTATTGCATACTGAGAAGCAATTAAGAGACGAGGAAAGAGGTTCTAGCAGATGAGGAAGCCCCCTGTGCTGCCTTCAAAGAGTTTCACTTAACTGGTTCACCACAGGTGACACGACAACTGTGACATCGAATAAACTGAATAGCATTGGCAGAAAGCTGATTTGGAAAGCTCTACCCATGTAATGGTTAGCTACCCATCACTATGAAACATATGAAGAACGGTTGCAGGAACTGGGTATGTGTAGCTTAATGAAAAGAAGGACTAGGGGAGATATGATAGCAATGTTCCAATATCTCAGGGGTTGCCACAAAGAAGAGGGAGTCAAACTGTTCTTCAAAGCACCTAAGGGTAGGACAAGAGGCAATGGGTGGAAACTAATCAAGGAGAGAAGCAACTTAGAACTAAGGAGAAATTTCCTGACAGTTAAAACAATTAATCAGTGGAACGGCTTGCCTCCAGAAGTTGTGAATGCTCCAACACTGGACGTTTTTAAGAAGATGTTGGATAACCATTTGTCTGAAGTAGTGTAGGGTTTCCTGCCTAAGCAGGGGGTTGGACTAGAAGACCTCCAAGGTCCCTTCCAACTCTGTTGTTGTTGTTGTTGTTGTTGTTGTTGTTGTTGTTGTTGTTATTACCCATGTAATTGGTAACATAATGTCATCTTTGTAAAATTGAACTTTATTGCCATTTAGCAATAGCGATAGCACTTATATACCGCTTCCCAGTGCTTCATGGCCCTCTCTAAGCGATTTACAGAGTCAGCATATTGCCCCCAAATATCTGGGTCCTCATTTTACCCACCTCATTTGTTTTATATCTGAGCCTTGAGACACAGTAAGTAGGTGGAGACAATGGTAGGACATCTTTTTCTGTGATTTTTATTACAGTGTAGGTTAAAATAATGATTATGACTGGAAGATGTTTATTAATGGCAGATGGCTCAAGAACAATTTAATCAGAAAACATTCAGTAATATGCAATTCCGCATCCTCCAAATCCAACATGGGTGGGGAAACATGTTTCCCAGTAATGTGGGAAATATCTATATTTGCTCTGGATATAGTGACAAAGATATATCAGACTTTATCTATAGTAAAGAATGTGACATATATATTTTCTTAGAGTCATTATCCTATTCACTGTAATCGGGAGTTGAAGTTTCTAGGTGATTTTCAAAGTCTTAAAAAGGATTTGACAAGGAAGTGAGTGAGATGGATGTCTTCAGTCCACCTTGTTCTATGATGTAGGTCAACACAATAGTTGGGAAGGGAATGGTGCGGGGGGGGGGTCTTCAAATACCTGGCAGAGCAAGCTATTAGTTTATTGTGTGTGATACTCCTGCTGCTGTGGCCTAGAGGTGGAGCTCTTGCCTCACAATCAGGAGGTTGTGAGTTCAATCTTAGGTAGAGGCAGATGTAGGGTCTCCTGCTTGGGCAGTGGGTTGGACTAGATGACCTGCAAGGTCCCTTCCAACTCTGTTAATCTGTTAAAGACCTGGTAGAAATATCCTAACACAGGAGAGGACTCTTGGGAATATCAACTAGGTTAGTACTTTCTGTAATGATTTCTTATCCCAAAATCAGAATAATGAGAATACAGATTGTTACGTACGGACGGACATAGGATTATTTGCATGAAGGCCGCTGATTGGCTAATCACACGGCGGGAGTTTTAAACGACTGTCAGTGGCTGGCAGGCTCCAGGCAAGCCCTTAAAAGCGGCTTCCCTGTAGCCTGCCGGCATTCAGTATCAGCTACAGCTAGGAGAGAAATAAAATGCTGAACAGTTACTGTGACTCGTCTTGTCAATTAAGCGTGAATCTAACACAGATAGTCCTTGACATAATGACAGTTCACTTAGTGACTGTTCAAAGTTAGAATGTCACTGAAAAAAGTGAGTTACAACCATTTTTCACACTCATGACTGCTGCTAGATGATTGCTAGATTTTTGGGGGGTACTTTTAAGTATCGGGAGTGAAATTTTGAAATAAATCTGACGAGGAAATTTATCCTTTAGCTACTGATTTTGTAAGCATATTAGCCACATATATTTTTTCTTTATTTTTTATCATAATAGGTAGGCAATTGTTTGTTTTGTTGTTAAAGTCTAGAAACTGCTCAGCATAAATTTTCGAGGAAGAGATTCTGAGTTCATCCTTTTACAGCTGCCGTTCTTCACTGGCAGATGGTTCTTATCATACCCTGAAGAATTGGATTGTGATGCAGGTAAAAAGGGTCTATAGCAGAGGTCTTTAAACTTGGCAACTTTAAGACTTGTGGACTTCAACTCCCAGAATTTTCCAGCCAGCATAGAAGTCCACAAGTCTTAAAGTTGCCAAATTTGAAGACTTCTGGTCTATAGTTTGAGGTTCTCATTTATCAATACTTTTTTTATCTTTCAGTAAAAATTGAGTATTGTGAAGCCAGCTATTTCCAGTTTCTGGAAATTCAGCGTGCTTTTACCATGTTCAGATTTCAATCTATGCCTTTTCTTTCCTTTAGCAAGACAGTATTCTAACATTCCTTTGGAAGAACGCCTTTGTGCATATGTTTGCGTTGCATACAAGACATTGTTCATTATTCCTTACATTGTCCATTGTATAAGGATTTAAGTGAGGTGTCTTTCGTCTGTTATTTTAAAGCATCATTACAGTAAATCTACTGATCATAGAGACCATTCTCCTCATATTGCAATATTTGGTCAATTTACAAGAAAACCTGGAAGGTGATTGTTAACAAATTTAAACATTTTAGAGGTTAAATTTCTACCATTTGGGTGCATCTTATACACCGAATGCAGCCCCACCCAGCCACCCCCACCCTTTGGCCTCTGCCTGCCAACAATTTACCTCTTTGCAGCAAACAAAACAGAAACAGAAGCCTTATTAGCACACTAAAAGATTACTTGCGTCCCGATCTACAGCTGACAGAGGCTTGCAAGCCACGTGGTAAAATGAAACTAACTACGGTGGCTGTAATGAGACAAAATGCTGGGAGATAAACTGCTGGCAATGTTACATTGCTGAAATTGCAAGACAGTAAGCTACAGCTACTGTAGAGGAAAGAGCTCTTGCCTCACAGTCAGGAGGTTGTGAGTTCTATCCTAGGTAGAGGCAGATTCTGTTAATATGTTATTTTGTTAAATGTTTGTAGAGTGTTGAAATTATAAGACTTATTTTTTAAAGACTGCTTTATTATTGTTCTATAACTTAACAAAATGAAGAAGCTTTTTAAAATAAATGCTTGCTCTGAAGAGGCCCAGTGCTATTGTATCTTCTTTTAAATAGCAGAAAGCCTTCCAGAAAGCCACATCAATTTTAAAGATCTGTAAAAGTATAATCTGAAATGTCTTGTTTTAGTATTAAGTATTAGTATTAAAATAAGGCAGCTGAATTAAACCCTGACTTGGTCTTGGGTAGACTAAGTTTGGAGTAGATCTATTTAAATAATTGGGAGGAGTTAGTGTGATTACATTTAAGAAAACTTTCTGGGATTAATATACTGCCATAATGTACATTTCTCCAATTCTTTGCTATTTCTATGGGTCAAGCACACATGCACAGAAATACACAGCAAACAGTGTATATCATCTGTGCTGTTTGCTGTTTGCTGTTTGGCAAATTGCTGGGAGGCAGAGGCCTTTTTTCCTTGTTTTCCTCCCCCAAAACTAAGGTGCATCTTATACTTCGGTGCGTCTTATACTCCGAAAAATATGGTAATTTATTTCTAAAGTTAGAAACTTTTTAACAACTAAAGAATTTTATTAAGCTATCTTCCACAACTTACATCTTTGCACCACTTTTAATACACTTCGGTTGTTTCAGGTCCATATTTTTAAAATCAGTATTTATTTTAAAGACTTACCATAAATATTAAAATTTAATGCAATAATATATTGCAGTCCTTATTACTACTGCTATTACTATAATGAGGAATTTCTGGGTTGTAATATTTTTATCATTCTTATTTTATTTTTTGTGAGGTAGGATTAGAAACAACCCAGCAATTCCTCATTATACATAATAAACTTATTATACAGTAAACTTAAAAAAATATTAATACAGCAATTAACAGCAGCAAATAATCATATTTGGTGACTTTAATAGAACTTTTTAAAAGAAATTACATTCTTCAAAGGAAAAAGAGTGTCTAGTAATTCTCCAGGCACACTTTTGAAACAACCACCCATAAAAACAAGGTTTTAACATCTTAAAAGGTAAAATTTATATTGAAATAGGAATTGCAGTTAACATATACAAAATTAGTAAGTTGCATCCCCATCCTAAAACCAGTCTTAGAAAGAAAATAACATAATTGACAGGACTCTGTTATTTATTTATATAAATACTTTTTCACTATACTTTCCAAATGATCAATTCCATTTCTAAATCATAGTATCTGGTTAAAAAAAATACTATGTCTTCCCATTCTTGTCGGGAGAATGCTTCAAAGTTTCCTGGTAAGTTTACTTCCAAAGAAGTTTCAAGATCTCATGAAGAAGCCCTAAGACATTTAGTGGAATAAAAATGGGAGGTTTGGGAAATAACTCCTTAATTCTATATAGCTTATTGTCACAAATTGGGTTGCCAGTCAGAGGATTTCTGCCATATGTAAGATTGTTAATTTAGGTTATTTAATATCAATATCAAAATGAAGCAGCATTCCTTGGCTGGAGCATATGTTATAGAAGAAGAAAGTTTTATGCTTTCTTCTGAAAAGTAGGAGACAAACTCCTACAGGTAAAGGATCCCAGAAAATACATATTATCATTGCACTGTTTATGAACTCTGCTATGAAATGCTAGAATTAAATTTAAAAAAACTACATGTTCCAGAAACACAAAAGATTACATTTATTTGAAATCTGTGGGTGTTTTAATAGAACTTCCTTGTTGAAAAGTCTTGGATTCAGAGTGTGTATGTGTGTATTTGTTTAAGGTCTCTGTGGGGTGATATGGATGGCTGCCACATGCTTTTCATACATTCCAAATTACTGCCATAGCAAATCCCACACCTATTACCACAGACTTTTGTTTTCTGCTCCTTCTCTCCCTACACCATACTCTAAATAATCAACTTCCAAGCCAAAACCAGTTAGAAAACAAAGATGTGCTGAACATTAGGTGTACACTACAGAATCTTGCTTTAGGCTGTTTTTTCAATCTCATCCCAGCAGGAGTTCATATTTCCCCCACTGTGTGAAAATCTGTGAAGAGCCAGAAGTTTTCTTCCATATCTTTAAACCATACTTGACAGATGGTAATTTATTTTTCCTGAATGCTTTTTCATGCCACGTATTTTTGCTTGTAATGAAATTTGAAATAACACCGCAAATAAACCAGGGGTGAAACCCAGCAGGTTCTGACAGGTTCTGGAGAACCGGTAGTGGAAATTTCGAGTAGTTTGGAGAACCGGTAGTGGAAATTTTGAATATTCAGAGAACCGGCAAATACCACCTCTGGCTGGCCCCAGAGTGGGGTGGAAATGGAGATTTTGCAATATCCTTCCCCTGGAGTGGGGTGGGAATGGAGATTTTGCAGTATCCTTCCCCTGCCACGCCCACCAAGCCACACCACGCCCACCAAGCCATGCCCACAGAACCAGTAATTTAAAAAATTGGATTTCACCACTGAAATAAATGCAAGGGAGGCAGCAGGTACCGATGTCGAAAGCAATTCAGGGGAATGTGTTATTGTGTTAACATCAGATATGTGTAGTCTCTGCATTCATAGATTGATCTTGGATACAATCATTGCTCCTACAGACAGACTAATTTTGAATCCAGGAGAAAATGTAAAACTCGTTTTATAAGTTTTATGTAAAACATCTGGAGCATGCCACCCTATACCACTTACAGGGGAACCACAAGGGAAGAGAACTGTGTCTCTGTTCTTGCCAGAGAGCACTCAAGAAGCATCTGATTGGTCCAGGGATGGGTTCTAACTTACCTCGCTGCTGGTTCGCTTCCTCCCATGCTGTGTGGGCGCGTGAACATGCACAGTGCTGAAAACTCGGCTTCTGCGCATGCGCAGAAGCAAAAAACAGCTTCTGCACATGCACAGAAGCAAAAAACAAGATGGCGGCGCCTATGGCCGGTTCGTGGGCATGACCAGCCAGCCATCACTCCCAATTCAGCAAGCAGGGGGAAATTCCCACTACCGGTTCTAAAGAACTGGTCCGAACCGGGAGTAACCCACCTCTGGATTGGTGATTCCGAAAATAAACATGTATTTGCCTATTTGTACAATTATTCATAATCCTCCATTTTACAGAGATGATCTTGAATAGGGGAAACATAAGAACTGTTAAGTACAGTAAGTAACAATTCAGTCCTGAGAAAGAAGAAACTCTACCTTGATTCTGTTTATTATAAGAAGATGAAGAAAGATCAAACTCCGGCAGGCTTTCAAGAGTCTGTTAATACACGCAATAAAAATAAAGTAGACTTCAGGTAGTCCTTGTGTTGTCTGTTCCCTGCCTGGCTTTTCTGAAAGAGATGACAGAAGTTTACAGTACCAATCAATACAAATGCAATCAAAAACCATTTACAACTTTGAATTACTTTACTTTGAATTATGCTACCCATCTCTTGTTGATCAGGCAAAACCTTTTGTTTGTACAAAACCTATTTTTAGAACACCATTTTAGTTTCATCTGAAAAAGAGAACCTTATATTCTTCAGTAAATGTATATACAGTTATACCATATCACCACATTATGCTATTCCATACCAATTATGCCCCTATCACAAGGAATAGGAGAATAAAAACTGTCAGTGTATATCTTCTTTACTAAAGAATGGTGTAAGATATTCTTGCTGGGATTGAGAGAAGCTCCTTTTGGCTCAAATGTCCTCCATTGTTGTCCAGAATTAAATGCATTCACTTATAAAAGCACAACTGTAGTAAAAATATTAGCATGCAGATGCTCTGGTGTTTTGTTAATGCATTTAATTAGACACAATATCTTCATTGTTCTTTTTCTTTCTCTCATGTAATGAATGCGTATTATGGTATAGAATTTGGTTAGCGTTAACAAGTAAAATTATATTTTTTCATAGAATCTTAATATCTGATTTTTATTTCAGCCTCAAAGTTTTCTGTGTAACAAAATGTATGCTCGGTTACAAGATATTAACATATTCATTCTAATTTTATACATTTAGAATCAGCAAAAAAAGTAGCTGAAGTCAAGGAAGGTGGCAGAAATATTGTTAATGAACATGGCCTTTGGTTCCAAAGCCTTAATTGGGGCTGTCGCGATGAAGCAAAACTAATTTTAATGCCATATTTCATGCAATTAAAATTGGCAGCTGTTATTGAGTGAAGCATTGCACCTTAAAATATGAGTGACAATCAGAATTTTTAAAAGGCCACTGCTATCTTGATTGGATGTTGTCACTACTGCAAATGGGGCAGCAGTCTATCAGTTCCAAATGAGGAACACATTGTGAAATCACAAGGAAATGTTATATAGTACATTTAGAATGTTAATATAATTTATTGCCATAGGCCAGGTATTAATAACTTGAAATGCTTTCTGCAATGATGAGGGTTCTCACAAATGTTCATCGGTCAGGCTCTGTTGCTTCTTCATAACAAACTGAAAAGCACATGAAACCATCAGGAAAAAATGGAACATAGGTAAAAGCAACAGAAGCAAACACATGTGCCTTATCATTATTTAAAGAAACGCCATGTATTTGTTTGCACCCTATGTTAATATTGGTGGAAATCAATCACATCAGGAAAATCAGCGTTTGGGTAACGGACAGGAAGGATTTTCGTGGGATTTTGTAAAAGGATAAAGTCTTGAAATTTAATAAAGAAATATATAGTACATTTAAATATGATTCAACTTAAGTTTTAAATTAGGAATCATTAGCCATTTCTGGTTGTGTGTGTGTGTGTGTGTGTGTTTGTGTGTGTGTGTCTTAGGTTCAGTAAAAGGCAGATCTGTTGCAGTTGCATATAATATATGGTTTTTGTGTGAAGCAGCTAACTCAAGGCAAGGGGAAGAAAGCACCATTGTTCTAACATTCTGTTTTTCACAGGCCTGTATTCATATCTCATCCTTGTTGTTTGCAGGAGAGGCAGATGTGAACCAGAACAATGGGACCTCCACTAAGAGCAGAGCGGTGACAGACTCCAAGGGCACAGCGGATCCAAAGAATGCCTGGAAGGAAGCCAACCCAGCTGACACAACTGGTCGCCCCCATTTGGTCCGCCTCTTTTCCCGAGATGCCCCAGGCAGAGAAGACAACACCTTCAAAGATCGGCCCTCTGAATCAGATGAGCTGAAGACCATTCAGGAAGACAGTGCAGCAGCAGCTTCTGAGAATTCGGATTTGATGGCTTCACAAAAACGCTCCTCTTTCCGGCATGGTTCCAAACTTGCAACTGCAAGTACCATAGACCATGCTAGACATGGATCTCCACGAAGATACAGGGAACCAAGTCTACTTGATTCATTGGGCAGATTCTTTGGCGGTGACAAGCATTATCCGAGGCGGGGCAAGGTGAGCTCAGAGGAAAGGAGAACAGATTAGCAGCAAGAAATCTAAAAGGAGGGTGGGAGGAAAAATCACAAGAACTGAATAATCTCCAAAGAGCAAGAATTGGCTTAGCCAAAAAGGATGTTATCTATCAAGTTCTAATACAATGTTGGTTATTAGTCCAATGTTTAAAATAACCCTACAAAAAATATAATAACCTTGAGTTGACTAGGAACATTCTCTTGTCCTTAATCTTCTAACTGGATGCCTCAGTTTTGGTTGTCAGGATTTTTCAGAAGTCAGGAACTTTGTTGTTCACTTGTTGTAAAACTCACCCTATGTATATTGTGAAAGGTGTTAAGTCTTCTGTTGATTTTTTCCCCCTCCTATCACACTGCTTGCAGAGTTTCTGAAAGCTTGGAGAAAAATCCTAGAGTGTTTGTAATTTGATGCAATACTTCTGTGATATCTTTCTATGCAGTGACTTTGGTTTAAAAGTGTATTAGTTTAATATCTGGTTTTTGTTCCTGTGGGCAATTCCATGGCACTAGGCAGCGTTGAGAAGACTATTGTAATGTAGAGCAAATGTGAAATCCAGTCAAAGCCTAATATTCTCTTTTCCCTCAAACAGAATGAAAAGTGTGGCAAAATTAGACCATGTCTGTATTAAGAATATTTAACTGCACTTTTGATGAACATCAGTTTTGAGGTGGAACATGAGAAATAACGTTTCTTACTTTTGAGTGGGGATGGCAGTAGCAAATATCATGCCCCTATGTAAACAATAGGAATGAGTATCATAATGAGGATAAAGAGAAAGCAAAAAAAACAAAGGTGCTGAGATACAAGAAAAACATTTGTTTGCCTGTTGTTTCGTCTTTTAATGTTATATATCACTGTAATATTTTTCTAAATCATTTCATTTTTGGCTCTTCTAATTGCTATTTAAATTGCTTTCTGGTTGGATAGATTCTTTGCAGCGTAGGGTAATGGTGCTAGAGGGCCAGCAAAGTGTAGAACACCTCATTTATATGGAAAAAGGTCCAACCAGTAGCATGTCCTGACCAAACTGGAAGGCATTCCTTAACCTATAGCCCAAACAAGCAATGCCAGTTAGTGTGGACAACGTTGGGTTTGCTAATGGCTCAGCAGTCTGAGGAGCAGCAAGGCACTTTCTTATATTGCTGTAAGAAAAGCCATGTTGGTGTATTTTATTCCATTCTATATATTTAGGCAAAAAATATCTTTTCTCTGTCACTGTATCTCTTTATGTGCTCAACCATTTATTTCCACAATGTAGATTTATATCTACTGTCCGTAAGTTAAATTCAATAGTGGTTTTATTGTTGTTGCTTTGCTGTTCTGTTTCAAATCTTATTTGGGGGAAATAGGGAAGCCTTAAGATATTTTAGTGCATCTCAGTTCTAAATACTTCAGCTGGGATCGGAGACTATGAAACTTAACACACTATTGAAGATACAGGTGACTATTTCTACGAGTAATTCTTTATATTGTGGTAGTTGGCAGCCAGAACTAGGAGTTTGGGTGCTATAACTCTCTTTTTTAATAGGATGTTGAATTGCTTCACAGTCTAGCTCTTGAAAAGGGGACTCACATTATATATTGGACAGCCTTGAAAGAGGAGAGCAAGAAAGTAGCTGCAAGAACAATCAACTGTAGTTAAAAAAAATCTCTCCTAAGATTCTTTTTCAGAGGAATTATGAAACTCTGTGTATTGTTACAGTGTTGCTCAGGTTGATCAATGGCCCCTGTTGTATATACAGAAATGTTTTGACATGGCAAAACTAACTGATATGGCATGCCTGTAAAATTACCTATTTATGATCGATAAAAAGAACATTATGATAATCAGTCAGTCACGATTTTGAGACACCGTTGTTCACAAAGTTTCATTTCAAGAACTTAGTGGTACGGAATTAAATCTGCTTCAAACTGTAGATGGCTCTGTATTGAGCAATAACTGCTGTTTACCTTGTACAGTGGATTTGTATATAGACAAAAACAGTTTTGTATGATATATAATTGTTTTGCATGGTCACTGTTGTCAGTTTCCATTGCCTTCATTGATACATTTCAATTGTCACAACCTAAAACTCAGTGCCTCAAGGACAGAAACTAAAAAGCTATAAACAGTTCCAAATATTGTCTAGCTGGAACTGAACATCTCCTTTTAAATGCTGGACTGTCGGTATTTGAGACAAAATCATTAACAAATGGCTATGCCATTGTGCAACAGTATTATTTATTCTCTGAAATAATAATGCTGGTAATGAAAAAGTATCCTAGGAATCCATTCCAGGAGAAATTCAATGCTGGAAGTTAATTCAGTAAGTGCTATAAACTTTTGTTAATACTATATGTGCATGTTTGTGCTTTTAGGAAAACATAGAATTATTATCATCCTAGACTTTGTTGACTTTTGCGAGTGGCAGAAAAGGATTTGTCCATAACTATGTCAGAATAGCCTGAAACACACTGTATCCCTCCTATTAAATGTGTCTAGATATTGTATATAAATAGTTAACACAAACAAGCACTGTAAATTTTGAAAGCATCTGGAAAATGAAATCTTGCTGCCCTTGTATTGCATCTTGTATTCAAAGAAGAAAATTTCTGGGCAATCAGAATCACAAGGGAGCAAACTCAATCCTGAGAAGTAATTCAGACAAGAAAAACACTCATGAGTACACGTTCCATCTTTATTGTAAAGTTATATTAGGAGAATTCTTGCCTGTCGGAAAGTACATATCTCCCCCTCACTTTTACAGTGCAAGAAGCTAAGGAGGGTGCCTTCTGAGGTGTTTATCATGCATCTCTTCCTTTCGTGGGCTCAGCTGCCTCTTATCTAATCGTTTTTCCACCTGACACCCAAGGTCATTCCCACATACCATGATACTCACAGACCACTCTTCAAATGGAACAAACAAACTAAAATTATGACCATATACCTCTATAAAACTTCAGATCCTATTTACAGGAAAAGTATTTTGGATTTCTAAAGTTTTTAAGACAGGAAGAGCTTTTTCAGCTACCAGAAATGTTATCTAAAGTCAGTTGGAAAGGATTCCCAGAGTTCAATGTAAGTTAGGATGATAGTTAGAGAAATATGCTAAATCTCTTCCCCAAGCAATGCAATCCTAGTTTATATAACTGATCTGCCCACATCAGTGAATGTTGGAATGCAGCAAAGACAGTTACCCTTTTGTCCAGAGAAGCTGCTGACATTATAAATTCTTTGCAGAGAGACATTTTCTTATTAATATCCAGGGATGAAAAAACACATGTTTGAATAATAATATGCTTTGTTTAAAAGAGAGTGGGATTGAGGAAAGCCTGAAGAATACTTACTTTGTTTCTACCTCCTCTTCATCGTTGCAGGATGCAGATTCTCTGCTACCTTGTTATTTAAGAAACATGAAAGGAAGGGATAGGAAAATAATAAAAAGCTTGAAACTGAATATACTGTATAACTATAGGCTCTTTTGTGGCAGGACGCAAATCACCTATATATCATCTTAAATATATGCATAGTGAGAAATTACAGTTAATAGAGAACAAATCTGAGGTTTGAAATTGTTGATCTGATTGGTCATATAAGTTGATCCCAAATCACCTCTATGAAATGTTTTTAGTAAAAATCAAGCAACTGCAACATTAACAACTACACTTCCGAAGAAACCCCATGAACTGAATTTTATGGAATGGCAAAGGATAGGCGCTTCCCCAAAAATGCTTTTCACCATTAAGGAAGAGTAATTTGTCTAAGCTGGCTATTTGTACCTTGGATGGCAACCTCCAGTCAAATGTTTTAACAATTTAAAATGAATATCCAGCTGACACAGAGGGGTATTTTTATAAATAGGTTTTATAAAAAGAAGGTCTTATGCGGATGTTTAAAACTACAGAAATGTAAAATAAATAGAATAAGAAATAGATGATAAAAGGATAAAAGAAAAAGTGAACAATGGAAAAAGAAAGGTAGCTAAAGAAGCCATTTCTGATTATTCTTTGCAGCTGTTGCAAGCATAGCAATTATCACCTCCATCCTCCCATATTGCATATCATAGCTCCTTTCTTCCCATAAACCAACTTTTTAAATCAATACATCCTGAAATCAGCAGGTTATTTTTATTCATTTTCAGCAAAACCACTCCAAAGGGTTTCCAGTCTTTTAGAAAAGTAATGCAGTTGTCTCCTTAATTAAACAATTTAGCCATTTCTACAAACTCAGTCATTTATAATACATTCCTCCATTATTCATGTTTCTATAGTCCAGCACCGAGTGATTTTTTTTATTGTTATTATAAGCCTGTTTAGTTTCAAAACCTCTTAATTCCAAATAATAACATTTTTATAGAATATAGCGGGGGGGGACGGACTGATGCATGTAGTGCCAAACATGGTGTTTCCAGACATTTAAGCAAGCATTCACCAGGATTCACTGAAGTGAATCATACATTATCATATCAAAGAAAGCTGGATTAGATGCTTGTGCCATTTGAAAAATGATTCTGTTTTCATGATAGCACATAAAATTATTTCTTTACATCAAAGTATTACCTTCTGATACCTTCTTACTGAGATGATTACTTTATTAACCCTTTAAAATTAGTTTGTCATTTCAAGCCCATAACAGTTACGGGATGATCCTAAAGGTTTCTATGAGTTAGCTACACAGAATGCAAATACGGTCTCTGCAATCCTTTGTGGCATGAAACTTTGAGATCTTTCATTGACCTAATTATCAATACACCTTCTAAATAACTTACTGACTCAGTTTGATTTTGTATTTTATTTTGTATCAGTTAACTGGAAGGGGTAGATTTTTTTTTTCTAAGTGGCCCCAATTCCTTTTGTAACCCCAGCATAAGACCGTTTAGACTGCACTCCAGAATGGCTTTGTCAATCCAGATTCCTGTTTCAGCTTAGCAACTACATTGCTACTCAGGAGCTATGCACTGGTGAAAACATACTGGAGTTGTTTTAGGCTTAATGACATAACAGACACATTTTCTATTTATTGTAGCGTCTAAATATTTTATATAATTAAAGTCTCAAAAATAGGTGCATCTAAAATCAATTGAAATAGTTTGTGGTTCAGCTTCAGGTAATCACATTTGGTCAATAAAAAACTGGACAGGAATATTTCAGGAATAAAAAGCTTGGGGGTGGGGTTCTCAGAACATATGTTAAATCATTGTTAATATGAATTGAATGATGTAAGTCACATTCAGATGACCATCTCTTGATTTATTAAGCTAAAATATTCATTGTTCTTTTGTAAATACCCTCCATCCTTTACTCCTCTCTTTGCAACAAGCCTTGAATAAACCAGAGTCTTTGTGTTTCTATCTGGGGTATTCAGAAGAAGCTAAAATCACACATTATCATTTCAATTTGTTTAATTGTTATGAATCTTATAAATGTAATTTATTGGTTCAACAATTCCAATGGTGTCAGAAGTTGTGGTTCACCAGGGACTTTTTTATTTAATCACAGACCACTCAAAGTGGAAAGTAAAATGTTACGAAGCAAAGCACTCAGACTTGTTTCAGTTTAATAGTAATAGCTATAATGTACTTTCATTGCAACGTATTTGGAGAAATTAGCTACATCAATAGGACCTTTTCGTTTTCACTCTTAAGTCTTTCAATATGTATATACTTTCTGAAAGAAATGATGTGCTGTGACTTTTTCTTCTTTCAAAACTTTGTTGTGTCTATAAAACTCTTGTAGATTTTGTGCGACTGAGATATAAATTGTAGCATTGTAAAATATATAATCAACGGTACTAGCTTTCCAGAGTCTGTGATTAACATGATTTTGTTTCAATATTGGATCTTAGTAAGCATTGGTAAAGGACTTCATAAACGCCTTTCTCACTGCAAAATGGTGTACTAAGTAGTTAATTCATTATGTTAATACATTAACATCTTATGTTCATTGTCATATATTTTCATACTGTATTCTGTTGATCGGGATCAAGAACTGTGGGTTTTGAAAGATTTGAGGTGAGAAGAACACCAAAATGTAAAATAGATAACTGTAACAAGCTTCAAATAAAATGGATCATGTTAAAGGGATCTACAGTTCGGCTCAATTAAATAAATAAATAAATAACCCTCAGAATGTACACATCGCTGATATGTAATAATTCAGTCTCCAGAGATTGCTACAAAATGTGCTTGCCTCTTACTGGATTTTTCTATAGTGTTCTCTATGGAAACCACTCTTTTCTCTCACTATAGCCATAAATTGTGCTTTTAACTACACTTACTAACAAACCCAGCTGAAAACCATCATTTGGTCTTCTAAAATGTACAGAGTTGGTGAAATGGCATCTTTAGGTTTGCAGATCTGATTTTTGCAGCAGACTGAGAATCCTAGGACATGAGGATTTTGACCGGATTTCCTGTGGTCTTGATCTAATATTCAGATCAGTTCAGACTCTGACAGGTTCAAATTGCTCTTTATTGGGGTTAGTGATTAGAAGAAATGAAAATAGGGAAAAAAATAACATTTTCTGCTTTTAATTGGCAACTACCCCACTCTCAACATATGCAACCTCTAAAGATTAAATCTGAGGAAATGTATCCTTGGGCAAAAACAAGAGAAGATTCTGCAATCACATTAGCTGAAGTTCAACCAATGTTTTGATATCAAGAAAAAAGGTAAAGATATATATATAATTTTCCTCCCACGTGAAATGCTTTACTTCTGACAGCCAACTCACTAGCTCACCAAGCAAACATGAGAATTAATCCTTTTTTTAAAATTAACTCGCAAGCAAGAAATTCTCTAAAGAAAACTATGGTATAAGAAAAAATATTTCTGTAAACAACACTATCTTTCATTAAGATTCCTTTTTTGAGTTGAATCTGGGAATTCAAATGTCCTGCAGCATAAGATGATAGAATTCATAATAGGGAAGTATTGAATATACACAAATGAAAAACTCTTAATACTTCAGGGCATGATTCAAAACAAAAAATGTTAAAAAGTAAATATGCCACTTTTTAAGAGAAAGTCGCATCAACTGAAGTTGTGAATCAAGGTTCTCTTTGCTTATCAACAACTCATTTGGAATCTGCTAATGTTGACCTAGACCTCTGAAGAATACTTGAAATGTTTTCCAGACACCAATATGAAATCCAGGAGTAGGACATGAATAGGACATGAGTACAGTGCATAGGATAGGAATGTAGTCATGCTTTCCTGTTACTGTTGCTCAGCAACTGGGACAGCAAAGCACATTGCTACTGGTGTGGTTATAAAGCCAAAGTGATTAGCTTTATCCTCACTCAAATTAAAATCACTCAAGATGGTAACCACTATTGTATTTTTGGGAGCAACCTCCATTGGTTGGAGGTTGTCATTTAGGCAAATCGCATGACAAATTCCAATCTTTTTTGTTTTCTGAAGCCAAAAGTCAAGACGTCCAATCAACAGTAAAGAAGAAAGAGAGAATTTCACTACTAAGCAAACTTTCAAATATACAATGAATTTGACTAATAACTGCCCATATGCAGAAGAATACTATAGATATGGCTTTTACATATTGGCCACTGGTTCTTAATAAGTCTGGTAGTCTGCAATAATATTATAGGCT
Organism: Diadophis punctatus similis; assembly: GCA_023053685.1. Taxonomy (NCBI): domain Eukaryota; kingdom Metazoa; phylum Chordata; class Lepidosauria; order Squamata; family Dipsadidae; genus Diadophis; species Diadophis punctatus. The sequence continues at coordinate 144,039,865 of JALIGW010000003.1, forward strand.
CAGGATTAAAATGTATATTTTGTTATCAAAATTTTGTACAATACCATATAATTTTTTTTTGCACAATATCATATAAAAAAATGACAAGGATTCCCTGCTCATCCCAAAAAGTTATTTGTATGTGCCAAATTGCTTATGTTGTGAATTTTTAATGTTTTGTAATAATTCCAAACAAATATATGGGAATGCAGCATATTTTTGTACACAATTGTTCTGCCTCCAATTCTCTAGTCACAGACTCTGAATGTTCTATAAGACCTGAATTCACCTTTTTCTATTTATGGGGCTTTCTGTTGTAGATGTGAGGAAATACCCAAATTTGAGAGCACAAAACTCCATGCTTTAGTTGACAATAGATTTCTGATTTAATTTAGGCAACTTCTTTAATCCATGGCTTGGCACTTTGATCTCTTCAGGACTGCCTTTTCAATTTTGACCCAACCTATTAGATCTAGCAGGGAGAAACCGCTCCTACTGCCACACTTTGGGAAGATTCAGAGGGTGAGGCAAGGGGAGATTGCTTTATTGCTTGATTGACTGACTGACTGACTGACTGACGGATGGATGGATGGATGGATGGATGGATGGATGGATGGATGGATGGATGGATTGACGGATAGATAGATAGATAGATAGATAGATAGATAGATAGATAGATAGATAGATAGATAGATAGATAGATAGATAGATAGATAGACAGATTGACAGATTGACAGACAGACTGACTGACTGACTGACTGACTGACTGATTGATTGATTGATTGATTGATTGATTGATTGATTGATTGATTGATTGATTGATTGATTGCAGTGTCGATGGTAGATTAGCCTCTTTGGGGCAAATTGTCTGGCTCACTCTTTGCCACTTTTCCATATATTTCTAAAGAGCGAGTTTCCTTTTTAGAGCCTTTCTCTGAGCTGAACTATTGTTGCCATCTATTTTTTATATATATTTTTCCAATTTTTTTTATTTTTTCCTCCACCATTTTTACATTTCAATAAACATATACCTTAAATTATTGCAATAAAATGCACTATTTAACATTTATACTCCATCATTCAAAAATCAATATCTTATACATACGCTTATATACTTGATCATCAGTCTGTTCTGCTTTTCTTTCCATTGCACTCCCCCTCTCTTTTTTATATATTTGTTGTGTTGCATTTTTATTTTTAAATGAGGTTGTTTTTACATTGTATTTTTAATGGGGGATGCCCAGAGTAGTTCTCTTATTGAGGCAGCATATAAATATGTTAAATGCATAAATACATGTTTCTACTAAATACTAAACAGTGTTTACCCTTTTAGGAAGAAAAAATAATAATGCAAAGCAAACAAAATATCCCCAACATACCTCAGAAGAAAGTCATCCTCTTACCTATCTCAGTTATATATTCATACAACCTGACTCTGGTAAGAACTGTTGCGATTAACATGATCAATGCAGCCTATTCATTACGTCCTATTTAGTTTTGCACCATGTGAACTAAACATTCTTCTGAGAATGCATCCAACAGAGAAGCACACGTCACATGTAAAAGCACCAGAAGGCAGGACAAGTAGCAATGCATCATGCCAGTGAGTGAGTGTGCATTGGCTGTAGCTGAAAATTGTTAATCGGGATGGCCCATAGCCACTTTAAATCTCTCCCCTTTAATGTGCAATTAGAAAGAGAAGCAGGAAATGCCATCTTCCTTAATGATGTCCATGGGTAAAGGTAGCATATGCAAGTGTATTCCTCAACATACAGCTATTCATTTAGTGACCATTCGAAATCACAGCATCACTGGAAAAAGTGACTTATGACCATTTTGGACACTTACGACTGTTGCAGCTTCCACATGGCCACACAATGAAAATATGGACACTTGCCAACTGGCATGTATTTCTGACGTTGCAGTACCTTGGGGTAATGTGATCCCTTCTGACAAGCCAAGGAAGTAGTGGGGAAGCCAGATTCACTTAACAATCATATTGCTGAGTTAACAACTGCAGGGATTCATCTAACAACTGCAACAAGAAAGATCGTAAAATGCGGCTACACTAAGTCAATGTTGTACTTAGCAACAGAAATTTGGGATTCAAATGTGGTTGTAAGTCGAGGACTACCTGTGTATGATCACTGAGTTGAAGCTAAGTTGGAAAAGTAGTTGAAAACTTCATCCGATGTAGAAATTTGCAACTGAATGTCTGAACAGGATCCATTGTAATGATCATGTAATATTTAACAGTTCTGTTTTCAGGCAGATGTTTAGGGACTAGTTATGAAAATCATAACTATATAGGTAGTGCATCTGAAAAAACTGAATTGTCCCATACAGGGAACTTTGGAAGGAGTGTTTCTCTCAAGCTTATCACTGCGGGAGGCAGTCTAAATTCAGGGCCCTCTCAGTAGCTACTCATAAGATTTGGAACTTCTTACCCATGAGACAAATTTGCTCTTTCTCCATTGTCTTTCCAACAGCAGACAAATAAATTATATTCAAGAAAACTCTTCCACTGTCAATGTGTTTATAAAAACGCTATTTTTTATGTTTTCTTCTTCCAAGTATTATTCCCATGCTATGGCAGGGTCCACTTATTATGTTTTTATGTTTTATTTTTAATGTTTTCATTGCATACAAATTACTTAGGGTAACTTACAGCCGTTAAACCACCACCAAATTTAAAATATTTGAAAGTCAAAACAAGCACACTTACAAAATTCTTTAATAAGAATTGTAAATCTAGCAGAGGGATAAGCAGAGGCTTCTACTAACATTTAATGTTACCAGGGGAGAAATTGTTTGCTTATAAAAGGATATCTTTGCCCGTGGCTAAAATACTACATAGAAGAATATTGTTCCCAAGTAGTTTAGTTTCAGCCACTGAGAAGGCCTTTTCTCTTACCTCAAACATATAAACACATCCAGAAGGATCTCTCCATCAAGACTGACTGGTACTAGAGGAAGGGGTTCCTGAGGAAACCTGAACAAATACTTTGAATTATGCCCAGGAAGAAATGGATAGCAATTGCAGCCCTTGTAGAATGATATGATATGATCCTGCCTGAAAGTACCCACCTACAATCTTGAAATTGCATTCTGGAACAGAAGTAGATTTCAAAGAATTTCCAACAAATAAAGTGGTTTTCAATATTCCAGTTTGGGTATACCTAAAACATGTATTCAAATAATCCAATCTGACCTTGTCAGGAACATTTAAGCTAGCATAACTTTATTTGGCTCTTTTTGTTGGCACTCATATTTTATCTTTGTATAATTGCTAGTTTTCTTCAGTACTATTTTTGGGCAGAAACACTTCTGAAAGATCAATTAAATAAATGTTGGCTATATTAAATTTAAAAGTGGGAGTTAATTCTGGAAAGAATAATTTCATTCAGACATGAACACAAATATTGTTCTATATAATGTCCAATGCAAAGGGAAGTGATAATGCCCTAGAATAATACAGATAACATAATATTGAGTGGTGGATGCTTCCAATTGATTCAAAAGAGGCACTTTAAATCACACAGCCACAGCCACTAGAAGGAGCCATGTTAAAAATACGGTTGCTTTAAGGAGACGATTGAGAAAAGATACAGCTACTTTAAAAATGTGCTGTACTTATGCTTCCATAAATTCTGAAGCTTCTCTTCTAAGTCATCTAAAAGTATGCACAGTCCAATTATATAATACAAGAGCTATTAAATATGGCCTGCAAAACAATGAATCATCACTGAACGGAAACAAAGGTTCAAGATGAATGTACATCGTTGCTGCCATCTAGTGGTTTGTAAGGGTTCTGCAGCCCAAATTTAGTAACCCTACTAATAAATTATATGTTTATAATTTTCTAGTTTGACTAAATATTGAAATAAATATTATCAGAAAATCTTCTGAAATAATTGTTTTTCATTACATGATATTTTAGCATTCTTTCATATAACTAATTTTCTTTCAGTGAGTTTCAGAACTTCAATAGTTCTTTAAAAATCATATTACTTCTAAATCCAGAAGATAATGGGAAGGACTACACTTTTCAAAGTAAAAAAGGGAATTATAAGAATTATTACCGGGCGTAAATTGTGGACAGTCTGAAACTGTCTGTGCTCAAACAGGGCTTATCTACCAACCTATCCTATTCCATAGTGCGCTTGGAAGATTACATCTATTTTAGTTTAATATTCAATTTTATCAAGAGTATTACAGTTTTTGAATTTCATAACATTTGTAAATATAAGAAGGCCAGGGTAGAATACACAGTGCCCCGCCCTCAAAAATAGGGTCATTTTTTAAAATACCATATTTTTCAGAGTATAAGACTCCCCGGAGTATAAGACGCACCTTAGTTTTTGGGGAGGAAAATAGGGGGGGGGAATCTACCTACCAGGTATTCATCTGGCTGGTGTCCTTAGTCTGGTCAGCTTCAGCACATTATTTTATCCCCTGGTTAGGGCTGAAAAAACCTTCTTCGGAGGGAGTAGCAATGAAAATAAGCCTGCAAAGACTTAGGGCTGGAAAAAAACTTCTTCGGAGGGAGTAAGAATGAAAAAAATCCTGCAAGCCGGGAAGATCATTAGCACCTCGAAAGGGGGGGAAAAAAGCTTCGAAAAAGCTACATTCAGAGTATAAGACGCACCCAAATTTTCAGCCGCTTTTGGGGGGGGAAGGTGTGTCTTATACTCTGAAAAATACAGTAATGCAAATTTTACCTGATTTTTTTTTCAGTTTTATTTCTTATTCAATGTATGGTTTTAAAAAATGTATGCTACAATATAACAAACAAAAACAATAATATCTTCTTCATAACTTAAAGACAAATACATTTATTGTATTCTGCAAAACCTTATACTGCAATTATTTGCTCGATTTTCAAAATGTACACCAAAAATCTTTGCTACACGTTGCGACAAGCCCAATTTTCATTGTGGAATCTAATGCAAGGGTAAATGTTATTTTATATTTACATACAGTAATTATATGGATCTTTTTTATCTGCACCTTTTTTCTTGCTTTTGTCATATTCCAGTTTATTTTAATAATTGTTTTAATTACATTTTGAGGTTTTCTTTCTTCATTGTATAATCGCTATCATTTGTGTTGGTGATGTAGGGCGTGTATGTCTGTGTGTCTGTGTATCTGCATGTCGATTCACCATTAAATACATTTTTAGAAAAAGACAAAATGTTGAATTTTACTGAAATACAGTAAACTGCTAGGCATATGCAACTATCAGTGGCATTTGCTGGAGAATAGCAGGCAAACATTGCATATGAAAAGAAACAAGGCCAGGCTGCAACTCTGTAATTATTTACAAAATCATCATACCTATCGTAAAAATCATACTTTTTACTTGCAGAAGACTTAAATAGGTTCAGATTGCCCGTTTCAAAAACTCTAGCCGAAATTGTAATAATGAAACTACAATTGTCATTGTGGAGTTCTTCCTGAGAAGAGTGAGATGAATTTCTCAATGTACTTTTGGTATATAATATACTGCCCAGATAAAGAGTCTTACTAATAATGCAATTGCTTTGGGGCTTCTGGAGTCTTCTGTTAATGGAGCAAAGAAGATTTTCAAAGCAACTATCCCAGCAGGTGTGTTTTTTTCTTTTTCATACTATCTTTCCCCTTAGAGTTACCTGTTTCTATTCAGATGCAATATAAGTATTATATTTCCCAGATGCAGATACTAGAATGAGCCGAGGTGGCGCAGCAGTTAAGAGTGCAGTACTGCAGGCTACTTTAGCTGACTGTGATCAGCAGTTCAGCTGTTCAAATTTCACCGGCTCAGGGTTGACTCAGCCTCCCATCCTTCCGAGGTAGGTAAAATGAGGAGCCAGATTGTTGGGGGCAATATAAATATAAATATACATTGCTTAATGGTGTAAACCGCTTAGAGAGTGCTTGCACTATGAGGCGGTATATAAGTCTCACAAATAAATAAATAAATAAATAAATAAATAAATAAATAAATAAATGAATGAATGAATGAATGAATGAATGAATGAATGAATGAATGAATGAATGAATGACAGTGATTTAAAGAATACAGTTACAAGAAAGGGCCTAAATATAGCCTTTTCCAACCAATAGTTTCCAGAGTTTGGGATTATAAATGCTGTTTTTTTTCCTGCCAGCTTGGAAGATATCCAGAACATAGGATTGAAATTGGAGTGTAGTTTATGCAACCTACCAGTAGTCCTTGCTAAATGACAGAAAATGTCTTAAATTATTTGTGTCTTAAATTCTTACTTTTAAAAATGTCATCCCCACCCCTCACAATGCCTTTTATCTAGCACTGATTATTTGCAAAGTCCTGTTATTTCAGTAAGATTTGGCAGGAAAACAGTGCTGGATTCCCTTGTAGTTTTAATTGACTAAGTAAAGCACCCATGGCAGTTATATTAGTGTCATCGGTATCGGAGAGAAATTGCTTACATAGCTGCAACTTATATAGTTGGTTGAGAAAAGCTGCACCAGTTGAAATACTGTCTTCTCGACAAGTAGCCAAGGTCCCCAATGATCACGCTTCATTTGTTCTTGCAAATGCACCATTGATAGATCTTCACTAGCAAAAACTCACTCCGTCTTTCAGAATAAGGCTTTGTTTGACCCGAGTCAAGAAAGAAATGAGCAATTTTATTTTATTTTTCAATGCATTTATCACATGCACATAACTCATATAGCGACTCTGGGGCATACATCATAAAGCCGATACATAAAAACCATTAAACATCTCAATTCCGATTAAAATAAAAAAATGAAGGTTTCAGGGAACAAGAGAACTGAGCTGGTTGTGCTTCTAAAAAAACCAAAAAGACAACAACTATACTTTTGATACGGCTACAAAGATATTGGAGAACACACAGCTTTCTGATGTCAGAATCAATTTCAGGGATAAGAACAGCCCTGTCTTTGTAGCCCATCCTCTTTAAGAGAAAAAGGGGAAGCCAGATGGTTGAAAACAACAACAAAGCTTTACAGCCTCAACTTTCTTCTCGATACCCCCAAGTCCTTTAATTGGATGACTGGCATGTTTAAAGAGCTTTCAGTCCAGAGTCACCCCACCATTCAGCTCTTATCTACTAGCTTTTATCTACCTGAAAGTGTCTGGTTGCCTTGGTAATTCTTGTTGCTTAGTTACAAAAGCTAGAGATGGAGATGGCCTCCCCGTCTCCTGTGTTTCAGCAGAAGTGGTTCCCCAGGCAATTGAAAGCAGCCAGGATTTTTTTAAAAAAAAAAATTTATTTATCAAGGCACCTGAGACGGAAGTGTGCCAATCTTATTTGTAAAACCAAATCTGTTCAAACCAAACAAACAGATGGTAAGATGGCCACCGTTCAGCTTGAAGCTTCCAATTACTGAAGTCTTTCCCCAACCTGGTACCTTCAGGATGAGAGACATCCCAGAATTTCTACAACATGCATTGAGAAAAATCCCACTGCGGCAGGTGCAAGCAGGATGCCTGTATGAGTCCTCTTGAGTTTCATTTTCATTCATGACCAGGATATATCTCGTTTCTTGCATGTGGTTGAAAACTGGCTATTGGAAAAGGAGATCAGGATGTTTAAAATGAATTAAAAACAGAAACTCTTTCTCCAGAGAACACTCTGACTTGAGAACCATTAAGTATTGTTAGGTAGTGGTCTGTCAACAATTCTTTCTTGGCTCTAGCTATCCATGGATAAAGCAGGAATGGCAGGATTTAGGAAACTTTTAGTTTTACATTTACTGCATTTCCAATCTATGTATTTCTCCCTCCCTCCCTCCCTCCCTCCCTCTCTCCCTCTCTCCCTTCCTTCCTTCCCTGAAAACAAGGTGATGCAGCATTAAATAATTCATTTTCGCTGCATCTGAGTGATCACTCAAAAAAGACAGTTATTCACTTGGTTTTAAAAAGACGTTTCTGTCACGTAGTGAATATTGTCAGTTGTATGTCTATGCAGGGTGATGCACCCCTATCCTAATATTATGGTACATTCCAACATAAGCAGAACATGTGATATGATGAGTGCATTCCTAAACCACCATTAATTCTCTTCTGCCTTAGCTGTTGACCTGAACAGTCGTGTTACTCAGCAAAATGTAGTTTATCCAGGATTTGTTGTTTTTATACTGAAATAAATATTTTCTATTAGACTTTTAATCTCGGCTTTATTTTCTAACTGTCTGAATTCCAAGAAAAGATCTAAATCACCTCTATGAGATATTATTCTCACCCCAACAGTTTCTTCCATAATTCAGCATTTTCATTCCACTGACTTGGTTTAGTTTACCATGTGGATATGATTGAATTGCATTTGCTGATTTGATAAAAAACTATTCCAACTTGAGATGGTGACTTGAGAGGAAACATTTTCAGAAATTTGAGGGGGGGGAATGTCAAAAACTATTAAGTCTCCAATCTGCTCACAGAAAGCCATCTGTAGAATAACTGGTGCAGGGTGAAGAAGAATGCTTTTTAACTAAAATGCAGCACTGAATGTTGGGGTCTCCAGCCACGCAGTCAAAGCCCAGTTAAAAAAAAAAACCTTTGTTTAATTCTAATATTTAAAGTTCAATAGATGTAATTGAGAGAGCCAGCTTTTACTTTTACTTGTATGGTTTTGATCTCTGAGAGAATATTCAAATCTGCATCTTTGCCCCAGGCTAATGTTTCACAGGCTTATTACTTTGTCTCCAAACATTTAACTAATAGACATCTTTGAACAATATGGGTCTCTAACATATCCTTTATCCTGGCCTGTTAGCTCAAATCTGTGCTGTGGTAGCACATGTTTCAGGATGTATTAAGCAATTATGACCGTCCAGAGCCAAAATTTTTAAAAAAACAAACAAAAAGGAAGCTGTCTCTTTTCTTTTCACATCAAGAAAAATCTGCAGTGGCACACACAATCGCGAACGGAGCCAGCATATTTATCTACCCTATTTGTTCCTCCTCCTCCTTCTTCTTCTTTTATTCTCTCCCCACCTACCCTTGGATATAAATTGTAATGGACTCCCACGAGCATTGATCTAGAATCAGGGGTCTCCAACCTTGACCACTTTAAGCCTGGCGGACTTCAACTCCCAGAATTCCCCAGCCAGCTGGGGAATTCTGAGAGTTGAAGTCCGCCAGGCTTAAAGTTGACAAGGTTGGAGATCTCTGATCTAGAGAGCCTCATTTTCACAAACCCTCTGTAGAATTTCATCTTAACAATGGACATCAGAAGAGACAACGGACCATCAGATAAACAGTTGATATGAAACAGTGGGAAGTTAGCAGACTCTATTTGTCAGAAATGGTATAAGGTCTCCTCCTTGAACAGGGGGTTGGACTAGAAGACCTCCGAGGTCCCTTCCAATTCTATTATTCCATTATTCTCTTTGGGACAAATCTTTCCTTACTGGATCAAATCAGCGTTGGAATTTGCATTACATGTTAACAGAGACATATTGTTTTTTAAAAAATAGAAAATTGTACAAACTTTCATAAAGAGTAAGCTATGTATCTCAATAAACAGAATTTTAAAAACCCAAAAATATAGCTGTGTAATTTTGAAGTACTTTGCGAACTTTCTTTCAGAGCATTGAGATCTATAATGACAAGCCAGCATTAGTGGCAAAAACAAAGATGACTCATTCAGACACTATATTCAAATTTTAATTTAGGTCTTCCTGGAACTGAAGGTAAGTCTGTGCATATTTTTATGATACCCAAGAAAAGTTCATGAAATTGATATTCTAAAATGCACGCTCTTTCATATATTATTTACTGCACATTGTGTCATATTTTGCCTATAGCCTTCTAGGTTAGAGGCTGAAGGCAGGGAGCAGAATCAGGAGTTCCACCGATACACAACAATGGGAATTTTTAAGTTACACAAAATTCTTCATAGGGTGGCAGGTAGAAGGAAAAACTGTACAGCACATATTTTAATTCCCTCCAGAGTGGGCTACTAATCATTCTTAAATATGGAAAGTTATTTCAAGAGAGCACAGTGTCATGCCTTCCATTCGCCATCCAAGACATCAAGTAGTACTGGAAGTGAATAATTATATGGATAGCTACAATCACGCTTTTCCAAGTGCTAATCTTTATGCAGCCAAGATGACATATTAGTCTTGAAGATTTGCAAAACTAGATGCAATATTATGGAGGAAGAGAGAATGTACTAATTGCAACAGTGAACAAATTCATTTCTTGCTACATCATTCTGTGGAGATTCTATTTGTCCTTATGACCTATCTAGTTCATGGTATGGTATATGAAGTCAATTACAGGTTGCCTGTGGCTTAGGGCTGCATGCTCCATGTTCCTAGCAGCTGACATTATGTCAAAATAGCCAAAAGCAACATTTCCAATATTTAGGTGGTATTAAGGCTGAGAATTGGAGAGATGCCCCTGGGAGATTTCTGTTCCTATCGTCAACCTTAACTCACCACTCCAAAAAAGAAAATCACAGTAAGGACAAGAATTGGCTGTGTCTCTTGTTAGGATCTCACAGCATAAGCATGAGCTGCAGTGGCGCAGTGGTTAGAATGCAGTACTGCAGGCTACTTCTGCTGACTGCCGGCTGCCTGCAATTTGGCAGTTCTAATCTCACCAGGCTCAAGGTTGACTCAGCCTTCCATCCTTCTGAGGTCAGTAAATGGGGACCCAGATTGTTGGGGGCGGCAATATGCTGACCCTGTAAACCACTTAGAGAGGGCTGTAAAGAACTGTGAAGCGGTATATAAGTCTAAATGCTATTGCTATTGCTATAAGCAGAGGGCCAACTGTATATATGAGTATGTGTGTGTATATGTATATAATGTATGAGTATGTGTATGTGTATGTGTATGTGTATGTGTATGTGTATGTGTATGTGTATGTGTATGTGTATGTGTATGTGTATGTGTATGTGTATGTGTGTGCTAAATTTCATCCCCAGGCCTATCAAATAGGAAGAACGTTCATTATGACTTGTTTAAAAACAGTTTTTTCTTATAATTTCATACTTTACTTCATTTTTGCCATGCATGTTTTAAACACCGATGCCTAAAGACGATGCCTTCGTAACTTAGAGGCAATCAGATTTAGAGTAATGCTTGGTTTAATAAAAGATAATGATTTGCTAATCTCTTTGCTTTTCTTCTGGGTCGTGTTAATCTAGCATTGCTTCTAAAAATTTCAATGGAGACGAGCCATCAGTTCTCACAAGCATAAAATACAGCATCCGGTCACATTTTAAATGTTGTTCAATCATACCCACAATTAAGTGCTGCTGGTGACTTATTCTTCGTATTTTTACATACTTTCTGTATTGAGTTTAAAGAGGTGACCCACTCCTAAATGGCTTTCTGTATCTACCCTGGAATTTAGAGGAAAATAAGCCATTTGGCTAGCTTCATCTGACCTCTCTTTTTTTTATTCTTTCCTACTCAACAGAGGGTTGGAAAGGTTAATTGGGTTAAGAGGCTCATGACTCTGCCTGTCTCTCAGCAGGATAATTATCTGGCAACAGAACAGAATGAAAACAAATTTGGTGTGGCAGCAGAAGCTAGCAAAAGAAACCTCAAGCTTTAAACTGGCCTAGATCCAATCTTGTGCTGTGAAGAAAAGCGATCCAGGAAAAAAAAATCTCCCAATATATCCTGATGGGAAAACAGGTTGGGTGGAAGCTCAAATTTCCTCTGCCTTGCTCCATCCTGTTTTACGTGGCTTAGAGCAGGCATGTCCAACCTTGGCAATTAGACTTGGACTTCAACTCCCAGAGTTCCCCAACCTCCACAGCAGGGGTGAAATCCTCCCGGTTCGCCCGGGCCAGTCCTTCGGCGTATAGCCGATGGAACTGGCGGCGGTCGCGGTGCGGAGCTTCTCCCGCCCGCTTTCCCGGCCCGGCTGAACGCCGCCATTCGGGTTATTTTTCCCTCTGTGCATGCGCGCGCATGCACAGAGGGAAAAATAACCCGAATGATTGTGTTCAGCCGGGCCGGGAAAGCAGTGATTGTGTTCAGCTGGGCCGGGAAAGCGGGCGGGAGAAGCTCCGCGCCGCGACCGCCGCCAGTTCCATCGGCTATACGCCAAAGGACTGGCCCGGGCGAACCGGGAGGATTTCACCCCTGCTCCACAGGTCTTAAAGATGCACATCCCTGACTTAAGTGAAACTTATGCAAGTTCCTGGTGTACACATATACACAAGCATGCAGATGCAACGTGAAGGGAGAGCAGAAACGAAGATACCCATAGAGGCACAGATATGCACTCAACTTGAATAAGTTGATTAAACCCTAGATAAAGTTAGATAGATACACATTAATGCAGTATAGACATTATTTACCTATTAGCATTGTAAGCCACCCAGAGTTAATATTGTTAGCCTCCCAGAGTCTCCCCGAGGTGAGATGGGCAGCAAACAAATTTAATAAATAAATAAATAAAATATTTCTTTACATAAAATAAGCTACAGAGACCTCCTACAGCCATTTTGCTAAAGGAGTTGGAAGGAGTTCTAGAAGCTCTATTCCACATCCTTGTGATTCAACAATAGGTAGATGCATGGAGAAAACTTTGGATTGCAAATTAATAACAATATACTATACTTGATCTGCATACAAACAATCTCAAGTTGCTAGAACTCCAAGAGAGATTTTTGAAGAAGTTTTAAAAAAAAGTATTTGCTTGGAAACCGGAAGAGTTATTCTTTTCCAAATGAGTTCTTTCCTGTCCATGGAATTAAAGCATAAAGAATTAGTTTTGGTGGAGAAAATGAACTTTAAGAGATAAATCAATTAAGGCATCTTAGCAATAGCATTTAAATCAGGGGTGTCCAACCTTGGCAACTTTAAGATTTGTGGACTTCAACTCCCAGAATTCTCCAGACAGCATGTCCCTTGATCTAAATGCAATAGTCATTGGAAATATACTGTACCTCCAACTTTCAGTTTTTTAAAAAGGTTATGTTTTTATCAAATCAAATGCAACTCTGTGATGATTAAATGGATACATCCATGTTGTTTTCTTGATTGGATTTCAAGAGGGGAACATTAATTACTTTCAGAATACATGCTGATCTACAGGTATGACCTACCCTGTGTTTCAGGACTATCACCATGCCTCCAGAGTTAGCCACGTAAGTTCTCTGCCTCATCCAAGATCTTACCATGGACGCTATGTGGATGAAAACCCAGTAGTCCACTTCTTCAGGAACATTGTAAGTTTTACTTTCTTCTAAGTCATTTCCACTTTTATGTCTCGAGGAAACATGAACTGCCAGGCTCCAAGTAGTTTGGGTAGAGAGGAGTTGCAAAGGCATTGTTCTGATCCACAGCTCTCAATGGGTATGGGAATCTTTTATTTCCAAGAGATGTGGTGGCACAGTGGTTAGAATGCGGTATTGCAGGCTAACTCTGCATTCCCACTGCCAGGAGTTCGATCCTGGCCGACTCAAGGTTGACTCAACCTTCCATCCTTCTGAGGTCAGTAAAATGTGGACCCAGATTGTTGCGGGCAATATGCTGACTCTGTAAACACTTAGAGAGTGCTGTGAAGCATGATGAAGCAGTATATAAGTCTGTTATTGCTATTGCTATTTAGCCATAAACCCAGCTCTCTTCTATTCAATAGGAGGATCAGTTCTACAAATTCAAAAGAATATAGGAAACCATCTACCACAGTGAAATAAATAACCACTTTGGGTAGGGCTGGGTAAACACCAGAGGTGGGTTCCTGCCGGAGCTGCCCAGTACGCAGCTCCGGTAGGGAGCGGCGGATTTCACAACCGCTTCGGAGCCCTCTCTGCCAGTCGACTCGGCGTGTCGCCATTTTTTCCTGTGATTTTCAGGCAATTTTGCTTCTGCGCATTGGCGGAAGCAAAATCATGCCGAAATCTCGTGAGGGGATGCACGCACGTGTGAGATTTCGGCAAGATTTTGCCTCTGCGCATGCGCGGAAGCAAAATCACACCAAAATCTCGTGCGCGCGCGCATCTTCTCCCGAGATTTTGGTGAGATTTTGCTTTTGCGCATGCGCAGAAGCAAAATCGTGCGAGGGGATGCGTGCGCGTAGCGAGCGTGTGCGCCCCCGAAGCATGGAGATGCGCACGCATGGCTCCGGCAGCGAGGTAAGTAAGCAACCCGCCCCTGGTAAACACACATGTGTGTGCACTCATGTGCCTGTCTGTGGATTTAACCTATATATACACATGGGAGTTCTTTCAGATAATCAATATACTTGAGCCAGCAACCTTATGCAAACTTTTTGGTACTTAATCATCATTTATAGGATTAGATTATGAACTGCCCAGGGTTTCAATTATTTATTCTATTTGCAATTTATTTTCTCTCTATATCAGATTGATTTGAAAATAATACCTAGGCTACTACCTCTGCGGTTATAGAATAATCTCTTGGGTATTATTGTTAGATCTGAGGAGGGAATTCTGGCCACTAAACTGGAATAATAAACTACGACTATTTCTGTTTTTTTTAATTGTATAGAGATTTGTTAATCTCTAATATTCATCTGTATAAACCCAACCCTACAGGCATATAGACAGAAGTGTGCCTGAACAGCTGCTGCTGTTACTCAAAATAAATTTCCAACCTGAACTTCTGAAAAAGTGCAGACAGACACTCAAACTCCTAAAGATGAACTAATCTGAGATTGTGCAATCACCTCTGATATCTTAGAGGTGAAGTAAATTTTCAATGAATACAGGATGAGTGGTAAAAGCAATACGTGTCTTCAGCTCTTTTCTCTCTAGTAACATGCTTCAAAACAAAGTATGTAATATCATGATTCAAAAGCCCAGGTTTATTGGCTACTTCTGAGATGAAGAACATGAAGAAAATAATTGAACAAGCTACTACTTGGTAGCTAAGTCTTACATCCAATTTCTCACTTGGTGTTATAAAGCTGATTTTAATGACAGGGTCTGTCTGAGAAGAATCACCTACTTAACAGAATTGGTTGTAAGAGTCATGGCTTTGGGACTTCAAAAGTGTTGTGAAGAGAACAGCAGTGTGCCACAGATAATCCTTCTAATGTTTGGTATCCCTGTAATGAATTTGAGAAGATTTTAGTGGTTTCCTAGATAAAATGCAAGGGCCATGAGATCCCATTCAAATATCTTTGATGGAAAGTTTAAAACAATGTATCAGTTAAAAAACATTTAATAGTGGTATTGATCACCAATCTTTATCAATCCTGAAGCTTTAGTCTGCATTATAACTAGCCAATAGCACATACGAGTATTTGTATGCATGTCCCTGCAGGCACACACATATACTGCATTTCCACCCACAGACAATGAGATAACAACAAGCTTAAGAAATGTTTGCAGAGAAACCTCCAAATTTTTAAAGATGGAAAACTCTCCAATAAACACCATGTAGACTCAGCATGTTAAATAGGAGGACAAAGTTATGTTATATTAAACAAGATGTAGGATAAACTAGCATTATTCCCTGCAGCTGTTTGTGGTGGGATTACTTATGGATAAAGAGCAAGCCACAATGATACGTGTAGCTGAACTGAGTGATGTCTTATCAACATGGCCTGCCAGTGAATCTCTGCTATCTAGGAAGGCTTCTTAATTTGTAAGCATCTTCCTGGATGCTGATACTATTTGCATATAACAGTGTTTTGCAATCTTAGCCACTTGAAGATACATGGACTTCAACTCCCAGAATTCCCTAGCCAGCATGGCTAACTGGGGAATTCTGGGAGTTGAAGTCTAATATCTTCAACTGGCTAAGGTTGAGAAAGGGACATATAGTAACAGCCAATTCAGATTTCAAGGAACTGTACTATGAAGAAAAGAATTTAATTTAAATAAGTCCCAATACTTGCAGAAATATGAAAACTTTAGATGGAAAAAATCAGTGCAACATTCTGTCACCAGTTTCAGTCAAATCTAAATATATCAATGTATTAATTAGCTGATTATGTTGGAAAGAAAATGGAAAAGCAGGTGGGTACCAGGTATGGGTGCAGGAAATTAGATACCCACTAGATAGCAGCAATGAGAAGAAAAAGTTTGCCTTTGCTGCCATCTATTGGTCATTTGTAACTTTCAAGAAAGAGAAAGGGGATGCCCAAGAAAATGCTTAAAACAACCATAGAATTCCACACACAGACTCGGACGCGCGCGCATGCACACACACAATGTGATTCCAAATATACAGTATATATTTGCAAATTCTTATTTTTTAAAATTGATTTTCAGGTGTCACCCAGAACAACTCCTCCTCTTCAGGCAAAAGTAAGTGCTTGCTGTGATTATTTTATATTATATTAACCTACAAAACCTGTGTTAAAGAAAAGAAAGAAAAGGTTTCCTCATTTAAAAAAAATACTTCAATAATCTTCCTAGCCCAATGTAGTCTAAATGATGCATTCACAGCAGGTATTTGGTTGCTTAAAAAAACTATTGCCTACACCTGATCACAGTCTGTGCTGCTGTAGCAATCCTATCTGATCCTTCATGCCCACCTTCACAAACAAGACAATGCCACTGAAAACCACAAGAATCACATGGATTATAAAATGTCCTGGGGTCATGGTTGATGTCACACCCCAACCCGGGTTGGCCACAACTTGGAGTGGGCTTCCCCTTCTTCCTTGATACCAGCCAGATCTCATTGATACATGCCAGGCTTCTCCTTCCACCGATTATTAAATTATAAATAAGAAAGTCTTTAGTACAGGCTGATTTAGACTAAGAAACAGCAGCCAGGGCCACCAAGGACTGATGACCAAGCAAAGGAGTCCATATAAATGGAAATTAAAAACCGCCTTAAGCACTAAGGCTGTGTTGGCTCCCTCCAGAGGACGGGATGAAATTATTCTTTTCATTCTGTGGCTTGGTTTTTTTTCCTGTACAACTCAAGGTAGCAAACATAGCAATTATTTCTCCCTTCTCCTATTTTCCCCACAACAACAACCCCCACAGTTTACTCACTCCATTTCCCCCCCCCTCAAATTTCTCTACAGCTTCGGCTTCTGAATACAGAAAGCCAAACTACCTTGTTTCACATTCTGACCTAATTTGTTTATTTATTTATTTATTTATTCGAAGTTCTTCTATGCCGCCCTACTCCCTCAGGACTCAGGGCGGCGTACAACATTTTAGGGAACATCAAATAAATGTTAAAAACAGTTTAAAACAATTTTAAAACAACAAACATATCATATATACATGGAGGAGACATCAGATGGAAGGTCGTCTCAACATCACCCCGCCTGCAGGAAGAGCCATGTCTTAATGGCTTTTCGGAAGGCCAGTAGGGTGGGGATGATTCGGTTCTCCGGGGGGAGTTGGTTCCAGAGAGCAGGGGCCCCTACAGAGAAGGCCCTCCCCCTAGGCCCTGCCAGTCGGCACTGTTTGGCTGACGGGACCTGGAGGAGACCCACTCTGTGGGACCTCACCGGTCGAAGGGAGGTATGAGGTAGAATGCGGTCCCGGAGATAGCCTGGTCCTAAGCTATGTAGGGCTTTAAAGATTATGATCAGCACCTTGAATTGTACCCGGAGACCAATGGGCAGCCAATGCAACTGGCGGAGTATAGGTGTTACGTGGGTGTACCTTGAAACACCCACCACGGCACGCGCAGCTGCATTTTGCACCAGTTGAAGTCTCCGAATACTCTTCAGGGGCAGCCCCATGTAGAGCGCATTGCAGTAGTTCAGTCGAGAGGTGACAAGGGCATGAGTGACCGTGAGACTGATAATATATATATAAAATATCAGAGACTGAGACTGTGGGTGGATGAAAAGTATTCATTATGCAGAACATTGGACCATAGTTCATTGTCCTCAAAAAAAAAACTTGAAATGCTTTATCGTGATCTATACTGCAATAGACAGACAACCAGGAAAGGCCCATGTTCTCTCTTTGGTAAAATCCGTGTACACATCTGACAATGGGTTTTATGATGCACATCTGAAAGATATAATGTGGTAAACTCCTCCAAAGTCCCACATCACGACTGCAATCCAAACATCTTGGACTTAGATATTTTAATCCACACAACCGACCGTGATAATCCTTTTCTACCAGCTGTTGGCATCCTCAGTGTCTTTATAGTCCATGGTGGTTATCATGTCCCTTTGTTTGTTTCTTACATGTGCAGGGGAGAGGATTATCCTTCAGCAGATTTAGCTGGGTAGGTGATAAACATGCTTCCCTTCGCAATTATTTTGTTTTCCCCAGGCCCAAAGGGCATCTGTTTGCTGTCTTGCTTTTCTGTAGCTGATGCAGAATTCCAGTATATATTTGTTTATTCTTTTATTTCACTTTGGCTTGTTTGCTTTACTCTTACTGATGCATTCCTGGTTCCAAAGCAGTTTCTTTATATCCATGGTTTTATTGCTTGCTTTTATCCTGAAATGAGTCAAGCTTAAAATAAGATTCCTTTTGCCTAAGCACAGAGCACCTTCACTGCATGGCAAATTGCATTTCTTTAAGGTTTCCTAAATGTTCTGTGTGTCTATGGGATGGAGGAGGGGCGGGGGAATGAAAGTGTGGGTGTATTGCACAAAGCTCCAGTTCCAGATGGATTCAAGAACATGGTACACTATTGGATTTTCCCTATAATTACAACATTGTCATATACTGAGAACTTCTTCAACCATTTTTTTAAACTAAAAAAAACCCCGAAGACGTAAAATACTGTATATAATGGTATGAAACTGTATGAAAAGCTGAATTGTGTTGATGACAACGATGTAGAGCAATGGTGCCCAACCTTTCTGGTTGCACGGATCGGCAGCGGCGGCAGCAGAGGGAGGGGATGGTTTCGCGCACACGACCTAATCCCACACATGCATAAACAAAATTTCATGTGCTTGCTCGTCAGTTGTGCAGCCCAGTTCCCAATGGGCCATGGACCAGTACTGGTCTGCAGATCGGGGGTTGGAGACCCCGATGTAGAGAACAAATTATACAGTTTAGTCTTTTTTCTTCCTTGGGCAAATCTTTTAATATCTACTTGGACCCATGTCTTTACCCTGGAGCTAGAGAGGACTAGAATGCTAGGCAGACTTCAAAGGAGATAGAGCTATCAGTTCAGACCCTTTTGTTGAATGGGGGTATCTATGGAAATTAGAAAGGTCACTTAAAGCAGTTATCCTGTTCATCACTTGTCTGTGAAAATAGATTAATTTCTTGCTGAGAGAAAGAGCAGTAAGCTTATAAAAATGTACTGTTAGTGACAACCAGGCAGAGGAGCTTCAAAGTCAAAGGTTATTTCTCCCTCTTGCTCATAATCCATAATTTTTTAATCTTTATCTTAAATTGGCTTTTCTTGAGAGTGTTCACATTAAGGCAATGTGACAATGAATTTGCCTAAATCTATACCTTCAGTATATCTATCTCTACAATCGTCTATCATCCATCATCCATCATCTATCTATTCATATATCTAACTCCCAACTCACAAATAGCGACTTTAGATAGCTGATGTAAGATTAAGCAAATTATAAATAGAACAAGTAAGAACAGAAAGCCACAACAACACTACACTACACAATAATTGAAACGTGCATAAGCGCACCACTGTGCCTACCGTCCCTGTCCTACTGTCCTATTGTCCTCTTTTATCATTACTTTTTACTTATGTTTATACAAACTACTGCTATCCTATACATGTTTGACAAATAAATAAATAAATAAATAAAAAACATTATGAGTTAATGCTAAGGGGGGGGGGGGACCAGGTCTTTAAGACTTTATGAAAGGTTGTCAGGGTTGGAGATACTTGGACGTGGGGGGGGGGGTATATTGTTCCAAAGGTCAGGCACTGTGACAGAGGAGATATGTTTCTTGGGTCCCATTAGATGACATTATTTCATAAAAGGACCTCAAAGCATGCCCATCCTGCTGGACTTTGCAGGATGGTCAGAACTGATCAGAAATGGGCAATCCTATAAGTAACTGAGCACTGTACAATGAAGAGTCCTATAGCTAGAAAGAGCACTTGGGAACTTATAGCCAGTGCGGCACTGTGACATTCAAATTGTGCAGCATATCTATTTGGAAGATTGTACCCCAGGTAAAAAATGGAAGAACTCCAGACCTGGTGGATCCCAAAACTCTCAGCCACTCATGTTTACTTGGGTTAAGCCAAAGCTGTTCTTCCCCATTTAGATCCCTCACAGCTATTCTCTAGGAAGTCATAGTAAATTGGGCCTCAGACAAGTCCAAAGGACTTGCATAGCCAGAATGCAGCTGAGAGCAGATCCAAGCTACTTCATCCAATAGATGCCTAGAACAGTCTCAGTAAAATGAGGATTCAGATTGTTGGGAGCAAACTGCTCAGAAAGTGCTGTAAAGCAGTATGGAGTGGTATATAAATCTAAGTGCTATTTTTATCTCCATCAGAAAGCTCAGCTATAAAATTATATTGGAAGATAACTATATTGTTCCAATAATTTACGCCCAAGTAGAATATTCTATACTCTGCCTTTGGTAAAAATGGCCATAAGGTACTCATGAAAATTATTTCAAATTTACAAGACTATAGCTGAAACACCTTGGATTTTGTAGAAGTGCAAGAAAGTTATAAACAGAAGAGACTCTCATAGACCAGTAATTTACAATAAGATTGCATTTGAACATGATCACGGAGTGTTGGCAATGCCCATTATGAACTGACCCTTTTTCAAATCCTTAGAAGTGAATACCAACTGCTTTTTACATCCCCAGTGAAATGCCTTAATTATCTACACAGTAATCCTACTTATTTTTTTTCATAACAACAGTTGGAAACCATAGAAAACTTGCTGGATGTGGTTTCTGCTTGGAAGGTTGAGTCAGGCCATTACTTTGATAGGAAACACTTAAAAACTAAAGACACAATTGTAATGTGTTGGCTGATGCAATTTTCATACATTTGTCATTAAGACTGCATATTACCAATGCTGGAAATGAGGTTTTCGTTTGAAGAACTAGTTACAAAGCAGATTACTATTTGAAAAATTCTTTGAATTACTTGTTCTCTTCATACAATTACACAATTATGTTGAACAATTCTTTCTTCATTTTTAATAATGCTTTTCAAAAGCGGATAACAGTGATCTGTAAGTACTTGCTCCAAATGTCCCATTTTTTCTGTTTTCCTGGATAATAGTCAATATAATATTTTCTAAGGATTTCACTCTTTAAAGATGGATGCATTTATTCTACCAGCATCTCCTTCTGATAGTGTACAGTTAACTGCTCTCATCTGTTACTGTTTGGTAGAATGAATACAAAAATGAGTAATTGTAATATAGGTAATTATGGATCATTATCACCTCAGGCAATTTCCAAACAATGGGAATCTAGGCTGAGATAAGTTTTATATATAGAATGTCAATTTTAATGGAATTGAATTCACCCTCCACTATCTCTGCTAGAAATGTTCCCCGGGTATCTCTTTTCTCAACAATTGTTCAAATATTTCCTTTCCTCACTAGTTATTTGCAAAAAAAAAAATCCCATTCTGCTTGCTATCTATGACACAGAGCTATAAACATTCACACAGAAGTCAGTGGCTTCCATAGGATAAATGACATTAGGCCTGAGGCCATATTCTTTGATACAATTCAGCCTTTGAACATTTAGTACTCATTTTCC
Source organism: Diadophis punctatus similis (assembly GCA_023053685.1). Classification (NCBI taxonomy): domain Eukaryota; kingdom Metazoa; phylum Chordata; class Lepidosauria; order Squamata; family Dipsadidae; genus Diadophis; species Diadophis punctatus. The sequence goes on from JALIGW010000003.1 coordinate 144,061,437, forward strand.
TGAAGGATGGTTCTATATTTTAATGGCAATCTACGAATATATGTAATTTTGCTTTTCTCTTTCACAGGGTGGCGAAACTCACAGACCTGGATATGGAAGTGGCAAATTCTATGAGCATAAATATGCTCACAAGGGGCACAAAGGATACCGCTATGATGGCCAGGGCACACTGTCTAAATTTTTTAAACTGGTAAAGATAATAATTCTAAGAACAGCAAAAGTAACCAACATTGTGCAGAGATAAGAAACTGTTCCTTATCTTTTGCTAATATATATTGCATTCATTTAAGCAGTCCAGGAAATAGTCTTAAGCGATTTTCTGAAAGATTGAAAAGAGGAAAACAGTCTGGATGTCTGATTACAGCATTAAAAAAAATCTAAACTAAGGCAAATATCTCTATTAGTATAAATCTAAATGTAAAGAATCACCCAAGCAGAGAGCAATATAAGTAGTATATGTAACAAAATCCAATGGAATCCCATCACATAGGAAAAAGTCATGAATTACTACTGAGGTTTGCACACAACTCAAAATTAATATGCATTGAGTGAAATAAAGAGCTTTAGAAATTTATAGTTTAATAATTTTGTTTCAGATGCAGAGAAAATGAGAGTAGTCTCAAACTTGAACCTTCTTCATATCAGTCCAATACTTGAACCATAACTCTATACACCAGCTTCTTAGGCATGAAAGATGGATGGATGACTTTGGGCCTATCACTCTCTCTCAGCCAAATCTACCTCAAAAAGAATGAGCAAATAACGATTTGCTGTACTATACAAAACTGAATGTTCATAATAACTTATTAACAACTTTAAAATCTTTTTAAAATCAGCAATGCTTTTGGCGGTGTTATGCATTTGTACTTATACAAATCGGATTTTTTAGAAATATCTGTCCAAATTGCAGATTATGATTTTTTGGAGATTTTTCTGAGAGAAAAAAGGAACACCTGCTTCATATTACTAGGAATTAGATCTTCAAAATCATGATGTTGGGGAATGAAGTTCCACTAAAATAAATACTGTTCACTTTGAAGTATATGTGGAAAATATTCCATTCTCTTTTTAAAAGATTTCATTATTATTTTCTTATTTTCTTCAGTTTTAAATATCCCCCCCCCCCCCCGTTTCACAGCAGCTGCACACACCTCCACACAAATATACAAATGTTACTAGTTTTGTAAGCCAAGTTTTCCTCCCGACGTTTTCTTGGAGAATCTCACAACCTTCATTGTTGACTATTCTCCTTAGAGTTAGTAAAAGTGAGCCCAGAATAGCCTGGGCTATTAGCCTACAGTCAGTTTCATTCATTTATGTTTTAATGTGACAAGTATTTTCTCCTAATAATTTTTATCTATCTATAGACAATTTTATTATTTTATTCCCCCCCCCCAAAAAAAAAGTTCCCTCCTACTTCTTCCTAAGCACTGGCAAAAATGCAGGTTTATTTTTGACAGTAATTTAGCATGAAATGGTCCCCGTTATTATATTCCACCAGATATATATTTTTAAACCCTGGTTCCTAAAACCAGAACAAATTTAAGGAGAGCTTCCATGACAAGTAATGGATTTAATAGGACTACAATAACATAGAAACCAGTGATTCATGGAACATAATTAATAAGCCATTAAGTATAATTACAGTGCTCTGTCATTTATGAAATTAAGCAATAATGTTGTGGCTGAGTAGTTTGAGATTAAAAATGAACAGTGAATTATTGAAATAAGGTAGTACGGTGCCTTCTGAATCAACAAGTAATTATGGAAGCATACATTTTTAGAAATCTAAGGAATGCACCCGGCAACAGGAGATAGGCAGAAGCGTGTATTTAAAAATTGGAAAAAAAACAAGGTTCCTTAATACCCAATCCTTTAAATCAATCTAATAGCTGTTGAGCTAAATCTTCTCTGTCTTTCTGGTTCCTGCCTTCCTTTTGCAGCTCTGGTAGGAAGGCTGCAAAATGAATAAGGGACAGGTGGCGGTGTTAATCCAGAAAGGGTTCTTCTGCAAGAAACTGAACTACAGGTAGTCCTCGATCTTACGACCACAATTGAGCCCAAATTTTCTCTTGCCAAATGAGACATTTGTTAAGTGAGTTTTGCCCCATTTTACAACCTTTCTTGCCTCATTTGTTAAGTGAGTCACTGCAGTTGTTAAGTTAGTAGCACAGTTGCTAAGTGAATCTGGCTTCCCCATTGTTTGTCAGAAAGTCGCAAAAAATGATCACAGGACCCCTGGACATTGCAAGCGTCATAAATATGAGTCAGTTGCCAAGCATCTGAATTTTGATCACGTGACCACGGGGATGCTGCAACGGTCCTAAGTGTGAAAAATGGTCATAAGTCACTTTTTTCAATGCCGTTGTAACTTTGAATAGTCACTAAATGAACTGCTGTGAGTCGAGGACTACCTGTAGTAGAGAGGGTGAAAGTATTCAAAACATGAACTATGAACTGATTTCACGGAATATTCTGGGTTTATGAGAATCATCTTGATTTTCCCTATTTTTTGAGGAAGTGAGGAAGTACGAATGTTTTTTTTTTCTGCAATATCTAACTAGCGTAGGAAGCTAAATCACAAAATTATTTGGTGCTGGAAATGTGTCAAAATATGAGATTTGCAGATTTATTTCTCTTTCCCAAGTTTGTGAACACAGGCAAAACATACAACAGGATTACAAATATAGAGAATATGAACTATTCTTGCAAAGTACATTACTATTGATTCACTGTTGTGAACGTTTGTTGAAAACTTGGAATTCTAGGCGAACATTAGAGTTAACACTATTTCTCCTTTTTCAAAAGAAAATAGTCTTAATGTTTTTCTAGGTATGACAGAGAGTATCTATATGAACTAAATTTAAGATGTTATAAAATGCTTTGTTTACCTACTACCTTATTTCAATAATCTCACAAGAATTGCCAAATTGTGAATCAAAATTTAATTGCTATTCTCTATCCCATTCTTTATCTAATACATCATCCCTATTGTTCTGTTAGTGGCAGCCAATACTCAGAATGGGAATGCAAAGAATTGCAAACATACAATGGCCGCTACCAAGTGAGCCTGGAAAATGGAAGGCTAATATAAATGGAATGGAAGCAATATACTCTGCTTCATCCTCAGTCTTCTCAGTGGCTGTCTATGGTTTGTAACACCTGCCATTTCTGAATTACAATAAAGATGCCACCTTACTGAATTGAATCCTAATTCTACTGTGCCAGTCTTGAGGGAGGTTCAATCAGTTTTGAACCTTGCTTTGAGTGCTGGAGAGCTATTTTGAATCACAGGCCGAATGGAATTGGATATACAAAATATGTATATTGTAGTATATTTCAGCTGCATATGTTAATTTTAATCCTGTTTTTTCTTCTTTCTTCTTTCCAAAGGGAGGCTCCAGTTCCCGACCTGGCTCCAGGTCTGGCTCCCCTGTTGCTAGGCGCTGAAACACTTAAGATGTCACTAAAAGGCTACGTTCTCTGCTTCATAACATAGCTACCCCAAGGATTAATAACAAATTGTCGAATTCCTTAGATAAAAAAAACACAATCTATTTGTTAATGTCAGTTGAGTTATGCATGCAGTAGGAATATGCAAAACTATATTGGCAAATGCTTGACCAAGAGTTGAAAAATCAACAACAAAAGCCTCCCAAACTTGCAAGGTAGCTTTCGGTCAGCATTATTTAGGAAAAATAACAAAATCCCCCATCTTATTCCTTCTTTTTCTTCAAGGTGCTCCCCAAGAAATATAAAACTTTAATTTTTCAGGAACACGCAAACATTAATTCCCTTTCAGATTTCTTTTTCACTAACATTTAATCACATAAAATATAATCCCATCTAAATTAATGCGGTCATTAACGAATCTTTTGAGATCTTTGCTGTAAACAAACAATAATAAAAAAAACCACGTGCAGAATGTTGTAAGGGCTGTTTATCCAATGTTTTGATTTGGCTTTGATTTATTATTTTCATTTGCTCTTATTTTGTATCCCTTTTCTCTCACACCTTTTGTTTTTCTTTTCCTAACTGGATTAGGCAGTCATGGGAAGGTATATTACATTGGGTGTACAAGGTATGTTGTGATGTGGGAGAAGGCAGCTGTGAATGTTTCAATGGGTCCAAGCAATGGTTGTGGAGAAGGATTATACAACTTCTTAGCAACGTCTTGTGCATAACCAATTGCTTGTCACTGTCAACATATTGGGAAATAAGAGTGGTTGGGAGAGAGACATGAAGATATCAAACTTGAATTAGAGTAGTATAACAATGATAGCAATAAGGAATAATCCCAAAGAACCAAAAAAAACCACCCTAGACTTCGATATATGAAGAGTGGGCTCGCTGCAAAGTAAACCTTTTTGCAGCGGATTGTTTTTTTAAAAAAAAGTCTAATGTTTTTAATTCCAGAAAGCCCTTTGGTGATGAAGTTCCAGATTGTAACTGCACACATAGTTAGTAGTTGTAGTAGTTGTCTTGTTACTGCAGCGGAGTTAAACAAGCAGTGAACCAAAATAAGATAGACTGTGTCACTGCAGGTAATGGACATTAGCACTAACAACTAGAGGTAAAAATATTAACAGATCATATATGAAGATATACGCATGTGGGAATGGGTTTGCCCCTCCACATGAAGAAAAATGCTCTTCTGAATTGCACTATTTTAAATATATAAAACCTGTTTTGTTGCTTGCGGCCTTCTTTTACACTTACAAAGTTTTGTTTGAGCTTATATGTTATAGAATACATTTAGGCCCAAGCCGGCATCTACCTTAAGCTATGCTAAAAAAACCCACATAATATTAGAACTTCTTGACACTTAATGCCAGAGATGCAGAGATACTGTGGCTGATAGTTCTCCTTAATCTACCATAGGTTTTAAATAACAGTCTTAATATGCAGCAATGAAAGATGAGAGAGTAGAAAAATACAGAAGCTAAACAAAACCAAATACCAAAACCAATAAACAAACATGAGCATGCACCTACACACAAATACATACGTCCCTCTATTACATCTTCTTTCAAAATGTTACTGGCTATGTGTATTTTTCTATGTGTAGCCTCGTCCCGTTGTGTATCCACAACGTAATAGTGAGTTTTATTTAAGTGTATTGTTTTAAAGTGTATGAGTACAACTCCTGAAAAAAAATAAAATACTCAACTTTTAATATGACATTTGGAGGAATTTTTTAAAGGTACTTCATGCAAACTTACAAAGCAGCTAACTGAAGTATATCACGTTCGCAACTCAGTCTGGATGCAGATTATACCCCTTTTAAAATACAGTACGTGGTGTATTAAGCAACAGGGGCAAGTTTAAACAGAGTTTTCTTCTCATCTGTCTTTGTCAGAGAAGATGCTTCTTTTCATGGAACGTATAAAGGAGGCACATTACATTGTACAGGTAGTTCTTGACTTACGGCCACCATTGGGTCCAAAATTTGTCGCTAAACGAAACAGTAGTTAAATCACCTTTGCCCCATTTTATGACTTTTCTTGCCGCAGTTCCTAAGTGAATCACTGCAGTTGTTGAGTTAGTAACGCAATTATTAAGTGACTCTGGCTTCCCCATTGACATCGTCAGAAAGTCACAAAAGGAGATCACGTGATCCCAGGGCATTGCAACCGTTGTAAATATGAGTTGGTTGTAAAAGCATCTGAGTTTTGATCATGTGGCCATGGAGATGCTGCAACGGTTAGAAGTGTGAAAAACAAATGTAAGTTATTTTTTTCAGTGCCATTGTAACATTTTACGGTCACTAAGCAAATGGTTGAAAGTCAAGGACTACCTATATTCAGAACTGGTGCTACATATGAGGGTGTGTGAACCTAACACCTTCTCTGATCTTGGGAATGGTCGGGCTGCATTGAAGATTTGAAGATTCTTGTATCTGAGACACCTTGAACTGAATCTTAAGCTCATAGCTTATCATTGGAGATCAGATTAACAGAGTTGGAAGGGACCTTGGAGGTCATCTAGTCCAACCCCCTGCCCAAGCAGGAGACCCTTACATCTGCCTCTACCTAGGATTGATTTCCCCCCACCAAATGTGCACCTTGTAACTAAGTACCCTTGGGAGAAACAATGAATTTATTCTTTTTAAAAAAGTTGAATGTTGATGGATCAAAAAAAAATGTTCATCACGGAACTGCTATAACAAAAAAACTCATCAATGTTTATCTTCCCACTGTTAATTTCAAGAAACAGCACGCAGTTCCTAAGTATTCTTTCACTGCTTAATGAAAGATTATTCTTAAGCAATACACGAGGGTGTAATACTTCAGACGGCAATTCTCACATACTTGATTATTGGTGTTGTTTTTTTAAAAAAAACCTCCCACTCCTGAAATTAAATGCAATAAGGACAAATTGTACATTTTTTCTACGGGACACATTTTTAGGAAGAAATAAAAAACTGTCTATTATTCCACCCAAGCACATCCTTAATACACTACCTAAAACAGTTACATTTGCAATACAATGGATCCTGTTTAGGGAGCAATTACTTTGAATCCACACAGACCAACTCGGATGAGTACATTATATGGTGGCAACAGCAACTTCATTTGAATATCATCGCTCTTAAACAGGCAAGTTACCACAGTGAATGAATTATTCAATGAATAAATTCAATAACATGTCTTCTATCCTATGCAAATAATTACACAGTATTGCTACGAGCTAGAAAACACTGAAACAAAGTCTGTACTTTTCGAGTAGATGCATTATTCATCTTTGCTTCCACTTTTTACCTCTCTCTGTGGGTCAGTTTTTGTACATGAAACGTTTTCTGCAACCCATTAATTTTTCCATATTGGTAGGACTATGTTTTCTTCATATGAATTTTAACTAAACCATACATTAGTCTAGGGACTGGTCCACCATGCAACATTGATTTAAAAGGCATTCGAATGTGGAAGCATGATGGGTTTTCATAGTCAGAAATGTAAGATCCAAGTCTTCCTTCTCGTTGCAGAAGAAATATAAAATGGTGTCTAAAATTTGTGAGCAAATGTATTGAGCAAGCGAATCAGAATATATTCCCAACAAGCTAGTGTTTGGGGACATACAGTAAGCCAACCAGCCAATATACCACAAGGATGACATGGAATAACCTTCTAGACCAGTGGTTCCCAACCTTTTTTGGCCATGCCTCACCTAAGCATCTCTAAAATCCTGATTCCCCCCCCCCCCCGCGGGATATAAATCTTCCTATTCAAAAAGTGTGGAGGAAGCCTAAAAGGCCATTATCTTGGTTTAAACAAGGTTCCAATTGCCCCCATTAAAAATCAAATTGCCCCTGTGGGGCGTGGGCCCCATATTGGGAACCACTGTTCTAGACAGAAAATTAACCCTCTAAACTTAAGAAAATATTGCTAAAAGATGATGAAAGTAGATTGGTTGGGTTCAAAGAACAGTGAGTTGAGTTCCACCCAAACAGTGAAGCATCCTTGCCTCTATTCTCCAACCCATTGTTTGTGGATCCAGAAAAAAAACCATACTTTGTCTAAAGTGGTGCTTCTCAATTATTTTCTGTTACGTCCCCCCTAGGAAGAAGTAAACATTTTGCGCCCCCCCCAACTCTCCACCGGGACGATTGTTTGCAATATTCGGCACGTTTTCGCTGAAAAAACTCAAGCGGCTTATCAGCGTGATTGGGGTATAATGTGTTTAAGTGACGTCTTAATTTATTTGGCTTCATGCTGTCTGCTGCCAACATTTTTAGACACAGTAAACATTCCGGTCTTTCCTCGTCTCCCACCGTAGTCACAGTGAAGCAAAGCGCTACATACACTTCGTCGTATTTCCTCATCTTAGCTTTCAGGAGACTTACGTTTGTCTCATTATCTCCGTCTCTCTCCTCCTTTCTTTTCATCCGTTAAATATTTTTCCATGGTGTCTCTTAAGGGTTTGTTATCTGCACTTCATATCTCCTGCTCTGTGCTGTGTGCTATTGTTCGGTGCAAAAAACCCCTACTCCCTGCGGCAAAAAAAAGCACGTTCCCCAGGGTCATGCGCCCCCCTGGCATCGCTCCGCGCCCCCCCAGGGGGGGCCACCCCACTATTTGGGAAGCACTTGTCTAAAGGAAGAATGCACGGAATTAATCCTAAGCGTGGGCAGAGACTGTAGAGATCAAGTGCCACACAAAAGAAATCTCTTTGGGATTCTTGACAATTCTTGCTTTATGCTCCAAATCTGGTCAAAGTATGATGATTTTTGAGCACAGGATTATAACTTTAAAAGCCTGAAAAACCATTAGGTGATCCATTGTATTTCTGGCCTGGGATGCTTGAAGCACAGAGAAAATGTGGTTTGCATAGAACAGGGTGAAAGAAGCGTTTCAGAGACAGAACATTAGAAAGAAAAACCTACTTGCCTTTCAGGACTGTTGAAATGAAAATGCAAAACATTTTCATTTCAACAAAACAAAAGAAGGAGCTTGCACGATACCATCAAAATTGCTTTTATCCATAGCAACCTGCATCTTCAGATGCGATTTAAACAGAGGGGGGTACCTCAAGAAATTGCAAGCATATATATCATGATGTCTTAAGATAAAACTGTTAGATAGGATTCATGGAAGAGGTGCACCTATTGAAAAATGTATGTATTAGCAGCAGTAATTTCTTCCCCTTGTATTAAAATTAACAATATTTGAAAAGCAAATTTGATACCAAGTTTCAAGTGTGTTTCAAATTCGGAGAGCCTAAGGAAGTAGCTCTATAATTGATCATTCTATAATTAAAGCTCAAAAACTCTGCTCAATATTAAAGCAAAAACATTTGTCCAGTAAGTATGACTTCAACATACACATTCTTTCTAACCAGAGGTATAATGTGGAACTATCCAATATGGTATAGCGATTTTCAAAAACGGGGGGGGGGAGGGGATTCCCATATTCTGTTGTCCTAAATGTTAACTTCCAAGTTGTTTTTTCTTTTAGCAATTTTAACTATTGGGAAAATGTAAAAAAAATATTGCAAGATTCTGTAGCTTAATACTGTGGGAAAATGTCAGATATTTTCCTCAACAATTCCCAAAACATTTATAGATGGGAAAAGTTACATTGACTGACAATGAGCTGAGTCTAACCTATCTTGCCAAGAAATCTGCATGGAACATAATGGAGGAAAGCAATTATTTTACATTCAAATAATATCTTAATGCAACAAAGCCTCTGGCTGATTAGACGTATTTAGAGTTTTTGTAGAATACTATCAAATTTCCCCTGAGACTTGTGTTTCCTAGGTTCATAAATGCATGGTATTCATCTTAAATCATTCCCTGAGGCAAGTAATATTTTCCTTTCTTTTTCCTAAAACATAAATTAGCTGTAAATTAATCAGGCTAACAAAAGAATATGAAAAAGTAGACTAGCATGGGGATAATATATATGTAATCAAATCACAGACCAATATCTGTATGGAAGTTTAGAAACGCTTCCCTCATTGACCTAAACTATAGTGAAATAAAGGGAAAATGAACACTTTTTTCAACTACCTGAGTTTCTGAGAGAAGCTCACTTTTACATTCTCTAAGTTTAATATTTATTTAATGAGTTATGGATCGTGTTTGAGAGAAAATATAATCTAGCATGACACTGGACCCTCTCAAATTGTAAAATATTCTTCTGTGAAATTCATGTAACTCTGAGGTAGATACATTTAAAATTAGATTCAAAAATACCGGAGCTCTATGAAATATCTTCTTTTACAACTTTCTGTCACTTTCCAGAGATCTAGTATCTAACCGTCACATGAATATTTAAAGAGTATATATGACTGTCCAAACTGAATAACACAACTCTAGGCGGCTTATTAAAAAAAGAATATACTATATGATTTATAGGGCAATACTTAAAAAAGACATGTGCTCACATGAAGGTTTGAAAATGACATAAACAGACACCACCTCCCCTTGAAATAGCTTTATAGAGCAGGGGTCTCCAAACTTGAAGTCTGGAAGTTGAAGTCCACAAGTTTTGAAGTTGCCAAGTTTGTAGACCCGTCATAGTGCGTGGTCTTTCCAATACATAATTAAACTTTAGAATCTGCTTGTATAAGAACTGAGCCTGGCTACCAGCAGAGCTGGCTTCAAGAAAAAATTCATGGAAGACATGCTGATCAAGGGCCGTTAGCTTTGATGGCAGTGTGACAGCTTCTGAAGGCCATCTCCTGGGAGACTTGTGGGCTTCCTTGTGCAGTCTGGTTAGCCGTTGTGAGAACAGATTTCTGAACAAATTGATCAGGAGGCTGAATCCAGCGGGACACTGTTTATGTTCTTAAATGCTAAAGGTTTTCAGCTGGGTACTCTTGGTTTGCAAAACAAAGAAAAACAAGTTACAATAAGGCATACATAATTGTGACAACAGCTGATCTTTTGAATTATTTGTCAGTCTCGGCATTGTTTGCTTGAATGAATACATTCTTGCCTTCTTGTCAAGAGCGAGGTAGACGTCTCATTAAGATTTTGATTTAGTAATTCAGTGCAAAATGGTGGCTCAAACTACTTCCTGTTCAAAATAACAAACTCTACAGTCTCAGGCGAAGTATAATTTGAGCTTCATTTTTCCACAATTATATTCCAACTGTGTTGCAGCTACAGTAAAGGTCGTTTTTGAGGAGAATAAAATATGGAGAGGTGTAAGTGTCTTTCAGTCAAGTTCTTATAATCTAGACAGGGTAGATTTCATCCCTGGTTTGCCATCTATAATATATGCCCTGAGTCACTTGGAGTTGGTGGCATATGCATTTAATATATTATTATTATTGATGGTGGTTCAGACTAGATTATTATTAATTGTACATTTAATATCAGTTTCCTTAATCTCCATAATATTTCTACTTATCTTTTACTTAGGACTTCAAATAGGCCACAGAAAAGAATAGCAAAGTTAGCAAATAATTACCTTTGTAAGTTTGTGCTTAAAAAATAAATATGGTAATATGTGAATTTAATTTGTATGTCTCTGCTGATACGGAACAGATCTAAGCACAAACTTTGCTGTTTCACTTTACACAGTATACATAATACTGTTTCTTCTTTTCTTAAAGATATTGTGTTCTTCTAATCACATAAGGATATCAATGAGCACAAAAATTATTTGCAAACAAGCAAACCACTTTCAGTAAGGCTGGTATAAAAAACCCTTGAAATGGAAAAAAAATATTCAAAGCGAAGAAATAAGATAGCAGAATAGCATGAAATATCTACAGAACCATGGTCAATAATTGTTTTGCATCTATTCAGGCATAATAATTACTCCCATCAATAAGAATACCTACTTAATACCCCGGAAAAGGAATAATGTACCAGACAGAAAACCATGTTTGGAAAAAAATTAATATTATTCAACATGTTTGACTTAAATATTTCCACATAACAAAAGTGTTATTTTCAAGTCACCAGCTATATTACTTATATACATATGTCCAGAGTTAACAAAAGAATTATGAGATGTTCTATCAAAAGCAGTGATTTTTCCTTTTTTTGGAAATAGAAAGTACTAGTCTTATAATACACAAAATATAAATTATATGTACAGATAGGTTTTTTTTTTCTGGAACTGAGAAACAAATTAAAAGCAATAATATTTTCATAAAGATATAACATGTCTACATTACATTAAAATGAATCAATACTGATTTTGAAATGTTTATCTAAAGTTGAAAACTTTATAAACACTTCTTGGAACTGGAATTATTATTTACAAAATATACTCATCAGCCACACAGAGGCTTAAATATCTGTATATATACACACATACATATATATAACATATAAAGAAATTTTAAAATCTCAACGTAAAATTAAGCAAGATCCTTCTGTCTTTGGAATGTCTAAAACAGAACGTATGCTTTATTTCCAATGTGGGTGTTTTTGATATGGTTATACCTCTTTTGAATGAATGGGACCTTTCAGAGCAATACTGAAAAAGCCTAGGTAGTCTTTAAAAATGTCATAACTGTCAAGACAAATTGATGACAATAGTAACAAGGACTTCTAATCCGGAGCTATCTTTCAGAATGACTGTGCTGTAACTTAAACATGCAGCTAATTTGATCTTCTTTAGGGAATATATAGTCTTGTAAGTCCTACCATCTTGAATATATGGCTTATATTTTTATGGTTGTTCAGCAAAAGTTTATCTGCTGAAAGATCCACATGAAAGTATGTGTGTTCGTCATTTACTTCATGGAATCGCAGTTGGTAGTGTGTTCCTTTGAATTATTGCTGAGTTTAAAGCTGAGAAATAATAGCACTCATCAAATGAAATGAATATGAGCTATCATCCTAACGTATCTGCCAACACCAATTAATGGTCTAAAACAGCCTTAGATCACGTACTATCTGCACTGGAGCAGGCATCATCTACGCCGGCACCCATACGATTTTGTTTTAAATACTCAAGACATTCCTCATGATTGACAGAACATCCAAGAAAGCCTATTTCAGATTCACTCTTCACTGATTTCAAAGGTCTGGGTGTATTTCTGTTTTAGAGGATACACTTGTGGTGGAATGAAAAGATAAAACAAGTTCCATCTACCTGAGATCACTGATTGTAGACAATGCAGCAAAGTTTGTCTGATGTTTCTCAAATATTCTACGGTATATGCTTACAAAAGACAGGTAATTCATTCGGTGTTTCGTAATATTTAAAAAGCTATATCATCCTTACTATTTGCAATACGCTTTAATAGTAAAAATCCACAGATGACTATTTTTAGAACAAAAAAAAAGGAAAAAAAAAATCTAGTCCTGAAAGCGTTTGGAGCTTTCATCTTATAGTCATCAAAAAATATTGGTTATACTCTGCCATTCGTTTGAAGATTCTTGAACAACTTCTTCCAAATTCAGGGCACGATTAATGTCTTCGCCTTCCTGTCCTTCATGACTGGTCGATTCTTGCATTGCACCTATCATAGTAAAAAGATAAAGAACAGTAAGAGATATGGCATAAAGTCTTCAGGCAAACAGCAGAAAATTAAATCCAAAATATTATTTCATTGACTACAGAGCAGTGATTTGCAAGAGGGAGGGTCTGAAAAAAAGGAAATAAAAGCCTGGGACTAAGGGAACTTAGTGAGGCTTGTTTTGAGTAAATACCTATCACAACTTTAATTTAAGAAATATTCATCTTCAAAGGGGTACTCCTAACTTTTCTTTATTGCTATCATTTGGACACATAGCCCTACATGCAGTTTTAGTCTGTGGTATGTCTATTTATTTAACAGAGTAACTTGTTCAAAAAAAATCAATATTTAATTTATGTCTATTAAAATTTATGTATCAGTCCTCAAAAGTAATGGAGATCTATATGCATAAACTCTCTTTGTGATTAAGAAAGTAACATATATAAGTTGTCATCCGTAAATTCTACTTTCCAACCTAATCATTTAATGCAGTATCCACAGCTGAATTTGTTCATGGCATAGCCATCAAAATTGCATGATGAAGAAAAATCAAAAGAAATTTTGCAAATATAAAGAAAAAGGACCGAATATATTTTTTATTTGTTATGCCTCTTAGAGGTACACCAAAAAAGAATGACTGCTTTTCTGCTAGCAAGTCAGATTTATTGCAAATCATAGGTCTTCTTACAATATAATCAAGTTTCTACAGTATATCCACTGGGTTTTTACATCATGGTGACATCAATTAAATGTACAGTGTTTTATTTCATGTCAATATACTCTCTAGAAAAGAAAACAGCCTTCTTGTTCATTATAGGTAGTGCTCATTTATTGACAGAAATTGGGATTGGAATTCCCATTGCTAATGACGTGGTTATAAAGTGCAATAACACACAACCATATCATTTAGCATTGGCAATCCCGTAAGTCCTTATAGATGTTGTTAAGTGAGTATCATGTGTATTAGGCAACGACCTCTTATGATTGCATCTTGCGACTTCCTGCAGACTTCCCACAAAGTCAATGGAAAGCCAGTGAGAAATCTCAATCCCCTATGGCTCACAAGCAGGCAGGCAGTAGGGCGAGTTCTATGGAAGAGGGGTGGGGTGTTCCAGTGAGTGCTCCCCAATGGGGAGAGGGTGCAGTGGCAAGGCGTGAGTCTGTGTGGGTTGGGGAGAGAATTATGAGATGAGACATAAGTACGTGCAAGGTAGGGAGGAGATGCTGTGGCGAGGCCCAGATGTGGATGGGCAGGCTGGCAGGGGAAGGGTGCTAACATGAAATCCCTGCAATCGGATACTCCGTAGCAAAGATGTTCAGGAGAAAATTGGTGGGAGCAACTAGCAAGTTTACCTGCTGGCTTTGCTTGTAAGCTGGCAGGGAAGGTTCCAAATGGTAACCACATGACCACAGGATGCCAAAAGTATGAACCAATTGCCAAGCACCCAGATTCTGACCAACTGACAGCAGGGGTGCTGGGACAGCCAAAACTTGGAGAATCAGTTGTAAATACCACTCATTTAATGCCATCATAATTTCAATGAATGGTTGTTAACCCAGGACACCAATAATAGGACTTGTAAAACAGAAAAAAGCAGACTTATTCCCATTTGAAGATGAATATGCATGGATCATATTTATATAAACCTTATATAAAGATGAGGCATGCAGGTTGGGAGTTTGTAACTTTATTTTATTGACTCAGTGATGCTTTTCTGATAATTAAGTGTTGGCCTTCCTTTACTTGCTCCAGAATCTATCATACATAAAGCAAATAGATTGCCTCACATCTTCACCCCAAATAGCCAATACACGTATTGATCAGAAAGCCACTATTGTCAACTCCATTTTAAACTGCTGTTGAAATCATTTTGTTTATTTTAATAAGTACAATGTAGTCTGGTAAATCTGAGTTGGATTGGGTGGTGATTGCAATGCTAAAGATCATTGTTAGACATAGCCTGAAGACCAAAAGAGGATAAAAAGCATTGAGTGATAATAACTAACTAGTCCAGAAGGCAAGTAGGTTCCCATGAGATAACAGAAGATGAGAAGATCAAAGCCTTCCACATAAAGGCCATTTGCAGAGCATCTGAGAGTGACAGGGATAAATTCTGTCATCAGTCTCTATAAACCCTTGCTTAACTCTTGGAGACATAGGTAGGTTTGAAAATAAAATTGCACATACAATATGGTTTTAAAGTTGCTGTATATTCTCTATTCTTTAGAGTAAAATCTTGAGTTTAATGATATACCTTCCTGTCTTGGTATATCTACTTGGTTATGGATTTGTTTCACCTATTTCCATGAGGATGCCATAACCTGGTATCCTTTCCCATTTCTTTCAGTCTCTTTCAGATGTTCTGCAAGTGGCTTTTATCTGGGTGGCTTTGATCTTCTCATCTTCTATTATCTCCTGGAACCTTATTCTGCCTTATGGGCTAGTTAGTTATTTTTCCTCAATGCTCTTCATCCTGTTCTGGTCTTCAGACTAAGCCTAACAACTGTCTTAAGCATTGTAATCATTGTCCAATCCAACTCAGATTTACCAGACCACTTATTAAAATAAACAAAATGTCTTCAACAGCCATTACTGTTGACTCCATTTTAAACTGTCAGCCATTTTTTCCAGACCTCCATTCCAATTCCTAGAGATCCCCGCCACCTGAAACAGGCCAAAAATGGGGCACGCAGAGGTGACGATAGGCGGCAGCAGCAATGGGTGGCGACAGCGATGGGCAATGGCGATCCCCGTAGCCTGGAACAGCTGATAGGCGGTATTCCGGGAGGCAGATCCAACCACCAATCAGCTGCTTGTGCTAAATCAGGCTGTGCTAAGGCTGACAAGGCTGTTTGCTATTTGCTGCAAAGAGGCAAATTGCTGAGAGGCAGAGGCCGAAGGATGGGGGGCAGTGGGTGGGTGGGGCTTTGGCAACATTCGCTGTATAAGATGCACAGACATTTCAACCCACTTTTGGGGGGTGCATCTTATATACTGAAAAATGCGGTACATTAATACCCCTGCCCGGCATTATCTTAAAGATTAAGAGTCACAGCACAAAGCCCAATTCTTGTAGTGCTTGGTACAATCCAAGAAAATTAGAAACGTTGAGTCTCTTCAGTATAATGCTATAAAATAAAGAGATATGCCAAACTTTCTCAAAGTAAATATCACATTACCGGAATAGCCATGAGCCCGTTTCATATGAAGCTTCATGTTGCTTTTCTGGGTGAAGCCCATTGTACAGTAATCACATTTGTACGGCCTTTCCCCTGTATGTTTTTTCATATGAACTTGCAGTGCACTCTTCTGGTTAAAAGCTTTCTCACACAAGGTACACTGAAAGGGCCGCTCACCTTTGGTAAAGAAGCAAAGAAACAAGAAGAGATGAACTGACCCAATGGCAAATTGCAACAAAAATCCCTTAAACTTCCCATTTCTTCTAATGTGACCTGAAAAGTATCTTTCTAATTTCAACCGAGCTAATCAATCATCTAGTCCACTGCAAAACACATGGGCTTAGGGCTATAGTCACAAATGTTCAGCAGCCATAAGGCAGTATGCTGGGAATTGCTATTGGAGAATAAAATGGGGAGCTGATTTTCTTAGCCTGTCTTCGTGCAAAAAAAACCCATCATATTATCCAAACAAAAGTCATTTTAATACATTTCTTAAGGGTCACCTCTGTTAACACATTTCGGAGATGCAGCAATTCTACTTGAACGTTTGCCTAGAAACATGACCCTGCCCAAATATCGCAAAGTGATTGAAGACTCTTATTTCTCTTCCACCATACGTATTCCCCAGGTAATGTGGCATTTCCTCCATTGGTTTTCAAATAATTTATTTGATCTGAGCATGCTGCAGCTAATTTCAGACAGACAAATATCCATACATGCAATGTTTATGTTATGTTCTCTACCACTGCAGAGAGAATGGGAAGCTATCAAAGCTGGATACACAGAATATGGAGGACACATCCAATTAATAAGAGAGGTTCTGCAGCTGTTCAGAATTGATTCCACCCCTCTGGATCCTTCTATCCTGAAGTGCAGCACCTACAGATGAGAACTGTCTTGCATGAAGAGGACAGCAGCCCAAGTAGATACCTTAGACACCGTCTAATATGTCTTGTCTTCAATCCATGAATTGTAATAAGGGTGAGCTTTCTCAGTATTAATAGCCTCAAAAATGCATGGTGGTTAAAAACAAATGAGGCTTCTTTGCCCTTGGTGATTCAGACATAATTAGCAAAATGATTAGAATCTAACCTCAAATACTGCAATGGATATCACTCAGTACTGTTTAGTTACCTGTATGGATGCGACTATGTCTTTCCAATTGACTTGGTTTAGCAAAGGCTTTTTCACAAGTATCACATTTAAATACTCTTGGCTTTTGGGAACTCGGTGATGGTCCAGCCTGATGTGTTTGCGTATGCTCCTAATCAAAGACAAAATACATTTCATTTGGCACATTTTTAAAAAAATAATAGAAATTATTTGGAGGCTTGTTAATTTAGTTCCAGTTTTTACAATCCTATATTCATTTTGCAGATCTGACCCATAACTCAGAACAAAAGGACAAGAAATGTGTAATATTATGTGAAATGCAACACTTCAAAGACAGACACTACTGCCATGTACTGTATTTTTCGGAATATAAGACACACATTTTTACCCCCAAAGAGAGGGTGAAAACTTGGGTGCGTCTTATACACCGAATGTAGCCCCACCCAGCCACCCCCACCCTTTGGCCTCTGCCTCCCAGCAATTTACCTCCTTGCAGCAAACAGCGCAGAACCTGATTAACACAAGCAACTGATTATCGGCCTCCCGACCAGCAGATTGAGGCTGCAGGCAGGCCCACTTGCTAAAATGACAGTGAAACTAAAACTGCAAGGAGGCAAATTGCTGGGAGGGAGAGGCAGAGGCAGAATTTTATTTTCTTGTGCTAATCAGTTGCTGAAGCTGGATGCAAGGAGTAAGTCAATAACTATAAACGTCTATACTATAGAATGTTCAAATTATTAGACTTATTTTTTAAAGACTGCTTTATTATTGTTCTAAACAAAATGAAGAAGATTTTTAAAATAAATGCTTGATCTGAAGTGGCCCAGTGCTATTGTATGTTCTTTTAAATAGCAGAGAATAATGTATACCTCAAGAAAGCCACATCAATTTTAACAGCATCTGTACAAGTATAATCTGAAATGTAACAGTGTCCTGTTTAGTATTAAGATAAGGCAGCTGAGTTAAACCCTGACTTAGTCATGTTTGGAGTAGATCTATTTAAATAATTGGGAGGAGTTAGTGTGACTACATTTAAGAAAACTTTCTGGCATTAATATACTGCCATAATGGCACAGAAATATACAGCAAACAGTGTATATCATCTGTATTGTTTGCTGTTTGCCGTTTGCTGGGAGGCAAATTGCTGAGAGGCAGAGGCAGATTTTTCCCCCCTTGTTTCCCTCCCCCAAAATTAAGGTGCATCTTATACTCCGGTGCGTCTTATACTCCGAAAAATACGGTATGTCTAGTTTAATGAAATGAAGGACTAGGGATGACATAATAGCAGTGTTCCAATATCTAAGGGGCTGCCACAAAGAAGAAGGGGTCAAGCTATTCTCTAAAGCACCTGAAGGCAGAATAAGAAGCAACGGATGGAAAGTAATCAAGGAGAGAATAAGGAGAAACTTCCAGTGATAACAATTAATCAGTAGAATGGCTTGCCTTCAGAAGTTGTGGGTGCTCTAAGACTGGAGGTTTTTAAGAAGAGATTTGACCAGCTGTCTGAAATGGTATAGGGTCTCCTGCTTGAGCAGGGGGTTGGACTAGAAGACCTCAAGGTTCCTTCCAACTCCATTATTCTGCTATTTATAATTTCTACATATATTTGAAAGGTAAGCATCACGTGTCTAGATTCCAGATGCATAAAGAACTGCTTGTTCATTAATATTCAAACATAACAATTTCTAATTTTTACTGAAGCAAACTATGATTCAGAATGAAATATTTCTTTTTCTCTTCAAATTAAGATTTAGTTCTCTGGATAACAAATGGAATTCCTACTGCTTCCTACCTGAAACAATGTTCAAGGTAACATAATAAAATATAATGGTATTTATGATTGCAACATTAAATAAAACAGCAAAGCAAGAAAACACAAGCAACTGGGCTAATACTTTCGAATGCTTTGTCTTCATAAAATCTTTTTCAAGATTTTAATGAAATACTGAAACACAGAGGTGGAAGTAGCAAGCTCAGGTTTCCTTAGGAAAAGTCAATAAAGTGCCATGGAATTACATTGCCTATCCTGCTAAGGGGAAACAAAATTGTTTCTGTAAAAAATGTGCAACTGGAAAGAAGTTTGCTCATTTGCTAGAAAAAGTTCTTCATTTCAATTAATAGTTACCATGGAAGTACAGAGCTGAAAGAATGACAGTACAGCCCTCCCTTTGAATAAACACCAAAAATGGAAGCATGGATATTCCAGCAATAAGATCAAACAACTTGGAATCCAGAAGGCAGTGCAAAATCCAATTAAATATCAGGGTTGTGCAAAAACCTTTGAAAAAGGTGTTCTGCACTATGCATGGGGTGATAGGCAAAGAACTTATTTTTAAATTGTTAAAACAGACGCAGGTGTGTTGCAAAGTCATATGGCTACTTTGGAAGCTGCTCCCAGATATTGTTGAATTATTTTGTTCTGCTGGACAGAAAATGTTGCAAAACCTCCCCTTAAAAGATTTTGCACAGTTCTACCAAGGATTTGACCATGGTAAAGTCTCCAAGTTCACTACAAATCCCGTTGACAAGCCCATGTTGTTTTCTTGACAGCAATAAGGTCGCCCTTTATTCTTTCCTTCTTCTGGGGGATGTCTTCAAGTCCTTCAAGTCTGTAAAGATTCTCAGTCATCCAGGTCATGGTTGTCCCAAAGGTGCTTTTTCAAGAGGCAAACAAGAAAGTCCAGTTACCTCCTAAAAAAGCACCTTTGGGACTTCCAAGTCCTTAATTTATCCAAATACCCTGATGTTATCTCGAAATCTCCTATCCAATTAATAACCAGGCTCAACTGTTAAACCTTAGAGACAAGACAAGATTGATCATAGGTTCCTATTATTATTATTTCCTTCATCCTAGCATCTTCCTGCAAGTGCAGGGTCCATTGCCCCACCCCTTCTCCCGGATGAATCCAGCATTCGCCTACTGGTTGCAACAGGAACTGACCAACCAGCTCCTAACCCAAGCCTGGCATTGTGGGCTGAGACAGTGATCGTCCCAAAGTCCACCCAGCTGGCTTTTTAAATTTTTATTAAAACAGTTTAATTTCATCTCGTACCTTCAGATGCGTGGCTCGTTTGAAAGCTTTATTGCAAATATGACAGACGTGGATTCTTTCTTTTCCATGAACTTCCTTACTGTGCTGCATTAGCACGGTGATTGAAGAAAAAGTTTGACTACACTCAAAACAATGATGCAAGCGAGCCTCTTTTTCAACTTGAATACTTTTTGACAGAGGTGGAGAAACCTCACTCACCTGTGACAGGGACATAAAATACATAGACAAATAATTATGGCAAGTACAACCCACAAAATGTTTGTGAGAATATTGAATTGCCTTTTCAGATGGGATACAATTACATCTCAAGAGTGTAGTTTTATTATACAGCTTTGACACACATATTACCCCAATTCTTCCATGTAATAAGGGATTAATAATCTTGTTAGCAACTTTCTGCAAAATGCATGTATACATATGTGGATACAGACCACACATCACACACAAGTAATCTGGTAAAAGAATCAGGGTGTTCAATATTATTTCAACCCAACTTAGGGATACCAATTTCCCCATGAATTTGTTTCATTATGTGATGAGATTATTTTGCTGTCAAATTACCCCCCCTCACATGGACTAGGATGGCGGGATCAGTTTGTCAACCATAACAGGCAACTGCCTCTTCATCTTCTGTATAAACTTTTTCTAGGTTTTTTTTTTCTAGTTTCCCAATCAAGCCTACACTCCTGATATTATTATTATAAAATTATAATATTATTATTATATTATATGGAGTGGAGCTTCATGCGTGAGCACAAGTGGCCACCGCTCACGCGAGTGGAGCTTTGTACACGCGTGCTTGCCCATCATTCACACAGTCTGGTTTTGAACAGACCTGGGTCTGGGGGTTGGGGACCCATGCTCTAGGCATTTTTCAATATCAGCGTTATTTGCATAATGCCCCCAACAATCTGTGTCTTCATTTTATCGACTTCGGAAGGATGGAAGGCTGAGTCAACCGTGAGCCTCATCAGGATCAAATTCCAGGCTGTGGGCAGAGTTAGCCTGCAATACTGCACTTTAACCACTGTGCCACCAGGCCTCCTCATAATCCAGCATTCATGTATATGTCATTTAATTTCCTCTTTTCCTTTTAAGGAAAGGAGATGTCAACCTTACAGGATAGACCACACAGGAAACACACCTGGATAAGCTAATTCTACTTTATGGTAAAGCTACATTAATCAAGTCTTGTTAAGTCTGAAAGTAAAATCTCCTGCCATCTCCTTTACAGCCCAAGAAACTAGGGATGATTCCTTCTGAGTCTTTTGTTCCACTCACTATCTAGCTGTGGACTATGCCCTCTCTTATCTGACCTCCCTCTTTTCATCCATCTCCCAAAATCTTTCCCACATACCATTACAGGAGTTTAGAAATTTCTATTCCTGATATGCAATAAGTCTTATTATGATAATGTCTATTTAAATCCCATAGACTTGGTTTTGTTTCAAACTATGTTTGCTGACTTGTGGTACAATAATAAACCAAGGATGCAAGTTTTCTATCTCAGCCAACTTGTTAGATGGATCAAAAAGAATACGTAGGCCCAAAGTTAAAATTATAGTTGTGCTTACAACTATAAAGAGGCACACAGGAATAATTCTGTTTACATTAAGCTGTTATTTCCAGGCAACGTGTTTCTACATGCAGAGTTCTCTGTTATCTGTTATATGGACTTGGATAGTTTGAGTTGCTGCAGATGATTTAGGCATAACCTAAGTTACCAAGTAAACCTCACAAGTCAGCACTGTAGTGATTATGACCACAATTTGGGTTAGTATAATGAAGATTGAAACCTGTAGTCTTTATATTCCATTTTCTAATTCCTCAAAGTAAGATTTTCTATAATTGACAACTTCATGTGCCATTCTGTTAAATTATCCATGGCTGGGGTGAGGGCAGGGAAAAGGAAGGGAAAACATGTCAGAGGTAAACTTGATGAAATTACTATGAAAATACATGGTACAAGGCCATAGCTTAGTATCAATTTGCCTACATGTTCTGAAGGCATTGGGGATCTGAAAGCTAGGAGATTCTACCCCGTTTTTCCCCAAAATAAGACATCCCCCGATAATAAGCCCAATCGGGCTTTTGAGTGCATGGCAATAAGGCCAAGCGCTTATTTCAGGGTTCAAAAAAATCTAAGACAGGGTCTTATTTTCGGGGAAGCATCCAAATTATCTACCCAAATAATTTAGACCTGAACCTGCCCTACTAGTCATTTGAGAAAACAAACAATACCCACCTGCTACTAGTCAGGAATCAGCCTGCCACCCTGTCCACAATTGATTTGAAAGACTAAAAGTTAAAAAGACAAATGCTTTCCAGATGTAAGTAAACCTTTGAATGCAGAAATGTTCTTACCTGATTAATTTTCCTAAGATTTATGTCTCCATCAATCCATCTTTCTGAGCACTCCCACTCTGTGAGCAAAACCAGAGGCAATTCAAGCACTGTGGCTGAAAGCTCTAGGCTTAAGCCCTATCAGCAACAGATGTTCACTAGAGTAGCATTTCCACAGCCTTTGACATAGTTTACATATAGAATGATAACATATATGTACTCTCTTGTTCTCTCTCTCCCTCTCTCTCTCTTTCTCTCGGTGTATGTGCCTGTATAGTTTACATATAGAATGATAACATATATGTACTCTCTCTTTCTCTCTCTCCCTCTCTCTCTTTTTCTCTCGGTGTATGTGCCTGTATAGTTTACATATAGAATGATAACATATATGTACTCTCTCTTTCTCTCTCTCCCTCTCTCTCTTTTTCTCTCGGTGTATGTGCCTGTATAGTTTACATATAGAATGATAACATATATGTACTCTCTCTTTCTCTCTCTCCCTCTCTCTCTTTTTCTCTCGGTGTATGTGCCTGTATAGATTACATATAGAATGATAACATATATGTACTCTTTCTCTCTCTCTCTCTCTGTATGTGCCTGTCTGTATGTCTTAATACTACATAAATGTTTTACTGCAGTATTCTTCAAGTAGCAAATAAAAAAACACATCTAGACATCAGTTGCTTGACTTAAGATTGAAAGAGACATTACCCATGAACAAAAAAAATCATCAGGTAAGACTTTCCATTCTTTGTCATAATTAGTTACTGTTGAAGCAGTAAAAAGCAATTCTATGGAAGGCAGCAAAGAGGAAGCGCTGTGGTGGACAATGAAAATGAAGAGGGAAAACAGACAGGCGAGGCAACTATCTGCAGTTTAAGTTTACAGGAAGACATGCAAGGACATAAAAATTAGTGTGGTCAGAGAAATTAATCACAAACCAAATAGGATTAGTTGAGAATAAGAATGAAAGGAGGGGAGAAAATTAAGAATGGTGTTTTCAGGAAAGAGAATAGCTAGTAGAACAAGAGTATTTCCTTACATGTGATCTTCAGAAACAGATTTCATGAATAGTAAGAAACAATCAACAAATACTGAGGAGCATAGCGATACCAAAACTCTACATTAAAGCATATTAACTGTAAGAAATCAGCTAAAGTGGCAAAGGGGCTGATACTAGTATTGAAAGAAAAGCAGAACTTGCTGAAAAGTTAAATGAATTGATAGTACCACTCTTTACTGCAGAGTTAGTCATATTTAAGCCATTTTTTTCCGCACAGTACATCTGGAAAACGATGTCAAATAGCGATAATAAATTACATATTTGAATAGAATATTCTCCTTAAAAGGATGTGAAGGCAATCAACAGAGATATGGGAATTTTTAGTACAGCAAAGTCATAAATATTAAATTGCAAAAATATGAACTGACTTTTAACACTTTATTCTCTCCTTTAAAGCCTCAATGCAAAGATCATCCAAAGAAAGTACTGGCGTATTATGTTCAAAATATCAGAAGTAGTCATATTTTGAATTATGTATTACTGTACATCTTGTACACATTGCAAAATCTTGCTGGCCAGGATTTTAGGTTAACTAGGTGGGCAAGCAGGACATCCTAAAGAATACTGCACTCATCAGACAGCTCATTATAAAGGGATGCTTTAAATTAAATTATTTCAAATGCAATGTTAGCACACTAGTAGGGCATCTGTCAAGGCTAGCAATGCATATGCCAAAACGGAAAAAACAGGGAAGGTGTACATTTTCTTGCTTTATAGACATCACATTTAAATTCAATTAAATTTTTTTTAAAAAGCAAAATGTATGTAGGATCTATCAATCCAACAACTAAACAGAGCCTCCTTGCTCAAAGATCCTTCAGAAGCTAGACACAAACAACATGGAAATGGTTATCTTCACCATTGCTCATTCAGGGAATCTTATAGGATGCTGCTGGATCTATCTAATTCACAAGCAACAATCATTAACACTAACGATCATAATTAATCTGAAAAACTATCCTAAAAAAAATCCAAAAGAGCAGAATAATAATAGGTTTCAGATAAGTGATGTAAGATAAAATCAGAAGAATTCAACAATAATGATGAGGTGTTGATGAGGTGCAATCAGAGCGTAGAAGAAGAACAAGATAAAATAAGTATTAAGAATGAAACAATCACATGAGAGAATTAAATTTTGACTTTAAAATTAAAAAAAAGTTGCATCTGACACCAATAAAGTATATCGGTGCAAAAATATGCTGTATTAAATTCACTAGAATAGCTGGGATCAAAAATATCAGCCTAAGGCTACAGTTCCATATATGAGTTTCTTCAAACAAATTACTTAAGATATATTGGACTTCATGTTTCAGAATCCATTAACTAGAGGCCACACTGACAGGGAAATTATGGCAATTGACAATATCTAATATATTGGGAGAGTACCAGGCTGGAGAACATTGCAATACACACTATTTGGAGTAATTCCTATTGAATAACAGGCTCCCTATATAAAGGCCTGCACTTCAGGTCTCATTTAGAGAAATGACAAATACTACATTTAATATAGTGCCATCTCAAATTTTCCTTGGAAGGGCAAAATCCTGTCAAATTGAAGTTTTCATAGATACTTACTATCCCTAATGAAATAAATGAGTAAGATAAATGACAACCTCAGATACAGGACACAAAACGACTGTGTTATCATTCAAGAAAGGTTAATGAAGACCACTTACCTGATAAGTTAATTCATCATGGTTTGCAGGTACTGAATGTGGAGCATGGCTGACTAGAATGACCTGCTGTGGGCTTGAATTGGTCTGGCCAGAAAGAGTAGAATCTGTGAGTAAAGCAGGGAACTGTTGACCCTGGCAAAGAAATTTCCAAATGTTTAGAAAAATGTGCAACTAACTCACATCATCAACGTCTAAGCCAGGGGTCGGCAACCTTAAACACTCAAAGAGCCACAAAGGTCCTAACCGGAAGCCCCCTGTTCAATTCTGGAGCCAACCGGAAGTCCATTTCCCCCACCATAGAGTCTCCTAATGTGGCGTCCTTTTTCCTCTGCCGACCGGAAGGCCAGTTCCCCCACCATAGTCTCCTCCTAATGCAGCATCCTTTTTCCTCTACCTGTCCTAACTGAAAGCCCTATCAATTGTGGAGCCGACTGGCAACAGGGAGCCGCAGCAGAGGGATGAAAGAGCCACATGCGGCTCCAGAGCCGCGGGTTGCTGACCCCTGGTCTAAGCCAATTAACATATTTATTATTTAAACTTTCCACCTATAGGTAACTAAAAGTTATCAAAAGATAAGATTATATGTTATATAATCTGATATCAGAGGCTAAATGAAAAGTTTAAGCTATTATTCTATTAATAACCCCCCAAAACTTAATTTGTCTAATGTTAAGAGTTACCCTAAATGCAGTAATATGTAATATGAAATTAATTTACTGATAGCCTATGGACTATATATCCTGTGATCACATTAATGAAAATTTGGTGAAAAATCTGAACTCTGTCCAACAAATCACACTTACAGCACCATCAATTTGTTAGTATGTAGTACTAACAAAATTCAAGAGGATTTGTCACTCATTAATTGTTTTAAAAAACTAAACATAGGGGAGAAAACCAAAGTTGAGAAGGCTATATAAAAGACTAACAAACATTTATTTCAGTTTTATATACTTCAATTTGGCTAGTAAGAGGAAAGCAATGAAGATGCAGCATTACATAACGTATTCTGATAAACGATTGGGGGGAAAATTATCTTTTATTCATAGTTCTCAAAACCATTGTATGAAAACCCCAAGGCTTAATCCATGATTAACCCCTTAATCCTTGAGGGATTAACTGTGACTTTTGCAGTTAATTGATTTGGGGTGAGATGTATATCCTTGGTGCATGTTTCTGTATTACCCACTACATTTCTTTCTCTGATCTGTTTGTCACTTAAAAAGTATGCTCATTGCACGATCAGCCAGATGTTCAGACCGGATTGGGCATTTTTATCAACTTATCAGGACCCTAAAGACTTGGGATAGGCAAATGTAGATGCATTAAAGGTATTGTCGCAAGATGTAAGCAGTTCAAAGTAAAGCTGCCTTTTGCAACTGACTGATGGTGATTTTGTCAATGCCAGTGGTGTTTAAATGGTGCTCCAGTTGTTTTGGGATTGTACCCAAAGTTCCTATTAGTATTGGTATTACCTTTACTTTCTTTTATTTCTATTTGCAGGTCTTTGTATATTGTTATCATCTCCGTTTTTTTCTCTTCTCTTCTGCTGTTTCCAGGTCCTCCCATGTCTACTATCCAGATTTTTCTGTCTTTTTTTTTCAATATATAATTGCTAAGTCTGGGGTTTTACATGGCAGGCACCTGTCAATTTTAATTCTAAAATTTAGATTCTTCTTATTATAATAACTATTAGACTTGTTTAGTGCCCATTTCCCCTAAATGCTACACTTTGTTTTAAAACCATACAACCAAAAGAAGCCCCAATTTGTATTATCCATATTCATATTTAAATGTAGAAATTTGTTAAGGAAGGATATAGAGTCGTGATGGCAAACCTATGGCACGCGTGCCCAAAGTGCCACACAAAGCCATGTCGCCTGGCACGCGTGGCCTTGCCTGTTTCTTTTCTGGGTTTCTGGCACGCAAGTGCGCACTACGATCAGCTATCCTTCGCGTGTGCGGCAGTGCCAAAAACTGGTGTGCGCATATGCGCCATGCAGCTGATTGTCGGGTGCGCATGCACGCCAGATCCAGGAAGTCCGGCGTTTATGGAGCGTGATCCCTTCGCGCGAGCGGCAGTGCCGAAAACCGGCCTGCAGATGCGCGCCGGCCAGCTGATAGTCAGGCATACATGCGCGCTAGAACCCGGATGTTCGGCTTTTCCAGACTGTGGCCCCGACAAGCGCATGCATGTTTCTGCATGACCTTTTCAGTACTCGGTGCCGAAAAGGTGTGCCATACTGATATAGCGTATAACTCTATATCCGTCCTTAACAAACTTCTACACTTAAAATATCTCCAAGATGTAATTTTCTTCTGTATTTTCTTCTTACTGCAAGGGATGGGTTTATATTTAATCTATGGATACGTTACACATAGATAAATTAATGGGAAAATTTAGGGAAAACAAAAGTCCTTTGTAATTGATGAGAGTTAAAGGTCAGCTGGATTCAAACTATTGTTCTGCAAACAAAAGTCAACAGAATTTCTAGTCCCACTAATTCAGTGCTTCCTGGGGAGAAAAGAAGGGAGCTATATTTGTTCATCTGTGCTCCCCCCTGCAGTTCTCATGCCATCTTTAGAATTCCATATTATCTGGAGTAAGTTTTAGGAAGCAAAGAGAATAGCAAGAAGGGGGGGGGACAACAACAGAAGTTTGGATGCAAAGCCTGAATATCCCATCTTACCTTTAGGAAATATAAGCAAAAATTCAATTACATAGTGACCATGAAATAGGCAGCACCAGATATATCATAAAGCTGCAACCACACGAAGAGCGAGCTATACAGCACAATTTTAAAAATATGTTCAATATTCATTGCTATACAAGCAGGATTAACTTACGATAATCTTAATATTTTTCCCCACGTTTTATTTGGTAGTTTTCTATGCTTTATGAATTTTTATTTTTATTCTATGTTTTATGAATTTAGCAAATGTTAAGAACAGGATAGAACAGATCAGAGAAATGACACAAACCTGTGAAGTGATATTAAGTGTCACTGCATCAAGACCAGCAGATAACATACTCTGAGTATCAGCCAGGGTCAATGTGACACTACCATCTCCTCCCACACCTGGGGATGACATTACTAGGTTCTGAGCTGGCTGAGACAAGGGTGGTGTTGTTGGAAGGTTTCCGCTTGAAGTGTTAAGTTCTACAAAAAGTATACCACAAGAATTCAAAATCAGAATCACAATTCATATTTGGGGATGTACTGTACAACATTCTTATTCAGAAGATTATGCGCAACGGCAAGCCGGTCTTTGCATGCGCATGCATGCAAGAAACCAGAAGACCAGGTGGCCGGTGCGCATGTGCATGCTGGAAACCGGAAGATTAGCCATCCGGCGCGCGCATGTGCACCGGGCGGCTGGTCTTCAGGTTTCTGGCATGCACGCACGGTCGCTCCCATTTTGGCACTCGGTGCAGAAAAGGTTCGCAACACTGTTATGGCTTATACAGGTAGTTCTTGACTACCTGCATGCGCGTGCCGGAAAACGGAAGAGCTCTTCTGGTTTCCGGCACGCGCATGCACACCGGCCAGCTGGTCTTCGCGCACGCATGTGTGCCACAAACCGGAAGACCAGCTGCCCGGCGCACACATGCGCATGGGACGGCTGCTCTTCCATTTTCTGGCACACACGCACGTGCGCTCCCATTTTGGCACTCGGTGCCGAAAAGGTTCGCCAACACTGTTATAGCTTATACAGGTAGTTCTGGACTTACAACAGTTCATTTAGTGACGGTTCAAAGTTACAACAGCACTGAAAAAAGTGACTTATGATCGTTTTCACACTTACAACCATTGCAGCAAACCCCATGGTCACATGATCAAAATTTGGATGCTTGGCAATTGGTTCATATTTATTACGATTGCAGTGTCTGGGGGTCATGTGATCAGCATTTGTGACCTTCTGACAAGCAAAGCCAATGGGGAAGACAGATTCACTTAACGACATTACTAACTTAACAACTGCAATGATTCACTTAAACAATTGTGGCAAGAAAGATCGTAAAATAGGGCAAAACTCACTTAAATGTTTTGCTTAGCAACATAAATTTTGGGCTCAACTGTGATTGTAAGTCAAGGACTGCCTGTACCACAACATATTTTCTTGGATATTTGCCTCCTTAACTGGTCTACATCAAAAGGGACCATACTTTTAGCTCAACCAATCCTCCTCTGAGGAAAAACAAGTGTATTGCCTTGAACGCCTAAATTAAAGCAAGCAAGCAAACAAGCTAGCACAAAGTGCACTGAAATTTAGGTTCAGGTGAACAGGAATTCATATTACAAGGATGTTCAAATATTCAAATGATTACCTTGGTGTAATTAGAATCTGTGCAAAGCATCATTTTGAAGACATAATGCAAAACAACATACCCTCCCCACCACAGTGAAATGGGATGCTTTTCATGACTGCAAGCTTTTCCTTGGCAGTTGGAAATGACTTCTGCGGTTGCATATTTTTGGACTGAACGTAAGCCCCTTGGGAAGGTAAATTGTGCCATCTTTGCACCTTGACAAGGTCAATCACATTCTCTCCATGACCCTATTCCTCCAAACCGTGGCTGTCTGACATACTTCCCACTAAAGATAACGATGTGGTCAGGGTGGATAAAAATCAATAATTTTTTTTAAAAGATCAAAAAAATCGGATTATTTTTATTTAAATCGCATTTTTTGTAATAAAATGCTTTTGGAGTAAAAATCTATCTAAAGATAGTTTTCTATTTAAGATACATAAATAATTTAGTTTATTCAGCATGAAATGGAGCTTAGTTATGTAGCATGAGGCTGTATATTCTGTAACATTGGGACTATCGGTAAGTCAACAGCGGATCAGAGGAGTAACAGAGATGACAGTTGCTCTTTAAAAGTTATGATTTAAATCAAGTTGATTTACATCAAGTTTTACTAGTGATTTAAATTGACTTGATTTAAATCAAATCCACCCTGCATGTGGTTCAACCTAATAATTTATAACATCTTTTCAAATGTAAATTCCATCGAGATCACTGTAAAATAGTTCTAAGTAACTATGTGCAAACTAGCAAATTTGAGGAAAATAAATGAAAACTTACCTGAAGAACTATTCAATGTTGGGTTCTGAGACAGTAAGTGATCATTATTTATAGTTAGTGTAGTAGCAGGTGATTGATTAGTGATATTAGGTGTTGCCAATCGTAGGTTCCCATTCAGCTCATTGTTGCCAGAGGAAATGTGTTGAATAAGGTCTTGGCCTAAATGGAAAATGGACTTGTTTAGCCACTTCAGATCTAAGTTCCACTTTCCTTTTACAGTAACAAAGCCCTCAGCAATTAGTGCCATCATGAAACTTTATACATTTTAATATTCTTTAAAATGAACAATTTTTCATTTCTGAAAGAGAATAGTTTATGTAAAAACTTCAGAATGAAAGTTTCAGTATGACTAAGCTCTCTACATTTAAAGGGCCCACTGCATCCTACGGTATTTTAATGCATACTGACAGGATCAGTATGTACAGAGAGCATACCTATAATGGAATAAAGCACAGAACTATTGTCACTTGTATAACAAATTGAGAGACAAGTATGGTAAATCTTGTCAAGTTCAAAGTATATAATTATGAATTACTTCACAATATAAGCTGAATATTGCCAAACATTTGGAATGGAAGAAACATTTGAAGCAGAAGCTGCAATAAAGTTTCTCTTCACCAGAAGCCTCAAAAATTTTTAAAAAACATTATATAACGTATACTTGATCGGTACTAATCAGTTAAAGATCAAGAATATTTGTACAAAACTTACTATAACATTAAATTTTTAACCCCACCAAATATAACCCCATCAAAAATACCCTAAATTTTCCGCCTAAGATAAACCTGCAAATGAGTGTGTTTCATTAAAAAGTGTCAATGGAGAAGAATCAGAATAACTTCACAATTATACTTGCCAGATATAGTAAGGGTGATCTCGTGAGGGGTTCCTGATGAATTTGTAGTGGTTGAACTAGAAGCATGAGTTAAAACATGACTCAGACCAGAACTATTTATTGTCAGTGTAATCTCATGTTGACCATTGGCAGTTGATACCATTCCCTGTGAAGTCATAACTTGAGAGAGATCCTGTGAACCTGAACATGAGTAAAATAAACTAAATAAAAGTACTCAGGTTTTACATTATTCATATTTAATGTTATAACGGTGTTGGACACATAACTGAAAAACGTAAGGGAGCTGGCTTTGATACATATCACATATTAATGGTTCCCATATAGATAATCCAAGAATTGGAATCACAATAGTGGAAAAACAGGTGGTCTATCTGGGTTAGATCTGAAGGAGTAAGAAGGTTGTTTGTGACTCTTGGGACTAAACTGAAGAATTTTCTTCCAGATTTCTCCAGGTGACCTTTTGTAAAACTTTCCTCAATGAGGAATGAAATCTTTGGTTTTTCAAAAGAAGTAAGCAATCGTATTTTAAATTATTTAAGCAAATAAAAGATAAAAAAATATCCCTCAGTTCAGAACTCAGAGATAGGCCAGCTTTTTCTCAGGAGGATCACAAGTGATTTCAGGGTAATATTCCTGAGAGAAATGAGTTGAATTTCTGGCCTGGTAGCATAAGATGGCCCTATCTTGATCTATTTTAGAAATTTTTATTAATCGAAATATGTCTTTTATCAGATTATAGTGGTGTGATTATAAGATAGGAAAATAGGAAGAATTTAGATAATTTTAATCAAAGAGCTTCCGGATGAATTTGCTTTTCTACTATATTTACCTGAAGTAGTTGTAGCCAATACGGATTCTTGCTCAGCCATAGGCCCCATTGTCATATTTGCTGAAGAAGTAACATTGGGCTGTAAGGACAAGCTTGACAAAGGCTGTATTACCACATTTGCTGCTGACACTGTACTTTCTGCTGTCTGTAGGGAGGAGTTCTGAGACGCCAAACTGGGATCGCCTGTTAGCTGCTGGGTCAGTACATTACCCTGTTGAAGAGTCTGTTGCAAAAGACTGGGGTCAATCTGAAAAGAAACAAGTCTGATAGGAATATATTCCATTTTTATTTTCTAAATCTGAGTATAGTAAAACTATAATAACCAAGGAACAAAAGTTGGCTCATCTCATAGATAATAACTTGTTCAATCTTACAAAAACTGGATAGTTTAATGTTTTATGGCAATGTTACATTGGCTTACTTCAAACATCAGCCAACAATTGGCAGGTATTAAATAAAATACAAATTCTGCCAGAAGTTGTGTTCTGTGAATCTGAGCCACATCATTTTCCTTTCTAGCATTAAAAGATCTAAATTTTTCATGTCCATTGGCACTCGGCATACTTCTTATTCCATCTGAAGACCTTTTAGAATTATTATTTTTTAAGTTGGCTTGTTCAAAGCAAAGTGTCAAGTGTTATTTATAAGAAAGCTTCTGAACTCTACATGAACGTGATTAACTTTCTTAGAAAATCAAAATGTTGAACAGCTGCAGGTCAAGGGTTTTCTTTTCACAGTGCCTCATCTCCTGATAAAAACTTTCAAATATAAAATAGGAGAGATACTGGGTCAGAAAGATAACAAGAAACATTCTCAGCAATATGACTCTTGACAAATATGCTTGATTTTTCACATTTTATCCATTCAGCTATTCTAAATCTCCTTTTAGAGGGATGCCTATAACGTTCTCTTAGCATTCAAAAATTTTGAGTAATTAGGTAGAATTGGGAATCCATGTTCTAAATAAGCGGGCAACAGAATAAATACAATTATGCAAAGAAAATTTCTTGTAGGAAGGAGAGAGAAAACAGCACTTAAACACCATTTAGTCATTAAATGAAAGATCTGGAGATTAAAAGCAAGAGATTATGAGCATTTGTCTATGTACAACTTATTTAACAGCTTATGAAGGATAATACAGAATAAACCCACCTGTAAAGTAATGTTGTTAATGCTACTAGGATCTATTCCAGAAATTTGAACATTCTGTCCAACCAAATTGGCAGCAAGTTGCAACTGTATTCCTTCAAGGGTGGCCAAACTACCATCTGTCAAGGATAGAGTTAAATCACCTCCAGCTACCAAAGAAAACAGCCATATTTTATATATATTTCAGTTTTTATATACAAAAATTAAGATTAAACATGAATTAATCCTTATTCTACATCAGTGAATTAAGCAAGCTATACTACAATAATTAAAACTGAAAACCTAAAGACGCTTACTGAGGAATGCCTTACTGAATAATGAAATCTTCCTTTTAAATAAATATGCAATAGTGCATAGTGGTAATACCAATAAAACCATAAAATTGGTACTGTGTATTTTAAAAAGTGCCAAATTGATTAATCCTGATCAATTTTGATAGCAATGAAATCAGAGTGTGTGTGCATTCTATACATACAAATGAATTTAAGTAAGTGGATGTACATAGAGTGGGAATGACACAACATAAATCCATACACATTAAATGGGAAATGAGAAAAACTATTTGTAGCAAAATAATTAGCATTCTATAATATATAATAAATCTACCAGAATTTATGGTTTTCAATCATTTTGCTACTGATATTTTAGCATTGTGATTTACTGCTAATTTAATGAAGCAACTGATTGGATTTTTAAAGTATTTTATCATTCTCTTCAATTTAGTAGTTATTATATCTTATTTCCAAGATATCAATAATCATGTCTTAATGTAAGGAAAGATAGAAATCCTGTAATCATAAGAATAAAATTGCATTTTTTTCTAATATAACCCAAGCGTTTCCACGCAAAAAACCACAAATGTCCTCTATGAATGACTTTGAAACACGCCTGTAAATCATAAGTTATAAACTATTCCCTCACCACTGTCAAACTATTCACTAAGGCTGCATTACTATTACTATTAGTCTTCTCATCGTTCCTATCACCTCCTCCCACTTATGACTATATGATTATAACTTGTTGCGTGTATCCTTACAATTTATATTAATATTGTTTCCTGATTGCTTATTTGTACCCTGTGACAATCATTAAGTATTGTACCTCAAGATTCTTGACAAATGTATCTTTTCTTTTATGTACACTGAGGGCATATGCACCAAAGACAAATCCCTTGTGTGTCCAATCACACTTGGCCAATAAAGAATTCTAACTACACAAAGATGGAGAGACTCAATTAAATCATCTATGGAAGCCTCTGTTCAGGGAGCCCAAACAGATGTGACTGTACCATCATATGTCGTGAAAGTCTCTCCATCAACATTAACAGGAGCCGCAGAAGACTTTGATTTTGAGCATCATTTCACCTTTCTCAAACTGAACCCTAGAAAGTAGAATGAAACACTTCCATGTTTACCTGACATAGAAGCAGGAAGGATAGCCTGACCAACGATACTCTGCTGGAGCAAATTTTGGTCAAACTGGCCTGTCAGCACAGAGTTATTCATGATGAAAACGTTAGGATCATTTGTGGATGAATTCAGAAGACTGACTGGCTGTAGACCTTTGGCTGGAGCACGAGAGCCAGCTTTCCTGGCTTTCTTGGCCTCGGATTTAAAATGGCACTGTATATGAGTCTTCCTGCGTCCAGAAGTCCGAAACCTTAATTCACAATGAGGACACTTAAAAGGCTTTGCTCCAGTATGTAGACGCATATGAACTTTCAAACTCCCTTTCGTAGAAAATGAATTACTACATACATGGCAGCTGAACAGTTTCTGACCTGGAGAATAATGAAATAGTGTACAGCGAAATATACATTATTTCTGATCACATATAAATTTATGCTAGATTTTGTTTGGACATCAAACAACCTGCATTAATGTTTTATAGTATTTGATTAAAAAATTGTTTAAAGAAGACTTCCTCCTAAATGATGATCTACTCCTAAATTTTCGAGTTTTGGAAAAAAAAACTTTTAGGTCATAACTAAACAAAGTCCGCTAGGTTGGCTTAAGCCAGTCCTTCTCAAATAGTGGGGTGTGCCCCTCTGGGGGAGCTCGGAGCAATGCCAGGGGGGTGCGTGACCCTGGGGAACATGCTTTTTTTTGCCGCAGGGAGTAGGGTTTTTTTGCACTGAACAATAGCACACAGCACAGAGCAAGAGATATGAAATGCAGATAACAAACCCTTAAGAGACACCATGGAAAAATATTTAACAGGGATGAAAGGAAAGGAGGAGAGAGACGGAGATAATGAGACAAACGTAAGTCTCCCGAAAGCTAAGACGAGGAAATATGACGAAGCGTATGTAGCACTTGGCTTCACTGTGACTACGGTGGGAGACGAGGAAAGACCGGTATGTTTACTGTGTCTAAAAATGTTGGCAGCGGACAGCATGACAATAGACAAATGATACTATTTACAGTCGCGGCGGAGAGTTGGGGGGTGCAAAATGTTTACTTCTTCCTAGGGGGGCATAACAGAAAATAATTGAGAAGCACTGGCTTAACCACCTTTCAAACTAATAAGTGGAGGAAGAAATGAATGCAGGGAGGGAAACCAAACTGTACACTTAAGTATTAAAAGCTAAATTGTTAATTCATTAGAGAGTCAAGTATCTTTGCCAGATTATCAGCCTAAAATACAAGGTACAATATATCTGATGTTTATTCACTATTATCTAATTAAGTTGGACGTGCTCATGATCTTACATACCTGTGTGTGTTTTTACATGACAGTCCAAAGTCGACTTTACAGTAAAACTTTTTCCACATTCATCACATTTGTAAGGTTTTTCTCCCGTATGGATACGTACATGCCTAGCCAAAGATATTTGTTCTAATCATTATAAGGTATATTATGTTTATTAAAATAGTTAAGAAGTTTCAGTTAGGCTTCAACTTCAGTTAGGCCTCATATTCCTATAGAATCACTTTATGGTCTACATTCAATGAAGTCTAAGCACACAGTAAAAACCTTTTTTCCCCCTTTAATTCGCCTACAATATACTGTACTTTCCAAACTTGATTCTGAGTACAGATTAGGAGATACATATTATAAATAAATTGACATGGGGGAAGAAACTGCTATATACAATCCACTTTTCTTTAATTCTGAGTCAATTGTTATGTTATGTCATGTTGTCCTATACAGCATTAAATGACTTTCACTTCCACTACTGGGCTGAGGGGAAAGAAATTTCTGTGTTTTTATAAAGTGCATATAACCCTGTATGATATTTTCAGTTGTACTCATCATTGGCAACCTTCAGTCTCGAAAGACTATGATATCGTGCTCTGGAAAGAGTTCCTAGAACAGCATCTAGTGTGGCTAAAAAGGCCAATCCGAGAGTGGCAATCCCTTCCACACTGAGGGCAGATCCATTCTGTCCCCTGCCTGGCCCCCAGATTTCGCTGGTTCCGGGACTGCCTCTCTGCCTCGGCCTGCCGAATAAGTGTCTCCTCGAAATGGAGAAGGCCATACTGCGACTTTAGCCTCCAAGCTGAACGATCAGAAGTTAAGGTTTCCCAGCTATTAATGTCCATTCCCAAGGCCTTTAAATCCCTCTTACAGATATCCTTATATCGCAGTTGTACTAACCACCAGGATGTAATATATGTCTAGTTTCACCCTTATTAGGACTCATCAGACGTACACCTGATGAGCCTCAATAAGCATGAAGCCAATCACATACTGCCTCCCAGTGGTTAACGTAACTTTGTAAAGTAAAGAATAAAGAATTATTTGAGGAAAAATTATAATCTGAATAGAAGAGGATGATAAAAACAGTATTTAGCCAAGAAGTCCATAGACCAGTTGTCATTTAAGTAATCAAAACTAGTGCTTTGCTACAAATGATCACAACTTTTATGTGTACCTATGAGAAAAACGTTAAAATCTCAACTATCTCTGTGTGCATTTAATCGTATCATTGAATATAAACTCTTGGAAAGTAACAAAACCTATGGCATTTTACTGTAACTGCTAAAATCCAGAGAACCTGAGATAATAGATCTATATCTACACCTTCCTGAAAAATGCTTTCAAAACTCGGTTTCAGTATGACCAGCTTCTAACTGGAAAATAATGTCATCAAAATATTGAGCATGCAGTTGATACTGCACTGATAGACGAGTCCCTGCCAACATGGAGAAGCCAGACTGTCTTGTAAAGAGTTATTCAGAACTAGTACAAGCTAGTTGGTGTGGCAGGTGGTACCCATTTGCTCATGCTTATATGCAGATGAAGACTGGAAGGTTGCCTGCCTCTTCCTTTAAATTAAGGATGAAATAAAGTAAACTGCTAAGTAATATAATTCAAATATCAAAACTAAAAAAACACACACCCTACATTCACTTACCTAACTAAGTCACTAGGTTTTTTAAAGCTTTTTGGGCAGTAAGTACAACAATTGGCATATTTTGGCTCAGCCTCCATTTCCGCTTGTTTGTCTTTGATTTCACTAATCCTGTCCTTTTCTGCTGCAGACTGGACGAGAACTTTTTCAGAGACAGTGGCACTTTCCTGAGGTCTAATTTTGGCAAGTTCAGCTGTTTCCTCCTCCGTGAATGTGATAACACCCGGCCTAGATTTTCGAGAGTTTGCCTTTTCAGATGCTGCCTCTTCGTCTTCTGCATAATTAAATAGGAAAGCAACACTTTTAAAGACCTAGTAATATCAAACAAACTTCTTGGATGTTAATGCAAACTCCAGTTATTCATAGCAGTTATACAAAAGTACAGATACTCCAAGGTTAAAGGGCACCAGAAATGTGTCTTCAAGGCCATTACATGTTCTATGTCAACTAGCAACACAATACTGTGATGCATGTTCTCTTTCAGATTATAAAACTTATACAATTCCAGGCAAAAAAAATCCTATATTTTTAATGCTTAAGAATATTTACTGCTAATTCTCAATTTACCAATACAATTGGGACCAGAAACTTTTTGTACAAAGTGGTTGTTAAGGGAGATGCCCATGACTGCTTTGCTCAATGACTGCAATTCTGGCACTCATGGTCAGTGATGGCAAACCTATGGCATGCGTGCCACAGGTGGCACGCGGAGCCATATCTGAGGGCACGCAAGGCATTGCTCTATATCAGCTCCAGCACGCATGCGCCGCTGGCCAGCTGATTTCCGGCCTTATTTCCGGCCGTTTTCGCTCTCCCCAGCTTCAGGAAAGCCTGGGGACGGCAAAAACTGCTCAATGGGCCAACTGGAAGTTCACTTATGTGCATCACCCCCAGCCTCCTTTTCGCTGTCAGAGGTCTTCAGGAACTTCTTCGGCTTTGGACAGTTGCAGCCAGGCCTCTCACATCTCGGCCCATTTCTTCTGCAGCTGGCAAGGCTTTCCTGAAGGCCTCTGCAGCTGATAACAGAGCTCCGGATTGATCTGCCGCTCTGTTATCGGCTAGAGGAAAGCCTTCCTGGCTGCAGAAGAAATGGGCCAAGGTGTGCAAGGCCTGGTTGCAACTATCTGAAGGTAAGTAGTAGGGCAGCTCCACTTCCGTTTCGTTTCCGAACTTCTAATTGGACGGTTGGGCCATTTTTCGCCATCCCCAGGCTTCAGGCGGCTTTCCTGAACCCTGGGGAGAGCGAAAAACAGCCCAACGGGCCTACTGGAAGTCCAGAGGCTTCAGTGAGGCCTGTGCGCAAGTGCAGGGGGGAGCGAGGGGGGTTGTGGATATGCGCAGGACATTGCATTATGGGTGTGAGCACGTGCATGCACACTATCGCACATGCGCGCACCCTTTTGGCACCCGAGCCGAAAAAGCTTCGCCATCACTGCTCTAGGTTGTGATTGTTACAGGTTGTTAAGAGAGACAGAACAAAAGATCTGCCTGCTGAAACCCTCCTGATAGCCCACCAAGGGCTTTCCTTCCCCTCTGTGCACAAAGGATTTCAATTCCGCTCTCCCCCCCCCACCCCCTTGCAACCTTCTCTGCTGGCTTCCCCACTGACTTTCTGGGGAAGCCAGCAGAGAAAATTACAAATGACAATCACATGATCACAGGGTGCTTGGCAACTGGTTATAAAGGTGAGCCAACTGCCAAGTATTGAAAATACAATCATGTGACAGGGAGGAAGAGATCCCATATTTTACAATGGCCAGAAGTGCTTTATGAGCTATAGAGCCCTCTTTCCAAGACTGTCATAACCTTGAATGCTAGTTAAACAACCAGTCGTAAGTGGAGGCTAACTGTAATATGCTTTTCTGCTACACAGAGAAAGTTGCTTACCCCCTCCTGCTACCTCTCCACCTGTTGCTGCTGTTGAAGACACTGTTTGATGCTTTTTCATGTGCTTTTTGCAGTGAACTGTGGTTCTGAAGCTTTCATCACAAAATGGGCACTTGTAGGGCTTCATACTCATATGAGTTGTCATATGTCTAGTAAGGCTTCCATTGGTGGTGAAGGAAGTATTGCAAATACTGCAACTGAATGCTTTAACTCCTGGGGGGAGGGAAAAACCAGAGGAAAGTAAATAGAAATGAGAAGTGGTGTCACATTATCTACATTCAGCTGCAATATAAGGTTACTCCTCCCCTACAAAAGTATTCAAAACAATCCTGTCAAATTAGGGTAATAAAGACTGACTAATTCTGTCACCAAATGAGCTTCAGGGCTGAGTGAGGATTTTAAATGTATTCTCATTATTACATATTACAGTTTTTTCAACAGGTCACTACACTGATACTGCTTTTTGTGAATTTATACAAGATTTTGTAACTGGTAACTATTACTTCCATTAATTAAATGGTAAAAGCTATATACATTCCACTTTCTGAAAATGGTCACAATCACCTACCTATATCTTTTATTTGGGTTGCACAGCAGCTTCCAATAATTTATTATTGAAATGGTGAACGACAGATGAATTAAATACAGATAGTCCTCGACTTGCAACAGTTCGCTTAGTGACCGTTCAAAGTTATAACAGTAAAAAAAGTGACCTATGACCATTTTTCACACTTACAACCGTTACAGCATCTCCATGGTTATGTGGTCAAAATTCAGATGCTTAGCAACTGACTCATGTTTGTGACGGTCACAGTGTCCCAGGGTCATGGGATCACCGCTTGTAACCTTCTGAAAAGCAAAGTCAATGGGGAAGCCAGATTCACTTAACAATCATGTTACCAACTTAACAGCCACAGTGATTCACTTAACAACTATGGCAAGAAAGGTCATAAAATGGGGCAAAACTCACTTTTTAACAACTGTCTCTCTTAGCAACAGAAATTTTGGGCTCAATTATGGTCCTAAGTTGAGGACTATCTATATCTCCAAGCTTGATTCCATTGTACTGTCCATTTTAAGTAAGCTAAAAGGATTTGCAAGGGAATCAAATATTACCAAAATTTCATCACCTGTATGTGTTTTCTCATGAGATTTAAGAACTCCAGAAGAGACAAATCCCCGGCCGCACAGTTGGCATTTATAAGGCTTCTCCCCAGTGTGTGAACGTACGTGCTGCTTCAAGTGGCTAGATTTCTTGAAGCCCTTATTGCAATACTCACACCTATTAAAATGAAAGTTTATGTTGAATAAAATGAAACAAAGGCATTGATAGGAATATGTGAAAACTTTAATTACAGTTTCTGACTTAATGCTAGCAACACTTACATATTATATATAACTACCTTTTGAAATATGACATACCTGTAAGATCTTTTGCTTTGATCATCGTTATCTTCCAGAAACTGGGAACGCTGGCCATGCATCTCAAGGTCTGATGACTGATCTTGAACTAACCGGGTAGCCTGGTTATCAATACATTAAAATAAATCTTTTAAATATATAATGGATAATAACCTCCGATTTAGCCCATAAGGCAGGGGCATCAAACTGGCAGCCTGTGGGCCGGATGCGTCACATGCAGGCCAAGCCCACCCCAGCTCCGTGAAGGGAAAAAACGTCGCACTGACGTGATGTGATAGCAATGTGACGCGGCGAGTTTGACACCCATGCCATAAGGGTAGAAGATTTAAACCCAGGTGATTCCAAAATGCCTTAATCCTATTCTCAGCATAGATTATTTCTCTGATTTAAATAAATGTTGTTAATTTTGGAGAAAAAAATTAGTCACACATAGGTTGCTTTTCTATCAAAATGCATTTTCAAGATGGCTAACTATACAATACAGAAATATGATCAAAACATAAAAGCAAATAAAAGGGATCCATGAAAAAAGGGATCCAACTATTAACTTTTACTTTACCAGTAAGTCAAGGCTTATCTGAAAAAAAAGTATGAAGATGCAACAGAAAGAGAATTCTATCATCTGGGTTCCAAATGTGGATTTCCAGCATTTGGCAGAAGCAACTGAAAAGGCCTGCTCTAGCATTCTTTATGGCAGAAGTGTTTTTTTCAAATATCCTGCGTACAGGTTTTCACCTATATAACAGGACCTAGGCACAGATTTGTAACCAGCAAAGTTGCAATAAAGGAGTCATAACCTTATTTATAACTGGCTCTGATGAAGAATTTACCATAATATAATATAGGAAGTCATCCAAATGAGATGAATTTAGCAGAGATTTGATACAAAACCAGTAATGAATACAACTGGTACATTTAGTTATATAAAATAATAGACACTGCATCACTGTTTGGTTTGGTGGCAGCAGTGCCTCAGATAGAAAGTCCATATAGAGAGTGGTAAGGAGAGCCAAGAAGATTATAGGAAGCTCGCTTCCCATTATTCAGGATACTGCTTATAAGCAGTATCCTGAATAATTTTATTTTATTATTTATTTATTTATTTATTAAAATTTCTATGCCGCCCAACTCCCGGAGGACTCTGGGCGGCTCACAGCAGATATAGAAATACATAAAAAATGAAACAATTTTTAAAAGGAGCCATATTAAAATACTATCCATTTAAAAAACTTTCATTCATACCCTGCCTGCCGGAAGAGCCAAGTTTTTATTGCTTTCCGGAAGGCCAGCAGGGTGGGGATGGTCCTGATCTCTGGGGGAAGCTGGTTCCAAAGGGAGGGGGCTCCCACAGAGAAGGCTCTCCCCCTCGGCCCCGCCAACCGGCATTGCTTGGTCGATGGGACCTGGAGGAGACCCACTCTGTGGGACCTAACCGGTCGTAGGGAGGTATGCGGCAGGATGCGGTCCCGAAGGTAACCTGGCCCTGAGCCATGTAGGGCTTTAAAGGTAACGACCAACACCTTGAATTGGATCCGGAGACTAATGGGCAACCAATGCAGCTGGCGGAGAATTGGTGTTACGTGGGTGCATCTGGGTACACCCACCACAGCTCGCGCAGCTGCATTTTGCACCAATTGCAGTCGCCGGACACTCTTCAGGGGTAGCCCCATGTAGAGCGCATTGCAGTAATCCAGCCGTGAGGTGATAAGGGCATGAGTGACTGTGAGAAGTGCCTCCTTCTCCAAGTAGGGTCGCAATTGGTGCACAAGACGTACTTGTGCAAAGGTCCCCCTAGCCACAGCTGAAAGATGTTGCTCTAATTTTAGCTGTGGATCTAGAAGGACACCCAAATTGGAAGAGGGAGGAGGTTTCAAAGTATTTCTGGAAGGACTACCAGATTCTGTAACAGCTTAGAAATAGAAATACTTCGAAACCCCCTCTGGGAGGAGGTTTCGAAGTATTTCTAGCAGGACTACCAGATTCTATAACAGCTTTGTTCCCTATGCCATCCGTCTGGTAAACTCGCAAGATTAGTTTTTCTCACTATGTACATGTATACAACCAAACTAGACTGTGTTGTTTCTCTGTGTCACATAATATATGTGGGTATATACATAATTTTGTATTTATTTATTTTGTCATGTCCATGTAGTGTATATTGGAGGTAGTGACCCTTTGAAAGCTGTATGCAATGAAATTTCATTTTAATGTATGCCAATCAGTGTACATTGAAAGTGACAATAAATCTATTCTATTATTCTATTCTATTCTAATCATGAAAAAGAAGTTTTTGACACCAGAAATCTAATTCTTCAAAAGCACAACAAATCCTCCCAAATAATTCCTTACTTATATCTGTCTTTTGACTGCAATCTTATCCACATTAAGCTTCTATTAGTTCTCCATTTCCAAGCCAATCCATCTAAATCAGCTATTACATTCAGCACAATCTTCTGAAATTGGATCCAAGGATCTAATTGGATTTCTAAGACTTGGCAAAAAGATGCCCCTGAGGTCCTTCCCAACTAGACATACTATGGCTTTGTTTTTAAATACCAGGCTTCAAGAGACTGACAAGAGAACAGACATACAATTCTTTCAGTTCCTGATGCTGATCATCCATCAAAGCTATCGCTGTCTATTATTAGCCTTGAAGACACATAAAAAACAGATCTAAATCTCATCTAAAATCTCATCCAGAGCCCCAAATCAGAAATGACATAAATAGTTACTCCAATCTTTTAATAAATACTTACTACATTGATAGTGTCGGGGGCAGGAACCTGAAGCAGACTTGGTTGATGGTAGCTTGTTGAAAGAGCCTGAGATTCAAGAGTGCTTGAATCCTGGAGCTGCTGTACTGCTGGAAACTGACTTGGTTGACTGTAGCCATCATTAACTGTGAAACCTGGTATAAATACAAATGAACAAAACAACCCCCTATTTTTTTGTAACACAAACACATAATAATGTTTGCCTCTCAAACCCTCTTTCATGAGGCTTCAGACTATCATCTCTTCGGCCCCATGAAAGAGGGTTTGAGAGGCAAACATTATTCCAGTGACAAGGAAGTGAAAACTGCAGTGAAGAAGTGGCTCAAAGAACAGTCAACAAAATTTTACGAGGCAGGGATACATGCTCTCATTCGAAGGTGGAACATTGCTATTGAGAGAAACGGTGACTATGTTGAGAAGTAGGGATGTGATCCACAGAGGACCAGCTTCATTTTGATGTATGCTACATGTTCCTGTG
Organism: Diadophis punctatus similis; assembly: GCA_023053685.1. Taxonomy (NCBI): domain Eukaryota; kingdom Metazoa; phylum Chordata; class Lepidosauria; order Squamata; family Dipsadidae; genus Diadophis; species Diadophis punctatus. Next base: position 144,105,636 of record JALIGW010000003.1, read on the forward strand.
TTGGTAATTATACCTGTCCTAAAGAAAATGGAATTTCTTTTTGACTCACCCTCGTAGAATGTGAGATGCATGAAACAAGAGAAACCTGAAATTATGAAGTAGGAAATCAAGCTTGCTAAATTCCAAGCTTTAGAAAGAAGTTAACATAAATAGGCAGGGATAGGCCTCTTTAAACCACATTATATGAAGCTTGTTTCCCATTATTCAGGATACTGCTTATAAGCAGTATCCTGAATAATGGGAAGAGGGAGGAGGTTTATTATCCAAAGCATAACACTATATGAAAATATGGAGTGACAATGATATTAAAAAGGCCACTGTCAAATATATGATTTAATATAACCCAATACATATCAGGATCATATCAGAAAGTAACATGTAGCAAGTGAAAATCAATTTTGTGTAAATGTAGCCATCTATTAGTGGCTACTTAGTGGTGAAAGACAAAGAGGAATATATTTGGATTGGGTAAAAATGTCTGACCTTGACAAAGTGGTTCTGTGGATGGCATTCAAGAGATCACTAGAATGTCTTTGGAATAGCTATGGATTATCACTAGAGAGAGTGTGATATAGGGAACATGTGTGGCCATGCCAACTTGATGTCATGTAATCAACCCTACATATTTGCTATAGAAAAACAGGGATCCATAAAATCAGCAATATCAAACAAAGAACAATGTAATAATAGCTCATCATTATAATAATGGCTATGGAAAAATAGAAACTATATTCTCCAAACCTAGAAGAAAAGAACAAATGTGGAAACATTCTAATTTACCAAATAGCCAAAGTTAAGGTCACTTACCTTTCGTTTTCCTTCTTTTTTTACAGTAATTCCACAGAACATAAATTGAAGTTTCCTTTAACTCAGAGCCATTCAAATTTTGAATTTATGTAAACATGCATGTGTCTAAGAGGTTGACCCAGTACCCTTTATCTTCCTTATTACCCACCATATGAAGCAGGAACAAATATCAACGTAAGTGTGTGCCCTAATCTAAGGAAGAAATAACCATACAAGAATTCTCCTCAAATTGAATATTCAACATAGAGCAATGTTTCCTCCTTTTAAATGATGTAATTAACAAGTGTGACACTGCACACTGAAAAGCACTCTCTCTTTGAAGTCACTGTTTCCCTGCTACTGCTTCCTTTTCTTAGAAAGAACAGAGTTCCATTAAAAAGTGGAAGAAAATGTTGAAAATGCAGTGAAGGGAGGATGCAAGAACCTTCCATATTTACTTGTTACAAAATCTATGGCTACTATTGACCTGGAAGTCTTTAAAGCAGATTGGGAAAAAATTTGCTTAATAACAAAAAAAAATGTTATTATATGGCAGCTGAATCTGAGGGGCTTTTTATTCTTCACAATAGGCAAATTTGAATAATGAAGTCTTGGCTGCATAAACCAGGATATGCATGAGCTTTATGTGTACCACTTTTTAATCCCTTTCTGCTCTTCAGATTTATTGAAGAACTAGTCAGGAAGCCACCCATTGGTTCAAACTGGGGAAATTGTGGTTAATAAATTTTTACATCAAGATATGAAATCCATCTTTAAAGCAGAGTTAAAAATAACTACATTTAGAAATAATGAATGCCCAATTTAGATTAAGAATCACAATGAGTGGTTCCCAGACTGTTAATTGTTAGGTAGTAGTAGTACCAAAGTAGTATTATGACCATGTCAGATAAAATAAAATAAAGGAGAAATACAAGGTCTATTTCGAAGATAAAATAGGTAGGAGAAAATAATAAAATACATACTGCACATATTAAATACAAAAAATGAAATTTTGGATAAATACATCGCCTTTACATAAAATCAGATCTGTTCAATATAATGGATTTTTAGCTGAACTGCCTAGTGTTAGCCGTTCTGCTCACAATTTATATATTATAGTCAAATAAAACAAGCTACGATTCAGGTCTCAATGGGATGTTGTTTCAAATAGGGATTTTAAATATCTAAGTCTAAAGGAGGTACAGAGTTGATAGTTGAACAAAACACGAGCAGTATCTTTGATGGCTGGGGTACCACATATAGATATCATTTCATGATGAAATAAGTGATGAAGCACCCATATTTAGCCATGGAATCCAGCAACTCAACTCTTGATCTAGGATAGACCTTGTTAGGAACTGCATGAAACTCATTATTTTTCAATTTGGAAATTGGCCAATGTAAAGAGTTTTGTTTGTTTTTTGGCCAATACCTGCATGTCTGGGCACTGATATCTAAGACTCGGTTTAAAATTTTCCTTTGCCTAGAAGGCGGTTGAGAGTAAATATTTGATGGAAAATCCATGCTATAAAATTAATTTTGGTAGATCAACTTACCCAGGAGGTAGGCTAAGCTATCTGTTCAACCAGAATTTTTAAACCAGAATTTTTAAACTATCGAAAAAGTCATAGTGTTCAAGTTAATACTAAGCTATAATGGTTGGGTTTGCTAAATTGAATAAACATTAATCCACAATCTGGATTAATGTCCGATCTGAATCAAGTGGCAAAGAAAATAAAAATAAAAATGAGTACATGAAATTTATATTTATATCCTGGTTTATTAAGCCATGGTTCAATAGACCAAATTTAACAGTGTGGTTAATAATAGGGTAAACAGTGTGAGTCATTAAATTATTGTTATATGCAGAGAACAATACTGGAAACAGTAAGAAGTTGATTTTGTTCACATCTAAAGATCAAGTGTTTAAAAGAGAACAAAAAGATCTGCATTTTAATTCTTAGTATTCATGGAAGAGACAAAGGTATTCAAATCCTGTGGGCTCTGACAATGATTTTATTTTAAAATAACATGTATATTTCAACACTTGTATTCATACAAAAATAGTTCCCAGAACTAACGAATCTCCTGTGTATAAAACAGAAAACACAATAATTCTCCAAACAAAACTGTCATGAAAAATATTAATGAAAGAGCCTTTGTAATATTGAAAGAAATTGAAACTGATACTATTTTATATGTATGCATCATACAGATGAGATATGGGTCAACCTTTAAGCTGTTAAGATTTCTATTAACTCTTCCTTTATTTTAATGGAATTGTATCACATTTAGATTTGATTAACTATGCTGAAAAGCTCTTGCAGTGAGAAAATATATTCTAACTCTGAAGGGTTCAAAAATAATCTATCAATAAATTATAATGTAACAATCATAGTTATAACAGAAGTCATTTTTATGATTCTGCTCCCTTTTTCTTCCAGGAACAGTTCCTCACATATGTGCTATTTCTGAGTGTTGCCCTTATGGATCTAAAAACTGTCCATCAGGAGGAGCAACTATGGGCATGTAAAGGAGAACTGTGGAAACAGCAGAAGAAAAGTGCCAACTTGAACCGTCATCTAACAATGGACCAGGTAATGTTTTTCCTATGGAATCAATGAGTGATACCTAAGAATAATGTTTCTATCAAAACAAAGATGTAAAGAGACAATGACCTGAACTGAATTTTCTTCTCTGACTAGTTGAAAGAAAAATAGGAAAGAATGAAACACATATCCAGACAAAGGGATAGGGTCCACCATTTTAAACACATGTGTCCATACACACCTACCTGAAATTCAAAATTTCTGAAGGGCTCCAGGAACTTCAAGGAAACTCCAAAGTATGGAAAATCTGTAGAGGGTATTCCAAGTTGAATAGGAATTGTGTACAATATAGACTTTTAATTATTCCTTCTCTTGCATTTCTTAAAGTATTTACATTTTAAGGTCCTTGGTCAAATATAATAGTTATTTTTTAAAGCAAAAACTGCACCAATGATTCAGTATGCATTCTAATTCTAAATGCAAAAGGATGGATGCAGTTTTATATTTATGCAAATTTATTGCTGCTGAAGATCAATCTAGCTCCAGACCCCAGCACAACCTATTTCAGTGTACATAAAGACTAAAAACCTTTAGAACACTGTTGGGAGGGGGGGAGAAGAGGGAAATGTAGGAAATTACCATTCTTCCTCTTGTTGGAAGCTTCTATTATGATCCTATCTCTTTCTGAGGAGAATTTTCATCTGCAAAAGATTACCTTTGGATGGAACTCATGGAAGATAAACTTTAAGGTTCACAGATTAGCAATTTAAAAAAATAAATAACTGGACTTTAGCCTCTAGCAATGCAACTGCGTAAGTTCTTACTGCCTTCTATATATGACATTATGGAATTGAAATAAATTGCTCATGAAGCTTTCAAGTGCAACAAAAATACTGTCTGACACCGTTAAAATGACTATCTTTACCAACCTTGTGATAATCCTTGCTGATCAAACGATTGCTGTACTATAGTTTGCTGCTCAAACTGGTTTATATTTTCTTGCAGTGCATGCTGGGATGTCACAAATCTATCTGAAATTAAATATATATATTTGAAAAGGAAATGACATTAAGTAATTCAGCAATTGCTACAGAAGCTGTTTAACAAAAAAGAAATATTTCATTTAACAGACTAATGAAGAAAAGCAAAATGTCTGTTAAATCCAAGTTATTTTATCCATGCATAAAATAGTGACATACATGGATAGAATGGCAGACAATATAGACAATATTTGTCTATACAGTATACACTGTATAGACAAATGTTATCCTTGCAATGTGTATTTTACATCGCTCCAAAGATATCTATATAGGACAAATTCTGTTTGTTGCTTCCAAAGTTCACAAATAAAATCCATTAAATTGAGGGTTATTTTAACTGGAAAAAGATAAGCAAAACAGGAAATTATAAAAGTCTAATTATTTTCTACTTTGATATCTTTAAAACTCTGCCACTTAACTATTATTTACATTTCATTTATCTTCAAAGTATCTGTGAATTGCCATAAAAGTGCTGCTAAGGAAAGAAATTCCAAATCTTGAATTTGGAAATTTAATGTACACTTATCCCCTTTTCTTAGGAAAAACCTTGATCCAGGCTATACAATGCTTATTTAACACCTTAGCTCATTGATATCCACCATAGGTGATACAGCCCTGTAGATTTTAATCCTGTAATCAGTATACTCAGTAGTTTACCTTCCTCTTGACCTAATGACTGATCAGTCAACTGAGGCCTGAGTCCAGCTTCTTCAGTGTCAACAACCTGCTGCTGTTCTAAATCTAAAATAGCTTCTTGATCTGTTGCAACAGCTTCAGTTTGCTGCAACTCTTCACTTTCAATTTCCACTTGCATTTGAGTAGAAACGTGTATATTTTGCTGATCTACAGCTGTGTCATCAATGGAAGCAGCTTGCTGATGTTGCTGAAGCTGCTGGGCGAGCTCATATCTAGAAGAAAAGGAAGAAAAGTTTTTTGCAATGTCAACACATTAGAACTTTGGACGCATTATGCGAAGATACAGGTCTCTAAAGAAGGCTCTAATGCTGGGAAAGAGTGGAAGGAAAGGTGGAAGGAAGGTCAACCAAAGTAAGGTGGATGGACTCAGTCACAGCACCAATAGGTAAACCATTGAAAGACCTGAAGGACTAGGTTAGGGGACAGATCATGGAGAAAATCTATTTATGAGGTTCCCAAGAACGGACACAAACTTGATGTATTATAATCAATCGCTCAATGTATCTAATTTGAGCTACTTCCTGAATTCCTCCAATCTGCCCACATTTCTACTTCTGCTACACTATAAACTTGAAAATACTAAATAAAATGAAGCTAAGAGAAACTAACAAGGAATTAGAGTTAATAATAGGAAGTTACCTAATTAGCAGAAATATATTTAGAAATATATTATGCCCACAATAAATATATTTAAAAATCAAGTGATAATGAGACTTTTTGCTTTTTCTTATCTTGTATTTTCACTTTTAAACTGATCTACTCATTAAAAATAGTTGTTTGTAATTCAACCTAGGTTCCCAGTCTCTGAAAAAAATGCCCTTAAAGTTCTTTTAACAACTTGAATTTACTGACAGGCCCCATAGAATTTCAAAAATTAATTAATATAATATAATTAATTCCAGTATAACAACTGGAATTAATTATAGTTTGGGACTGAATTTCAAGATACACAAACCTGTGCGTTTTCATATGTTTTTTGCAGTTTAATGAGGTTTTGAATGTTTTTTGACAATACGGACACATGTAGGGTCGAAGGTCATTGTGGATGCCCATGTGCCTCCGCAGACTCCCTCCAGTGGTGAAAGCTCCATTGCATATAAGACACTTGAATGCTTTTAATCCAGTGTGGGTTCGAATATGCGCTTTTAGCACTCCGGCTGATACAAAGCCTCTTCCACACTGAGAACATTTGAATGGTTTTTCACCAGTGTGTGATCTTTGAAACAAATAAAAGAAAAAAGTCAGAGGAACAGATAAGGGAAATAAATACTAAATCAATAGCAATTGAAAGAGAAAAGGAGAGACATAAATAAGTTATCAGAAATGGCACCTACAACAATCTCCTGTTCAAATTTCTACTCCATTTCCTTTCCTCTTATTTTCTTCTCCTCTTAACCCCAAATCACTAATTATGCTAAGCGATCACCAGAGAAATTTCAAATCCTCACCCATGGTTTATCTTTTGCTTTGACTATTTTTTGTATATCTCTGAAGTTCAGTTAATTGAGAACTCCCCTTCTTTGAATTGACATGTTTTTGAATAAAATGAATTTCACAGGTGCAGCAGAATTTGTAATGTTGTCTCTGGCAGAGATAACACTTTTTCTATAGAGTGATAAGAGGCTTAATGTTTTGAAATATTTTCAATTCTTAAACACTTCTAGTTCAGAAATATGTCTAGGTTTCCTTGCATGCACTGCCTGTTTAGTCTCTTCACAGAGGTCTAACAACATTCAAGTCTATAAAGTCCATTCCAAAATGCATGTTTTCTATACGTTTTCATGAACGCATAGACACACACACACACACACACACAGTATATATGTATATATACTAATTTTATTTTCTCTTTGGTTAAACAAAAACTAGCACAATTGTGCTGTCTTGAAGTTTTAATGTTGAATATTTCTTGAAATTACCAAAATAAGATTTGCAATAGGGTTTTCTTGAAAAACAAGAAAAGAACCATTTGTTCTTCTTTAATTTTTATAATAATTCAAAACATTCTATTTTTAAGTAGAATTTACCGGATATGTTGTTTAAGATGACAAGACTTCTTATAAGCTCTGTGACAATAATAGCATTTGTATGGCCGGTCTGCTTCATTCACAAAATTATTATTGAAATAATTTTGGAAAAATTGGCTATTCCTTGGGATTGGCTGAATAAGACCTGCAGAAAGAATGGCTGATTAATGCTATTTTAAAGTCAAAAAAAAATTTTCCCCCAATGTTTACCATATTCTGATTTCTAAACAGAAATGAAAATTATGCTTCTTTCATAATTACTTTTTTTCCTTAATGTATATAAAATTCTGAGGGGAGCAGTACATTGTACTAGACCAATGATCCATTTTCAAAATTAAATACTTTAGCAGTAACGTTATTCAATGTGTCAGATTCAGAGACTTAATGGAGCTTTCAAACACCTGTGGTTATGAATGCAGCAACTTCTTAAAGCAGCCATGCCTTTTTCTAGGAGCACATGGCTGTCCTCTGCCTGTTCCATGCAGATCTAGGAACCAGACACATTTAAGAAACTGAAGGCTGGTTTTACATTTGTAAGCACACCCACTCGAAAGCACCATTTTGTCTCCAAAGGTGCAGCATAGCACTAGCCTTTAATTTATGTGAATAAAATATTTATAAATTGGGCCATTAGAAATATTCCTATGTATCAATTTTAAGAACCCTTTTAAAAAAGAATGTATGTTTCCAACCGAAAATACTAATTAATTTCTCCAAGACTAAGATAGCCGAATTATTAAAACTTACAAGGCTGCTTAAATATCAGGAGATATTTGCAAATGTGAATAATTATTTTCTTATATCTTCCTACATTAAAAATTTGAAAAACAGGTAGTCTGCCCATTAATAAAATTGTGTATTTGTAAATCTCCTGAAATATAAAGTTTAGTTTATACACAGCACATACTGAATTTATACCCTCAATGAAACCCTGCAGATTAGATCTGTCCAAACTGTTTAAAATAAGTGCACTTATTTTCAAAAGAGTTAAAGAAGCTGTGCTAATTGTGACTGCTTAGAAAATTTCCCCCATACAGTTTATTTTCAAATGCTTTGCAAAGCCTTATTAAATATAAATACACTATATCAGAGTAGGTACTGTATTTTATCTGCACTTTATTTCTATCTTGGCTAAGTAGTCCTGACACACTAGAGTGAAACTGCTTTTCTAATTATATTTCTTACATAATCATAGCTAAAACATTACACCATGGAAGAATATTTTCTCAAACTATCTGAATCTAGTTTGATCAAGTATACACATTCCTTTCACTTCTACTCTCTTCTAAGTAAATATTGAAATTTGTTTCCAGCAAAATTACCGTATTTTTCGGAGTATAAGACGCACCTTTTTCCTCCCTAAAAGTGGCTGAAAATTTGGGTGCATCTTATACTTCGAATGTAGCTTTTTTTTCCAGCCCTAACTAGGTGCTAACAGATCTTCCCAGCTCTTACCTTGCAGGCTTTTTCATTATTACTCTCTCCAAAGAATGTTTTTCCAGCCCTAAGTCATTGCAGATTTTTTTTTCATTGCTCTACTTGCTCCGAATAAGTTTTTTTCTAGCCCTAACCAGGTGCTAACGATCTTCCCAGCTCTTACCGGATTGCAAGCTCTTTCATTGTTACTCTCTCAGAAGAAGGTTTTTTTAAGTCCTAACCAGGGGATAAAATAATGTGCTGAAGCTGACCAGACTAAGGATGCTAGCCAGATTAATACCTGGTAGGCAGATTGTTTTCCCCTATTTTCCTCCCCAAAAACTAAGGTGCGTCTTATACTCCGGTGCATCTTATATTCCAAAAATACGGTATGTTATACACTTTACCTAAATCTGTGATGAGGATTGGTTCTTGTAAAGGAATATCAGGTACTGGCACATTGCTCTTGCCTATTCGGATTTTTGCAGGTTTCCGCTGATGCCGCATCTTTCTCAGTTCAGTATGTTTAAAGTGAGAAGCGATGTGTGTCTTTCTGTGACCTGAAGTTCGAAACTTTTTGTCACAGTGTGGACAAGCAAAGGGTCTAATACCTACAAAAGACAAAGAGATTACATCTTTAGTCCAACTTCTAAAAATAGATAGATAAAAAGATGATAAGGTAAATAATCAAATATGCTTAACTCATTCAACAGCTTTGCCTTAAAAAATTTCTACTATTTAAAATTAAACTTATAATACTACCAAGACAAAGCCTGCTTTCCCCAGCATGTGGACATAGATGGCCTTGTAGGATCACGAGAAAGAACAAATGTCTTCCACAAAATACAAGCTTCACCTATCCACTCCTTGCCCCAATGTGCAACATGCGGAGGAAACAAAGTACAGCTGTATATCTAAGTTAAAGATGTGCAAGATAACTCTGCTCAAAATCTTCCCCCCGAGTATAGAAAGTACCCCAAAAATCCTAAATGGCCCAGGCCTTCCCCAAAGGCTAAAAACAGAGTTTGCCCAGCACCTTAACTAAGATGCCTGCCTATATGAGATAAGGATAAGGCTTCGGATAAGGCCCCAAAGGTGCTTTTCCAAAAGGCAACCAGACTTCCTTCCAAAAAATTCCAGGTGCCTTTTGGAAAAACACCTTTGAGATAATCATAACGATTGAGAATCTCCATAGACACTTTAAATAAGGCGTTACTTAAGGCTCCACAGTAGCCAAATTAGATCCAAAGTCTCCACCACTTGTCTGCACAAACACTGTAGTGTTTGAAAGCCAGAGAAAGTCAATTTATAGTTCTATTGGTCCTTCCTTTCTGGGTTGACATATATTAAATTTAACATATGTAAGCAACAGTTATAGTTTACAATGAAAAATGACACTGTTGGTCCTGCTTTGCTATGTTTGATCTGAACACAGCTGACAAGCAAATAAGGTTATGACACAGAAAATTTTCATTTTTCTCTCTTGCTAAGATTAAACATAAGCAGGGCTTCAAAACATTAGAAATCCAGTTGCAAGGCTTTACCTGTATGCAAGCGAATATGTACTTTCAAACTTCCTGAGGTAGAAAAGCACTTCATACAGTACTGACACTTAAAAGCCTTAATGCCCGTGTGCGTTTTTATATGTGCTGTGAGAGTACTCTTCACAGCAAAGGCCCGGAAACACTGTGGACATTTGAATGGCTTTTCATGAGTGTGAATGCGTATATGCCGTACGAGATCACTGGGTTTTTTAAATTCCTTAGAGCAGTATGGGCAAATATGCCATCGTATTCCATTCTCCTCGCGTATGGAACCTGAAATATAATTTTAGAGTAAACAATTTGAAAAGGTTGACATGCTAATTGTGAAAGAAAAAAAAAGACTGGAATTTGAAATGCACTTAAGATTACATTTTGGCAAATGTCATCCAGCAACTGTGACATTAATTGGGAGACTGAATTGCTCACTATTAAGAGAAATAATGTTTCCATGAAACAGACTATTATAGTTACCCTGTGAATTAATAAAAGTAAAGGGTTCTGTCAGTTGAGTTTGACTTGAGATCTGACAGCAGTTCCTGTAAAGGTATGTCTGAATTTCTTCCTGGATTATATTTTTCCAGATCTCTCTAGATCAGTGTTTCCCAACCTTGGCAACTTGAAGATATCTGGACTTCAACTCCCAGAATTCCCCAGCCAGCATTCGCTGGCTGGGGAATTCTGGGAGTTGAAGTCCAGATATCTTCAAATTGCCAAGGTTGGGAAACACTGCTCTAGACTTTCACAATGCTTTCAGGAGAGACACCCTTAGACAACATTCTCCAAATGATTAAGCAGATTTTAAGGGTTCTCTTTGTATTTAGAGGAGACTGCCCTTAGCATGCATAAGTCTGGGATAGAACCTGGGGTGAAAGGGAGGGTTTTCTCCTTATTTTATTCATCTTTTCCCACCTGTTTAGAGGTCAGATTGACTAGGAATGGCCCTTCACAGTATGGTACAGTACAGTATGCCTGGATCCTACAATTTACTAGATACGCTAGCTCTAAACAGAAAATAGTTACCCAATGCAATGTCTATAGAGACTTTTTTTTAACTTTAGAAACCTGTCAAATAGTGAACAGAAAGGATATATTCAGCTTGTACTACTTTACAGAAAGACAACCAGTAGTGATGCTATATATTATTAAATAATGCTTATAGTGTATGTTGCTGCAAATGTGTGAAATTTGGCATTTTATGGAATACTAGGAAATTTATAGAATGCCAACAAATGAGACGTCAATGTATGAAATGCTTAATATTTCACATATTTCTATGCCATTCTAGCCTTCCCTGTTGCAACAAGTAGGTCAATAACCCTAACCCAACTCTGACCCTAACCCTTTTCATGACTCTTTTTTCATACTTTGCCTAAATCTTGTCATTTTGCATAACACCTAGGTGTCATACTTATATTAAAATAACAGCCATTCCATTCTTTGCATTCTATACAGGTTTCCTAGGCATTCTATTCAATGCCAGCTTTTCACACATTGATGGTAACATAAATACTAATAAATAATGCTTATGTATACTGTAGTGGACAGAATTAACCTTTTGCCATTACCAGGTAAAAATGGGGATTTTTTCTTCAGAACCCTTTTCTCTTTTTTATCGACTTTCTCTGGGTTGTCTCGCTCTTTAACTTGTTCCGTATTGCTGGAATTGACTTGATGGCCGGAGAGATTCTGAGCATCTGCAGTTTCTTCTGGACTTGGAGGAGTCTTTGTTTCACCACAGTCCGTATTTGCTGAAACTGGTATTGAGGATAGCCCACTATTTTCCAAGGCTTGCTAAGACAAACATAATGAATTAAACTGAGAGCAAGATTCACGTGGAACTTTCAAATAGACAAGAATATTTTAAACTGGTTTGTTTTTCAGAGATGTCTGATTTATTTCACCCTTTCAGATTTTCTAGCTCAATTTGAACACTTCACAGCTTTCTGTTTGTTCTATTCCCTCGGTAAGAAAAGCACAGTAAAAGTGTAAAGCTCCATTTAGATTCCAACAAAAGTAACAACCCAATTGGCCAAAAAGGGAAAGCATAACTTCTAATACTTTCAACCCAGAAACAACTAAAAATTTGCTGAAAGGTTTCCTTCTTCAACAACGTAGAATAATGACCACCTCATTCATGTTCCGCTGCTCATTTTAAACAGCATTTTGTCACATAACATCATCATTTCTAAGATGATGAGCCAAGGTGGCGCAGTGGTTAGAATGCAGTACTGCAGGCTATTTCTGCTGACTACCAGCTGACTGCAATTTGGCAGATCGAATCTCACCAGGCTCAAGGTTGACTCAGCCTTCCATCCTTCCGAGGTCAGTAAAATGAGGACCCAGATTGTTGGGGGCAATATGCTGACTCTGTAAACCGCTTAGAGAGGGCTGTAAAGTACTGTGAAACGGTTTATATGTCTAAGTGCTATTGCTATCATTTCTAAGATACATTTTTCCTATGTTTTATAGTCCTATTAACACTGAAAACTGGAGGTATTTTGAAAACCCTGAACCCACAGTGGGAAGAAGTACCAACAACTGCCAATGGCATTCCTGTAAGAAGACAGCACTCAAGTAGCAATATTTGGGTGAGGGTAATGCTCTCATGGGCATTCAGCACTTTTCCTTCCTAAAACAATCACAATCAGAACATAGTCCTGTTTTCAGCCACCAGGGGAAGTTTGAATTTCAAGCACCTCTGCCAAAGTCCCAAAGGTGCTTTTCCAAAGAGCAACTCGACTTTCTTGGTTTTTTTCCTTGACAATGTTTCACTTCTCAATCCAAGAAGCTTCTTCAGAACCGAAGAAAACCAAGAAAGTCCAGTTGCCTTTGGAAAAGCACCTTCGGAACAACCATCACCTGGACGATTGAGAATCTCCATAGACAAAGCATTTCCTGAATCCACATGAGAGAGAAATTAGTCTGGGATGGTTTGATTATTCCTTTGTTCCAAATAAGGAGACTGCAATATGCTAAAAGACAAGGTGAGGATTCCAAACAGGTTATCCTACCTGCAAAATATCTCTGTTGATTCCCACAGCCATACTGAGTTGCTGACTAGATGGCTGGGAAGGATTATTTTCCACTGGCTCTGACAATTCAAGAAGTTGTTGAATGACATCAGTTACTGATTGCTGACCTGCAGCTGGAGTTATTGGATTTTCTGCCTGTGGATAAGTCATTTGTAAGTATACAAATGTGATTTGCAAACATATGTTAGGTATTACATTTGGAATTAAACTGATATTTTTAAATAAAATTGAACCATATAATCCAACAGCAAGCAAGGAGCAATATTTCAAAGCTGGAGAAAAAAATTACCTTACTGAGGCACTACTTTTGCAATGTTAAATTCAAACATGTTTCACAAACATAAAATTTTTTAGACTCTTATTATTTTCAAAAAAGCATATAGGCCTGAATTAATTATCAAAAAAAAAGGCCAGTTCGTTAACTGGAGGAGCTTTATTGCATAACAAAATCAAGAAAGGCACGTGTACTGTTTTATAAACCATGTAATCTAATAACTTTAAAATAATGGAAGGAGACTTGATAATAGCATGAGTGCTCTGCTGTGAGAAAATATTTTATGAAATGTAACAATTCTAGTGCCCTGTAACTTTAGGCTCATTCCATTATAAATGTTTGTGGGGATACTGTTAAAGCTGAGCAATTACTAGTAATAAAAAATCTTATCCGTGTCTAAAGAGGTAATAAAATCAGTGATGGCCTACATGCATAACCCAAATGTAAAAAATTGACAGAGATGAGGTTTATTGTTTTCTTGGGTTTTGCTTTTTGTATTCTTTTAAATTCTTATTATACGTACTACTTAGTGTAATGAGGAGTATAAGCCCCTGAATCTTTTGAGCTGAGTGGTATAGAAACCCGATAAAATATATAAATAAATAGCAAGCAAGCACAAACATAATTCTCTGCCAACAGAACAACTAGTCCTTATTGTTCTGGTACTGTAATAAAAATACCTGTTCTAACTGTTAAGTGCTATGAGCTGGAATAAAATTGTGAGCACACAAATTGATTAATAAGTGAACAAACTTACTTCCCTTGGAACAGCAGATTCATAATTTTTAAGATTTCCTGTACTCGGCATACTTTCTGGTTTTGTAGATAGCTCAGAAATTTCAGGTTCTACAGAATGCTGCCATAAGTGCTCTTTTGCTGAAGTACCTCTGAGTGCATTGTTGCTGATTTGTTAATATTCCGCAACAGCTAATTATTTGCAAGAACCTTCCTGCCTATTACTTTAAATATATATTCTAAGTGTGTGGATTAGAAGTTCCCTAATGGGTTATTCTAACAGTTACCCTGTAATTTATTCAGCTTCACATTTTAACTGATTTAACTGCGTAGGGCACTTTGTGAAAAAGTAAAAGCAGAAAAACAAAGTTTAAAAAAATCTCAGATATATAATACATTTAATCTTCTTGTAAGCTACGAATACTATTGGTTTCATATCTAATTTTAGGTTATTTTCAGGATCATTTTATTCCTTTACTGATTCTAATGGTGTCTGCTAGATAATCGGTTTCTGACCTTTCTGGAATTTTTGATATTCATATTGGCTATTACATCTGAAGTCCACATACTTTTTTAAGCATGATTTTGGCAGTGTTTGTCTTCTATTGGGTTATATTTGACTTTTGTTTTAAATAGGCATCCAGTAATGTCAGGAATGGGACGTGGTGGCTCAGTGGCTAAGACGCTGAGCTTGTTCATCAGAAGGTCAGCAGTTCGAATCCCTAGCACTGTGTAACGGAGTGAGTTCTCGTTACTTGTCCCAGCTTCTGCCAACTTAGCAGTTCGAAAGCATGTGAAATTCAAGTAGAAAAAATAGGGACCACTTTGGTGGGAAGGTAACAGTGCTCTGTGCGCCCTTGGCGTTTAGTCATGCCGGCCACATGACCATGGAGACATCTTCAGACAGCGCTGGCTCTTCGGCTTAGAAATGGAGCTGAGCCCTAGAGCCGGAAACTACTAGCACGCATGTGCAGGAGAACCTTTACCTTAATGTCAAGAATAGCCATGCTAATCTCTTTGCTGCTAAATTGCAATGCAAGAATGCTCAATATATACTCCAGTTATGAGGGTTGGTAGATCACTCAGCATTCCTGCAAGTGGCACAAGATTATCCGTATTTGGTAACAGCAAATTCACAAATAATATCAATAAGTCCTTTAAAATCTCTCAAGGATAACTGTATCTCCCCGAGACGATTATGTGGAATACATGAAATATATAAAAAGTTCTGCAATGAGTCCCTTATGAGATTTTACAACAGTAATAATACTTCATTAAGGTTATAAGCTGAATACTTACATTTTTCCATTTATTGTCCACAGTCTGCAATAAATTAACTGTTGTTAACGTCAAGGGCTGAGTCACCGAATCCTGTTTTAAGAAATATAGATATATATATAAAAATCTATTTTTCAAAACAAAACATGGTAGAGTAATAAATTGCAGAATTAGTTTTATTTAGGACTATGTTAGGATAAACCTGTTAATGTCCTAATATAAAATATATAATTCTAGAGAACTTATTGATTGAAATTATTGAATATTTATTTATTTAAGGATGAAAAAACATTAACATGCTTTTCTTTAAGACATGACTAATAAGTGCCAATTTTTGGGGGGGGGGGACTCAAAATGATTTTTTCATGTATCTGTACTTCTGGTCAAAGAATACCAAGAAAATTTCTGTTTGCTTTTTTCTACCGGTATGTTCTGATCAAAATCAGTAGCGACACATAAAAAAATTACCAGACTGCTAGAAAAATGGAGTAAGGCTTTCAGTTGAGGTCAAAAACATCCCTTGAAGCAAAAGTTAGCACATTTTACATATTCTGCAAATATTTACTGGGTCATGAAGATGGTTTTAAGAAAGAGAAAATGCTCTTAAAACTCTGCTCTGTAAAAACATTTATGAGTAATACAAAAAAGGAAACAATTTCCCTATTGTGAAAATACTCTATTGTGGACATGAAGAGTAACTATTTTCTAGTAGGCTCATTTTGACTTTTTGTTAAATTTAGAAGAACATTTTGAAACTGCATTAAAATTCTACAAAAGTTCACAGAAGAATTTTCTGACTCCCCCTCCACACAACACTTTGAAGGGTCACTTTGCATATGTCACTTCAACAATCAGTGGAGAGGGCTTTTTTTAAGTAAAGTAATAATAAGATTTCTGTATATTTATAAATGACGTATATAGTGTATCGTACCTTCTAAGCAAAAGTATAGCACACAATATATTGCAAGTGGGCAAAGATATAAGTATATAAAAGTTACCGTTGTAATATGAGCTGTTTCTGTGGTAGAGTTCGTTGTGTTTTGTGTGGAGCTCATATGCATCTTGCTGATGTGAGTATTTAAGCTGCCTAAACTTTTGAAAATACAACTACACTCTGTACAATTATACATAGGGCCATTCTTTACCTTTAGAAACAAAAGAAAGAAAGAATATATGTTAGTACATATATACTTATGTACAAAAAGTAGTAAATGGGTACTTTATATACCCTGTTTTATTGTAATTGGTTTTATTCTGAAGATAATTTAAATAAAATCAATCCTATGTAATGAAACCTCTCTTTTATTCTTGAGTTGCCAGGATTGTCAAGCATGCTATGATCAAAGACAGAGGGGTTTGAGAAAGTTACCATTGTAACTCCGAGACCGCCTTCTCCAACATACTTCCCTAAGACCTATTAGAGCCCACAGAATTGGTCTGCTGGTGGTCCCGTCAACCAAACAATGTCGGCTGGCGGGCCCACGAACGAGGGCCTTCTCTGTGGCAGCACCGGCTCTCTGGAATACACTACCTCCCGAGATCCGCATTATTTCCACCCTGCCAGCCTTCAGAAAAGCATTAAAAACATGGCTTTGTCGACAGGCCTGGGGCCAATGATTTTAATATAACACCAATTACTCTTGGCCCCGTGAATGAATTATTGTATGGGGGTTTTTAAATTGCTGTTTTTAATGTTTTTTAATGTTTTAATAATTGTTTTTAATGCTTTTTATATTTATTGTTGTATGTAAATTTTTATTGTTGTGAGCCGCCCAGAGTCTCTGTGGAGTGGGCGGCATACAAATGCGACCAATAAATAAATAAATAAATAAATAAAGCATACTGCATGGAAAAGAAGGCTAGCTTCAGTACTGCAGGATCTACTTCACATTTATCTGAGAGGGTCTATGAAAATTCACCACGGCCAACAGGCCACAGCCAACTGGCTGCAGGACATCTCACCATCTCGCCACAGAACACTGCTGGCAAGAGGTACACTAATATCAAAGAAACAGTGGAATAGAATCATTAAAGAAAGGATGCAGAAGGAGTGACAGAATGAAATGTGAATGGCAAAAATTAAAATTATTTTAATTTATTTTAAATAATTAAATGGAATTGTTAAATTGTCCTACAACGAGTTGTCTCCTGGTGAGTTGGCCGTGGCGAGTTGTCCTGCGCCAAGTTGCCCGTGGCGAGTTGGCCGCAATGAGTTTACTGCAGCAAGGTGGCTGTGACAAGTTGTCCCATTCCCATCTGAGATATGGCAGTCACAGCAGCATCCAGCAACAAAAAAGACTTATCATGAGAATGGAAAAAGTCAGGGTCCAAAAATTTCCCAGGCACTATATTGCAAGCTCTTGTGGATACACGTTACATAATAGCATAAATAGAAAAGGATGCGGTAGGCTTTCCATCAAGCAAACTCTTCATTTACCTGACCATATGTAGGAGTACCCAAGGAAGATACATTGCAAGAAAGGACAAGAAATACACAGGGAAATTCCAGGAGAAAAAATAATGCACAGGTAACCCTCATTTAGCGACTATGATTGGGACCCGCAGCTTGGTCATTTAAGCGAAGCAGTTGCTAAATGAAACCATAATTGTGCTTATGATCTTACTTCAGCTTTCATGTCAGCTTTACAGACCTGATGTCGTAAATGTGAGGACTGGTTTGCAAAGTTACTTTTTTATCACTATCGTAACTGCAAATGGTCACAGAACAAGGCAGTCGCTAAACAAAGGCTATTTATACAGTGACACCTTGACTTGACAAGACCCTCATTAAGTAGAATTTGGATGTAACACATTAAACTTGTGTGCAGATTTCATTTTCAAAATAATGTCCAAGTACATATTGCATAGTGCAAATTATACAAATTGACATAAAACCTATAAAACATCAATTATGTAATGATACAAAGATTGCACAAACAAGAACATTTGGCTTTTGGATTTAATGGACAGCCATCGACCCCAAACAAGGAAAGTTTTATTGTAACGAAGAACGTTTCTTCCTATTTTCACTTTAATTTAATTATGGTCTATTTGTTTGTTTTCCCCAGGAACATCCTTTTATGCACGGAAAATAAAAGACTGCAGTGTAAAATTCAAATTGGCAGCAAACCATATTGCGGTTGCTTGAAAAATCCTGGAAACCCAGAATGTTAATAATAAAATTAAAACAAAAAAAGTAATAAATTTCCATATCACTGAAACCGACGGTGTGATTTACCTCTGAGTGTACTCTTTGAACGTGTGATTGAAGGTTGCCTTTCTGAGAAAAGGCTGCAGGGCAAAAGGCACAAGGATGCGGTTTTTCACCAGTGTGTTTGATCATATGGGTTTGCAATGCACCTTTCTGATTAAAAGCCTTTCCACATTCACTACACTTAAATGGCCTTTCACCTAAAACAATGCACACATCAAACAAATAAATACTTTCTCATCAATAAAGGCAGTCTTAAGGAAGTGGAAAAAAGAAATCTCTAAAAAGCCTGCATAGAATATACAGTGATGTAAGCTACAAACTCAACAGGTTATTTTCATCCTATGCCATTATAGTGGCTATTGATAGATGCAAAATTGTCCAGATTTATGCCAACAAATTAACTTTAGATTTGCCTGACTTTTTTTTTTCTTTAATGGGAACATATGGGTTGGAGACCCATATCAGGTACCCATTCATCCTTCTGGTGCGTGGGGGTTTTATTCCCTGCAATCCTTTGAATGCAATCCCTAGGCAAACAGATAGATATGATTTGCACAGGGCTGTTTAGGAAGGACATACATAGAAAAACTCAGCAATCTGAGAAGCTAATTAAATTATTTTCTGATATTTTTTCCAAGGATTTTTTTGCGATGAAAGATTTTTCATTTTTTTTCTTACCCCTTCATTAATATTCATCTAAAAAGTCTTACTGTACTGTTACCAAATTTCATTAAAATATTGGGGGAAAGTGGGGGGAAATTGATTGCCAAAGATTTGTAGGAGTGAAAACATTTTAGAATATCTTTACTGATAAATTTGAAAAGTAAATTCACCACAAACCCTAACAATGATTGCACACTTTATGTTATAGTTGTCACAGTATAAAATATATTTACAATTTTGAAAACTGAAATGCTGATTTCTTGCACAAGATTTCTTGTCTGAAGCAGACAAAACCAAAGATTGATGTAGACAAAATTTCAATTGCCCCATTCTCTCAATAATGAAAATTAACATCTGCAGTTTATATTCATGAGAGCTCTCCATATAGGATAATCTTGATCACAGAAGATTTCCACAAACAGATGAGGCTCATTACTTCAGAGGTTTACCTTCAGTGAAGAGGGAAATGAATATTGGCATGCATTGTCAATGTAGCACACCCATATAATCCTCATCTGTTCTAAGGATTACTCAGTGGTTAAGATGTGGGTATTTATGTTTTTTAAATAAAATGTGTGCCAGATCATTTTTAAGCTTTCTTTTTTATGAAGAATTAGCAAGGCATGATTTTTAAAAAAAATCAGATTACCCTACACATATACACAAAGCAAAAGAAAAAGAAAAATGGATTTCATAGAGCGACCAACAAATTCAAATATATGCTTGATGCATTTGTTCATCTTACCTGTGTGTATTCGAACATGTCGTGTTAACTGACTTGGTTTCTGGAAAGTCTTTCCACAATGTGGACATGAATATGTAAACCCACTTCGGTCAATATTTCTATTATATGACCTGGTATTTGATACCCTATGAACATAAAAACAATGAAACAGCAAACATTATTTTAACCATACAATCATCAACAGATCTTAAGGTAAACTAGTTTTCTTATTGTTTCCACTATTAATAATACACAAAATTACAATTAGTGTTCAGATATACAGTAAAATAGGTACCTTGTTATTAACATATAATCACGATTATGCACCAAATTTTTTTTTCTAATAAGCATTATATGTGACACCAATAACAAAGAGCAACAAATGCCACACTATTAGTGCCAAAACAATGATCATCTTAATTCTTATCAAAAAAAATTCTATCAATGTCCAGAAAGCTTGGACTATTTAGGACTGCAATTACATTTCTATTTGATCAAAAAGATGTTCTAATTTAATTAAAAGAAAGCGCAGATAACAAACACCATATTAAAATAGGTATTCTTATATGGAGCACCTTTACTAAGGTTATGCATCTGACGCATGTACATTAGCAAACAAAAATCCCAAATGCATAATTAACCAATCAATTAGTTGATTAATCAAAGTTTACATGACTAATACATTAAAATGTCTCCAAACCAAGCTGCCGTCCTTGTTGAAATAAATAAGGGTCATTTCATTTCAAAGCCTTATCTTAGCTGGCGTGCCCTTACTGGTGACAGGGAACTTTAAGGGCTATAAGAGAAGCGGAGGGGGGGGGGGAATAAAAAAAAGAGAGAGACAGAGAAACGCAGGGGTGGGGTATGGGGCTGATGAGGAAAGAGAAGGCGACTTGTATCCTCCTATGCGCAGCTGCTCCCAGTCAAGGGAGAGAGCGCGATCGAGAGGCGCACTGGATCTCAAGCTCTGGGTTACCTCCAAAGGAAAAAAGCTCCTAAGCTGCTGGCTCACTTTTTGCTTTTTGTGGCTCGGGAAAGTGGCGCTAATTGGCCGCCGCCTGTCAGTTTGATTCTCACGGAGCCACACAGCCTTCTCCTCGCCCTCCCCGTTCCTCATCCCAGCTAGGAGACCCTCGCATGTTCGGCCGTGGGCGTGCAGGCGGCAGAAAGGGGAAGGGCGATCTCGCCCGGCAACCTCGCTTTAGCCTTTCCGAGCAGAGTCCACGGCCGCTGAAATAGAAATAAAGCGATGGTTTCGCCAGCCAGCCAGCCACCGCCAGCCAGCGGTTTGTTCAGCAAAATGAGAGAGATGGGGACAGAAAAATGCTTATATTTTATTTATTAGGCCAAAAGAGTGCCCGCCGCAAAAAGAGCAGCTCCCGGCATGTCCCCCCCTTTCCCCGGAAAGTAGTTGGGGTGGGTTATTTGGGGGAGGGTTTATTTTAGCACATGCGCTGAAAAGCTTGATTGGCTTTATTATGGGGACATGTATTATTTTCGGGGAAACATGGTAGTGGAGACCACACATAATAAACCATTGAGCATCTGGGCTCCACATGGACACTGCTGGAATGCCTGTCCTGGCGAATGCATGAACTGGGCCTAAGAGTATAAGTAAAGTATCTAAATTGCAATTGACCTTAACAGGAAACTTTCTCTGTTTCATAAATTCATTTCTTAAACTGAAAAATGTATTCCTGTCAGCTCCTCACTCCAATAAATACTAGGAGGTTATTTCACTTCCAAATTCTTTACCCTTTGTTAAGGAAAGGTTTTTACTGATTGAGGACATCAGTAAAAACTTTTCCATAACAAAGGATAAATTGCTGCATTCTTTACATATCCTCCATTTTCTATTCTGATTATAAGCAGGGCAAAATATATCCTCAGAAATCTGGGGATAGCAAGCTCTCAATTCCATTCCCTGCCATCATATAATCTGTTTCCCCTGCCCCAGGATGTTAAAAATCACAAGATATGAAATCTGGGTTTTTTCTAGAACTATTAAAAATCATCCAGCCATGCTTCTGAGAATGACACAGTATGGTAAGTCAACCAGAGCAGTTTATTATCATTTAACCTACTTGTGAACATATGTAAAGAATCAACGATTTTCACCTTATTTTGTAGTGAGTTTTCATATGTTCCTTTAGTTGGGAAGCAGTTTCAACCTCTTTCTTACAGGTTTTACAGATGTGAGTTTTGCTTCCAGACAGCTCTTGGCGATGTTCTTCCATATGAAGGGCCAACTGGCTCTGCAAAGTGAACTCGTCTCCGCATTCTGAACAGATGAGATTCTGTAAAGGCAATGCCAGCTTGATTACTTTCTGGAAATGTGTAAGTATATTTTATGACGTTTAGGAATTTTTTTAAAAAAAAAATTTAAAAACCCAGCAGACTTATAGGTAGTTCTCAATTTACAACCAGTCATTTAATGACCATTCAAAGTTATGACAGACTCTAAAAAAGATATTTACAATCTGTCCTCAAAGTTATGAGTACTGCACCACTCCCACAATCATGTGATTGCCTTTTGGAATACAAAAAATATTTTTTAACCATTTTGTGACAAAAAACTGGTTTGCACTTATAACCATGTAGCTTGCTTAACAACCAGAGTTATTTGCTTAACTATAATAAAAATGGCCATAAAATTGAGTTTAATCACATACCTCAAGTTATAACCACATCTTAGGACCAAACTTCCAGTCCCAATTGTGCTTGTAACTTGAGGACTATGTGTAAATGGATTTATCAAATCTTTTCTTACCCCTTAATCAATATCAAACTAAAGGCCGAGTAAATGCAGGAGTTAATTATCAGATGTTATAAAGCAAATCTGTAAAATCTTCTCAAAACTACAATATATACAGCACTGATATATTTATAAAATCCAACGAATCACACGATTTACCCAATTGTACTTTGGTCAGGAATGTACTTTTCAAACTAATTTAAAATATTCAGGTATGTATGAAATTGGTATCTAAATGAAAAATCAGATACTGATTTCGCACTTGAATCTCAGGACATTTTGCAGTTTAGATATATATAAAAATATGCTTTTAGATCTGTAGCTTGGGAAATAAAATTTTTCAATATGTAATAAGATCGTCAATATGATTTTGTCATTATTTGTGGTCTGTTGCAAACAGTTGTCTGCATTCGCTCCCCTAATAACCATTCTGATGCTGAAACTATACTTTCAAACCCAATGTTATAGATAAACTCAAATCACAATACATCAATTTGAATCTTAATTCCAAAGTGGAATCAATTGGACTAGAGGATATAAAGCGAAAAACCAGATCATAGGTACATAGCTGGGGTTAAACCAAAAGCTATTTGATATAAAGTCAAATATTTTATCTCTGTTTATAATATTATGATCCTGAAAAGCCTTTGATGTAAAACAGAAGAAAAGCGGTGCATGCTTTTGGAAGTAAGTACTATTAAATTTATTTAAGAATAAATTGAAATTTAGTAAAAGAAAATATTAGGCTCTTATTAAAGTTAGAAAATATATTCTCTTTTTTTCTGACATAATAAGAACCAATTTAAGGACTATATCAAAATAGACACATTAACTTCAAATGCTCATATTGTACAAATATTTAAAAATAAACATAATTACCTCTTCCTTTTCATGAAGCATAATATGAGCTTTAAGACTAGCCACTCTTGAGAATTTTTTGTTGCAAACAGGACACATAGGATCTTCCCCATTGTGAGTACATTTGTGCAATGTAAGATTGAACTCAACATTAAATGACATTGGACACTGGTCACACTGATGAGGCTGTTTATAAAAATGAAAAATGAAAAGTAAATTTAATAGGCCTATAAAGGAGGGAATACAAAGTAATTATTCTAAACTCTCTTGCAAATTATGTCATCCTTGACAGTACATTGTGTATATAACTTTATATACAAGCATGTTTTATAAACCATCTACATGTAGATACCCTGAAGTCTACATGAAATAATCCCCATTATCAAACTATTTTTATAATGCCATTGAACTTTAAATATTTCCTTTTAAAATATTCTCTTTCTATAATCTCAGATTTCTAATTTCCAGTATAAATTTTACAACAAATGTATTGTTTTGTAATCTTTATAAATTGTCTACAGCAGGGCTGTCAAACTCCCAGCCAATGGGGCGGATGCGTCACACGCTGACAACTCCCATGCCGTGTTTAGTGAAGGGGGAAAAAGTCCCGATACATTACATGACATCACCGTGAGTTTGACACC
Organism: Diadophis punctatus similis; assembly: GCA_023053685.1. Classification (NCBI taxonomy): domain Eukaryota; kingdom Metazoa; phylum Chordata; class Lepidosauria; order Squamata; family Dipsadidae; genus Diadophis; species Diadophis punctatus. The sequence continues at coordinate 144,129,871 of JALIGW010000003.1, forward strand.
CCTGGTCTATAGGTAGGGAAAAAATTCTAAACAAAGTTTAGGCATTTGTGGCATTGTTTTTTAGCTCAGAAAAACAACTCAAAGGATAGTACAATAGCTAAGAGCTTGTCATTGCTAAAATTGGAATAAAATATTCTTATAAAATGATGTTTTTTCTGTTTTTCTCATATAAGGGAAAGGAAAAAGAAATTTCCATAAACAAAATCTTTTGCAAAATTAAGAATTTTGAAATTTGATTCATGAAGAAATTGAACAAAATATGCACTTTTTTCTACATCAATTTTCTCATTATTTTTTTTCCAAATTAAACGAGATACATACCTTGTCATTTTGCTCATGATCCCTCATGTGGCGCCAAAACAGTGTGTCTTTTGAAAAAGACCAAAAGATTCACACTTACAGAAGTCTGAAATTTGCCAGAGATAATTATTATTCTGCATTCAGTGCTAGAACACCATCTACAAACAAAGACAAAGCATTTTAATGGAATTATACATTTCAATAACTAATCGTGCCTAGCAAAAATTACCCATGTCCATTTAGATGGTTCTATTCTCATATTTTTAAGAAGATATATATGGCTGAAATGGTCTAAACTGATTCATCTTTTTTTTTTTTTGGTTAGATTTCTATCCTACCTTCACTCTGTATTTTACCATAACAACCCTGTCATGTGAGAAGTAGAAGTTGTCTCAAAGTCAGTGAGCTTCTCTGAGTGAGTGTAGACGTGAACTTCAGTCTCCCAACACTTTAAACACCATATCAGCAACTGTTAAAAAGACCAAGAAATTCTTTAATGTATTCAATTTTAAATGTTAAGTTTAAAAAATCAGGGAAACTAATGATAAAATAATTACAATAACAACTTCTTATAGTCAGTTCAATAAGTGTTGCAATGAAATATCCTTCATGAAAAGATCTAAAGTTTAAAAGGACAAGAACAAAAATTAAGAACGTCTCCCAAATATTTTTTTATTTTTATTTTTTAGATGAAAATTAACAATTCAGAGGAGACTGAAATATTTTACCTTACTGAATGAAATATACTTCAAAAGACCATTTTTATTTACTCATTATCTGAGTATGAGATTGGACATTGCCTGAATGTATCACTAGAATTATAATTTATGGATTTGAGATATAATACATAATATGGTATTTAAAAGCTTATCTTTCTCTCTCACACCATACACATCTCTCTTTCTCTGTAGGTATATATACATATATAAACTATATCAAATTATATAATTTGATCATATAATAAATTTGTGTCTTTCCACTATTTTCATATTGCCAAATTTTATAATTTAACCATTACACTAAAAAGAAGCTAAAATTTTAAAACAATCTGAATGTTCGATATTATAATCTGTTATTTAAATGAAATCCAATGCTACATTAGCAAAAGGCTTATTATAATTATATTACATATGGTATCAAGATTCAGTCAACAGATAACGATGACATAGTTCTACTATCAATATTAATTATTCAAATGATGATATTCATACAAAATTAATAATCCCAAGTTTTGAATTCCAAATCCAACACTTGTGTAATAGGCATAGATATAGGCTCCTTCACTTCTACAATGATACTTAGTGGGTTCATTTGCAAAGTAAACAATGATTTGTTTAGCCACAATTTCCTGACTAAATCATAATACAGGTAGTCCTCGATTTATGACCACAATTAAGCCCAAAATGTTTGTTGCTAAGCGAAACATTTCTTAAGAGAATTTTGCCCCATTTTATGACCTATCTTGCCACAGCTGTTAAGTGAATCACTGCAGTTTATAAGTTAGTAACTCAGTTGTTAAATGAATCTGGCTTCCCCATTGACTTTGCTTGTCAGAAGATCACAAAAGATGAACACAGGATCCTGGGACACTGCAGCTATCATAAATATAAACAAGTTGCCAAGCATCTGAATTTTGATCAGATGACTATGGGGATGCTGTAACAGTTGTAAGTGTGAAAAACGGTCATAAGTCACTTTTTTTCAGGGCCATTGTAACTTTGAAGAGTCACTAAATGAACTGTTGTAAGTCGAGGACTACCTATAGACTAAGTTAATGCATTACGTTTCCAAAATACAACAGCGGGATTAAAAATTTTCGGGGCAGGGATTTACTATGAAGCAAAGTATTAAGATTTTTAGTCTTTTCAAACTGAATTTGCTAAGTACTAATACAGAACAACAATTTGCCTACTTGTCACAGTATTGACAATGAGATGTGGTAAGGAAGTTTTTTGCCACAATCTTTTACAACACTTGATTTTAATCAGAGCTGAGTAAATATAAAAATAAAAAATAAACCTTTTGCCTGTTAAACCTATAGCAACATTATTCACTCATACTGGATTATGGCCACTGGGTATACATTTTTATAAATTCTGATAATATTAGCAAACTCTGAAAACCAGATTTAAGGAAATAATGTCATGATAAATTGGGAAAATACATGCAGAAATCAGGGTAAATTAGAACTATTCTAGCATCTTCATGTTGTCAATTGGGGCTCTTCCTGTAATTTGAACTAGAACTAGCATCAGCTCCAATGTGGGTCTGTTAGACGTGTCATATACCTGATGTCTGAATGTGATCCTATATATAATGAGCATACAGCAGAAAATATATCCTACTGTTATAATGCATCCAGCAAGTGGCTATCCAAAATTTACTCAATATGCACATATTTCAGATGATCAACACGTGTCTGTATTATGAAAATTGTTATGTCAAGGGAAAGGCCACTTATTACACATACTCTATTTGCAGATACCTTCAATTGGAATGGAGACGGATGGAATACAGAACAATATACGAACAAGTAAAAAACAGAGTTTGAGATATCAGTATGTGTCTCAGTGATCATATACCGTATATCTACAGATCTGTTCTTTTGAGATATCAACTGCAATATGGAGAAGCAATGGGGCAGCACAATGGAGTAAAAGATGAAGGGAGCTATTGCAAAGAGGGTAAAAAGCCATACCTAAGTTCTGACCAGATTATAACTATAAAATTTTGCATTTCTCATCTTAGTTCTGTTTGGAAAGAGTTCAAGGAACAGATGTTAGGGCTGAGTTTAGGGCAGAGAAAAATACGGTTCCCCCAGCAACTGATTAAACTATTTAAAGAAAATCCAGAGGGAAACAGACCGATGCTGCCCAGGAAATAAAGAAGTCTTCCATACTTATTTCGAGGGGGGGGGGGCAAAATGATAGAATGTAGCAAAAGAAATTATTAATCACTTTCAGAGATTCCTTGAAGTTTACAAGCAAGGAGGATGTTGTGGATTGTAACTTCTGATGGTCAGATCAAATTCGGGCCATACTCCATAATCACGATGGATCAGATGTCAGCTAGAAAGCCGCTAGTTTAGCAACTAGCAGAAGTGTCCTGCCTGCGATAGATTTTAGGAGATGGGACTTTGCTCTTCTGCCTCCTCCTTTTCTCTTTCTGCTCTACAAATGGGCCAAAACCAGGCCCAACCAGGAAGCTTCTCAGCAAAGGGGGTGGGTCGGGTAGGGAAGGTTGTTCACTTTCTCCGTAGCCGAAGTGGGCTGTTTATTTCTTTGCCTCCTCACACTCGAAACAACTCTTCCCTCTACCCGGCCGCCGACCTAACGCAGCTCTGCAAAGGTCTCTCTCCTAACTGCACTGCCCCCAGTTACTGGCCGCAGTCAACCAGGAGAAAGAAACGGGCAGCCTTCCCTCTCTCTCTCCCTCCGTCCCTCCTTCCTTCCTCTTCCCCCGCTCGAGCAAGGAAAGACAGAAACCGCCACCCTCGCCCGTCACGTCGAGAAAGAAGCGGACGGGGACGACACCCCCACCATCCCTCGCCAAGCTCCGAAAAGAGGAATCAAATACATTTCTACCTACCGCCGGAAGCGCAGCTGGCGGCGGAGGGAGGAAGAGGGACGGACGGTACCTACCGCCGGAAGCGCGGCTGGGAGGGTAGAAGAGGGAACGGACCCAGAGAGGAGGAAAAGGAGGGAGAGGAGGCGGAGATGTTTCTCAGGGCGGAGGGCCCCACGTGACCCGGCACGAGGCGAGCGCGACTCGCGAGCCGAGGAGGAAGAGGCAGGGTAATGAGTTGAGTAGGAGGGGGCCGGTCAAAGCGCAAACTGACGAATCGGAAGGAAGGAGTCGTCTTTGGCCTGGTGTTCTCCGAGAGAGGATGGCGGCTACAGCCCCTCCCCCTCGGCCGTGGGGAATTTTGGGAGTTGTAGTTCCAAGTTTACCTGACAGACTGGTTCCGCCCATCCTGACAATCGAAGTTTTTGTCTGACGAGGGATAGTCGCTGGGTGGGCCCTCACCAAGTGGCCCAGCTGGCGAAACTTCCATCACTCTTTATTTTGATTTTGGGCTCGAAGACTGAAAAGACTCTTTGCCTTATAAGGATACGGCTAAGACTATGCAGGGCAATGAATAAACTGCTTCAACAGATTCAGTAGAAAGTGTGGGATGTAAAGATTTAGCCATTAGTTGTGTTGTGACTTACTGAAATCGCATGAAGAGGATTTTTCCCCCCCACATCCTTATCTCTTTGGGATAAAATTCTTTCATAGTTTCTTTGTGTTGCAGATGTAAACATCTATGTAAACATAGAATCATAGGGCTGCCTGCAAGGGACCTTGGAGGTCTTCTAGTCCGGTGGTCACCAACTGGTGGTCCGTGGACCACTGGTGGTCCGTGAGAAAATGTTGGTGGTTCGCAGAAAAATTATTTGCAATTTATATATTGCACTAAATATTATTTATCTTTTTTAAAAAATTCTTATTAGTGGTCTGGGGGATTTAAAATTATGGATTTAGTAGTCCCTGAGGTCCGAAAGGTTGGTGACCCCTGTTCTAGTCCAACCCTCAAGGCAGATCTTCTAGTCTCCCCAAGGCAGGAGTCCTCCTATCATCCAGGCCAAATGGTCGGTCTTTTCTTGAAAACCTCCAGCAATGGAGCATCTGACTCCACTTAATTTTTTTCATTAGTACAGCAGTGTGTCAATACACTGCAAGTGTATTGACACACTAAGGGGCGTGCATAAGTGCACCAGCGTGCCTACCGTCCCTGTCCTAATGTTCCCTCTTATCAGTACTCATGTATATAAACAATGTTATATCTATGTATATTACCAACATGTACTTGACATAAATAACTAAATAAATAAATAAACAAACAAACAAACAAACAAATAAATAAATAAATAAATAAATAAATAAATAAATAAATAAATAAATAAAGTACTTCCAAGGTGGTGGGATTAATCAACAGAAAGTTGACTTTCAAGGTGGCTTTAGAGTGGCCATCCAAGTTTTCAGAATAGGGTAAGGATGGGTGCAGAGTACCAACTAAAATGTGCCAAAATTGACCTTTATAGTATAGGTAATCCTTGACTTACAGCAATTCGTTTAGTGACACTTCAAAGGTATGACAACACTGAAAGAAGTGACTTATGATCAGTTTTTACAATTACGACCGTAGTAGCATCACCATGGTCTTGTGATCAAAATTCAGACACTTGGCAGTTGTCTCAGGTTTATGATGGTTGCAGTGTCCCCAGGGTCACATGATCCCCTTTTGTGACCTTCCGACAAGCAAAGTCAGTGGGGAAGCCAGATTCACTTAACAACAGTTTGACTAATTTAACAACTGCAGTGATTCACTTAACAACTTTGGCAAGAAAGGTTGTAAAATGGGGCAACTTCACTTAACAAATGTTTGTTTCACTTAGCAACAAAAATTTTGGGCTCAATTGTGGTTGTAAATCGAGGACTACCTGTATTTCCCTTAGTATTGCATAGGAAGTGGTGTGAGTGTGGCTAAGGCTGGTAAACTGCTCTGCATTTTTTTTTCAAAGCCCAAACTTGGAAAAACTTGATTAATCAAAGGCTTGAAGGAGAGGAGGAAGATTGTGTTGGAATGTTATAGCAGGGGTGAAATTTGAAAATTTTCTCTACCGGTTCTGTGGGCGTGGCTTGGTGGGCGTGGCAGGGGAAGGATACTGCAAAATCCCCATTCCCTCCCCACTCCTGGGGGAAGGATATTGCAAATTCTTCATTCCCACCCCACTCGGGGGCCAGCCAGAGATGGTATTTGCCGGTTCTCCGAACTACCCAAAATTTCAGCTACCGGTTCTCCAGAACCTGTCAGAACCTGCTGGATTTCACCTTATAGGTGTTGGTAAAGAGCATAAACTAATAAATTACATGAAAGAAAAATAGATACATTGCCTGTCTGAAACTGAGAAAAGGGGAAAGGGCTTAATTGAGCTGAGTGATCTGGGGTTGTTGAAAATATATAGGGAAGTTTATGTGTAAGTTTACTTGTAAATAAAAGCAGAGGTGGGTTCCTGCCGGAGCTGTCCAGTACACAGCTCCGGCAGGGAGCGGCAGATTTCGCAACCGTTCCGCAGCCCTCTCTGCCAGTCAACCTGGCACGTCGCCATTTTTCCCCATGATTTTTGGGCGATTTTGCTTCTGTGCATGCACGGAAGCAAAATCGTGCCGAAAGCGCGCACGCACGCGCCCCCTCGCAAGATTTTGGTGCGATTTTGCTTCCGCGCATGCGCAGAAGCAAAATCGCGCGAGGGGGCGCGCGTGTGTAGCAAATGTGTGCGCCCCCAAAGCGTGGAGATGCGCGCGCATGGCTCCGGCAGCAAGGTAAGTGAGCAACCCGCCCCTGAATAAAAGGACTAAAATATATGGCAGAAAGTATTGACATAATCTAGATCAGGGGTGTCAAACTCGCTGCCCGTGGGACGGATGCATCACGTGCTGGCCACATCCACCCCCATTTTAGCGAAGGGGGAAAAAGTTGCGATATGTCACTTGACAATGTGACACCACAAATTTGACACCCCTGATTAGATTATTGTGAGTGTATATAAAAGTAGGATACCATACATTGTGTTATTGCATATTCAGTTGCAGTAAATGGTGATAATAGAAGAACCACATAGGGGTTTTGAGGTAAACTGCAATATTCTATTATTGCTCTAATCAGTGTATATAAAATATTCTATTAGGTGGAACAGAATCCTAGATAAAGACTTGGAAGAACCTTGGAAATAGCTAATCCAACCCTTTGTTCAGTGGATAAATTCACTATTAATAATATCCTCAACAGATGGCCAAATGTTTAAACATCTCAACAAAAGAAAGTCTGCCCTTTCCCAACGCATTGTATTCCATTGTTGCATAGCTTGTAATGTTAGTGATTTTTTTCCTTATGTCCAGCCAATATCAACTTCCTTGTAATTTATTCTACGGTATTGTTTCCAGGAGGGATAAGAGGGAACAAGATGAGATAATGTAGAAAAAGTTATTTGGGCCAGCTGGAGACCTAAAAATTAATTGTTGACTGTTGTATAGAAGCTTTGAAAGAGATCTCTCTCCCCCCCCCCCCTCTCTCTTTTTAATAGATAATTTAAGCATGATTTATACAAATAATATCCAAAAGCACAATTGTTTTCATTATGAAAGAAAGGACATAGAAGGGAAAAAGAGAGTAATAGTAAAATGACTCTAAAGAAGGAAAAGCAAGAGCCTTGTATGAAAAAAGAAGTACCAGATAATCTCCCAACAATGAAAAAGTTAGACTTGAAGAATTGTGTGGAAGTTGCTGAGATCATAGTGAAAATCATTATTTTGAACAGTGACATAAACCTGAATAGAGATATGCTAACTGGAAATATGAAAAAGGATGATTGGGACAAGAGTTTCAGGTGAGAAAATGCTTATAAAAATGATTAGTGAGTACAGGTAGTCCTCGACTTACGACCATTTGTTTAGTGACCAAAGTTAACAACAGCACTGAAAAAAGTGATTTGTGATGTTTTTTCAGATGACAATTGCAGCATCCCCATGATTATGTGATCACAATTTGGACACTTGGCAATTGGCTCATATTTCTGACAGTTGCATTGTACCAGAGTCATCTTTTGTGACCTTCTGACAAGCAAAATCAATGGGGAAACCAAATTCATTTTAACAATTGTGTTAATAACTGCAGTGATTCACTTAACAACTATGGCAAGAAAGGTCCGACTGGGAAGAACTCACTTAACTATATTGTTTAACAATGGAAATATTGGGCCTCAATTGTGGTGGTAAGTCAAGGGTTGACTTATTATTGTTTCTTCCTCCTCCATAATCTCATGCCTTTAATTTTTTTGACTTTGAATTTCTTGCTCCATTTATGTGCTTTGTATAATATTCCTTATCCAAATAGACTAATGTGTGTACTGTATGTGTACTTTCATTCTCACTGTGTATTACAAATGTGCAAATTAATTCCTAACAGATGTTCTAATTTGGGTTTTGCTGAGCATGTACATTATTCTTTTTTTTAGCTGTGTTTGCATTACACATTCATGGATAACCTTGATTTGTACCATTAATCCAATCACTTGGGTTTGTATGACATAGAACCATAAATTAAATACCTGGCTTAATTTAAAAGTTTGTGGGGCTTTTTTATTTATTCAGAAACTCAAGGTGACATATAAAGCAATCTCATCATATTTTTCCTCACCCAGCTAGTGTCTTATTACTTACATTATTTGGCAGCTGCTTGGTATTTTCTTTGGATCTGTGAAGGTAGCTATTTCTTTTCTTTCTTTCTTTTTCTTGCGTGGTGATGTTTGTACAATTTCATTAATTGTTGAGAAACAGAAGAATGAGTATACCACTGGGATGGAATGAATTGAAAGGAAAGCCTGTATAGAAATAACATATCAATATTACAAAAATAAAAGCACATGCAATGGGCTTTAAAGCTATAAATTGTGAGCAAATAACAAAAAGCAGGAAGAATATTGACAGATGTAAAAACTAATAATGAAAATATAAGAGAGAAGGGAGTAAGCACATGCTGTTTCCCTGTTTTAAATAAAATGACCTTGAAATGGCAATGGCATGAGCTTATATATATATCTCGTTCATTTTGCTCCTTACATATTCAAAATGTAAAGTTTTTATGACCAAGCAGTCACAAAAATATTTAATATAGAAAATTCATTATAGCAGATGTACACCCAGCACATCAAATACCAGGTTATGAACTATACCATAAACTATTTATACAGGAAGGAAGGATACAGGAATAGCATATAGGTCAGTTAAAAGGTTGCACTGAAAGGATTGAATATAAACAACAGAAAATAGTCCTATTATGGCCCAATTTCCCCCACTTCATGGAACTTCAATTCTGATGTAAGCTGGTCCCAAACCATTTAGCATTTTAAAGTTTAATTGAAGCATTTTGAATTAGGTTGGAAATTCAATGAAACTGGTGCAAAAACCTGTGATGAAAACTTGGCACATTTTGCACCAAGTAAAGTTCTCAAGTTGTCTCTTAAAAAAATACCGTATTTAAGGCTTAATCTTTGAGTTAACTAATGCATGATAATGAACAAGTCAAACTGCTCTAGCTGGATCTGCAGCTAGAGTAGCAAGTTTCTTCTTACCCCTTGTGCCTTTGTAACAAATGTTAGATGCTCCACATGCTATGTACCTGGGTGTTTAAGAAAATGGAATCCAACAAGGACCGCATCGCCATCCATATTTCATAACTCAGAATGTTTCTGTCATCCAGATATGTATGAATAACAGTATGAAGTTTCTGTCATAATAAATTCCAATGCCTTATCCAGGACTGAAGAGATATAGAGTGTTCCCCTAGAAAAAGTTTGTGAAAGAAGAAAACTAATTTTCATTGCTAATGTGAAAATTAAGTCTGTCTAAGAATGTTTGCTGCAACTCATTATAGCATTTATTTGCCTGGATTGGAATATATAATATACAGTATACCTTGGACTACAATCTGTAATTAGCCTTAAGAGTTCACTAAATGATAAAAGGGGATATTTAGGCATGAGTACAAGCCCCTGTCCAATGCTGGAATATAAATTCAAGGGTTCCAGACAAATGACAGTCTAACCTATGCTTGAACACGCTCAATGAAAGGGAATCTACTGCTTCTCTGGTAGTCGGTTCCACTGTCAAACTGGTTTTATGCTTGGGATTTATTTATTTATTTAAGATCTGGAATCTGCTTTTCTGCTACTTCAATCTTTTGCTTTCCATACATAATTTTAAAAGGTGTGTGTAAACATATGTTAGATTGCCATAGCATCTGACTGGTCAATCTTGGAATGGAATTTGGGCGGAGTTTGCAAACACTCAAATTGTATACCTTCAGATAGCCAATGGGGAGCTTTTATCCGCATCCTCCCTTATTCTTCCATTAGAATGATATTTCACAGTGTCCAAAAAGGTAGTAAAATGGCAAACAATTACAGAGGAAAGGAAAGAAAAGCTACTGCTCAGAGTGGCTGGAGAGGATGATGAAATTGTGGCAAGGCATCATGGTACTGATCGCAGGAAGTAGAGCGAGGCAGAATCTCTGATTCTGGGAAGCTGAATGAGGTGGGCATTTCCATCGGTGACAAATTGATTCCCCCAAAGCTTAGAGGAAATGTTGAAAAGCTATCTTGTCAATGTTCTTCAGTAGTCTAGCCAAATATTGAAGCTAAACATCTTTGAGCCCCATGGAAGTACTGTAACATTGTAGGGATGTGGTCAATATAATCTCCATATGCTGAAGGAGCCTGAATCTGAAAAAGTATGAACCCTTCTCCAAACAAGGACTAGGACTGTCTTTTTCTTGCAAACACATGCAAACCAGAGGTGGGTTTCAGCAGGTTCTGACCAGTTCTGGAGAACCAGTAGCGGAAATTTTGAGTAGTTCAGAGAACTGGTAGCGGGAATTTTGAGTAGCTCAGAGAACCGGTAGCTGAAATTTTGAGTAGTTTGGAGAACCGGTAAATACCACTTCTGACTGGCCCCACCCCCATCTATTCTCTGCCTCCCGAGTCTCAGCTGATCAGGAGGAAATGGGGATTTTGCAGTAACCTTCCCCTGGAGTGGGGTGGGAATGGAGATTTTACAGTATCCTTCCCCTGCCATGCCCACCAAGCCACGCTCACCAAGCTACATCACGGCCACCAAGCCACACCCAGAGAACCGGTAGTAAAAAAAATTGAAACCCACCACTGATGCAAACCTCCAACTAACTTGTATACGATACAATCTGATCTGCAAGCCTCCAGCCAGCAAGACATATTCTTAGTATATGCAAAGTTATACTTACGTACAGAAGACTCAGATCTAAATTCCTATTGAGAGCATTTCATGGTCATTTGGGCCAATAAACCCAATTTTTAATTTAAAAAAGAAAAATCTAAATTTCATTGGATTTGTAAATATCAGGCATGAAAGATCAGGCCCACACATAAAAGTCCAATTAAACTGATGTATTGCTACTCATGCCTATGCACAGGAATATTCTCAACTAATGGTTAGTTCCTGCTAGGAGTGAGATAAGAGTCAATGGAATTCATGAGGGGTTGGAATTAGACCACTTGTAGCTATGTAGAGATTCTGGGCTGATCCGCCTTTTAACTCCGCCCCCAGGTTCTGCCACTCCTTTCCCTACAGTAAATGAGAAAAATGGTAGAGAATATAAATTAATGTAGCCCTCATTATAGCATAGTAGAATTTCTTAACAACACCTATGATATCACAAGATAATGTTTATTATACAAAAATGTGGGAAAAAAGCTAGGAGCCAAACTACACCAAAAGCAATAAAATCATTTTGCCTACAAATTGAGAGGGTGTATAGGGCAACTAGTAATTTTCTATTTCAGTCTGTTTAATGAAAGAAATTCAGGAATGGGGAGGGCTCTGGAGAGAATACAAGGCTGTAATTCACTTAATGGGAGTGGGCTGATGTTATCAACCACAAATATATTGTGTATCTAAGGAACAGAAAACATATTCAAAGCTCACTAGAGCAAAAGGATCTCAGTGGAAATGCAACCAAGTGTTGTGTATGGATTTTTAGGAAAACAAATATGCTTGGAGCTGTAACTTTCAAATATGTTAAAATAAGTCTCAACATCTTTTATATCTAGATATCCCTGCTTTCTTCACTGTAGTTAACAAGACAAAATAGATAACAAACAAGAGAGTAAAGGAGGAAACAGCTATTCTTAGCCAACTTCTGTTCTGCCACACAGTAAACAAGTTTTTTTTTTAAATGTAAGGCAAGTCTTGCAATTATTATGGAAGTTAACTGTTTTTAAATGTTGCAATTTCTGTGCTCTTTGTGTGCTACTTCACATTTTTGGTTTGTAAACAGAAATACTATTTTTATCAGCATTAATACCACAAGAATGTGCCACTGAACTACAGCATAGGGAAATGGCAGTTCCATGCAGCATTTGACTTTGTAGGTTGAGAAAGAGTGTGACTGGCCAAAAGTCACCCAGCTGGCTTTTATGCCTAAGGCAGGGCTAGAACTCTCAGTGTCCTGGTTTTTCCGTCTGGTGCCTTAACCACTAGACCAAACTGGCTTTCTTTTAGAGTAAAACAAATATACAGTAACTTGGGATTCCTCTGAAGGAAAATGTCCACTCCCTTTGGGAAAAAGAATACACTGTGGATGGAACTTTCAAGTCATGTTGACCCTTAATGACTGCCTAGACTAGTCCCTGCAGTCTCCAACACTGGAAGTTTTTAAGAAGAGATTGGACAGCCATTTGTCTGAAATGGTATAAGGTTTCCTGCCTGCGCAGTGGGTTGGACTAGAAGACCTCCAAGGTTCCTTCCAACTCTGTTATTCTTTTCCGTTCTGTTTTCTTGGCAAGATTTTCAGAAGTAATTTGCCAGTGCTTGCATCCCAGAGCTGATAAGTAAATGACTGTGGCCCAAGGTCATCCAACTGGTTTCATGCCTGAGGTGGGTCTAGAACTCAATTTCCCAGTTTCTACCATTAATCTTTATTTTACTCACTACATCAAATTGGATCTCTGTAATTTTTTTTCTTTTTATGACCCTTTAATTCCTTTATTTGGGGTAGAGTCAGAGCGACTGAATGGAGCTGAGTGTTTACTGGCTGGATGCCCTTCCTGATGCCTTCGTGAAGTTTGCAGCAGGTATTTTCTCTTTGCGCCCTGATAGAAAAACATCTGCCACTGCCTAGGATTGAACACTCAACCTACCAAGTGGGAGATGAGCATCTTCACCTCTAGGCCAGTGGTGGGTTCCTACCGGTGCGGCCCACTCTACAGTACCGGTAGCGGCCAGCAGATGGTGCTATTTGAGCGCAGCTGCTCCAGTGCTGTATTTTCGGGCTTTTTTGCTTCTCTGCATGCAAAATCTCACAAGGGGACGCGCATGTGCATGTGATTTTGCCAAGATTTTGCTTCCGCGCATGCGCGGAAGTGAAATCTCAGCGAAATCTCGGCGAAATCTCGGCGAAATCACACACGCGTCCCCTCATGAGATTTCACCAAGATTTTGCTTCTGCGCATAAGCAACATCATGCAAGGGGCACACAAGCATAGCGAGGGGGGGCGCACCAAACATGGCGATGCGCGCGCAGAGCTCCGGTAGCGAGGTAAGAGAGCAACCCGCCCCTGCTCTAGGCCACTGCACCTCTGTAATAATAACAACTGTAATGTTTATTACACAGATGAAATACACAAAATACACAGATGAAATACACAAAATAACCCATTTGCTTGGTGTGACTTATTGATTATAAAATGTCTGTTTCTATCCTCTTTTATGCACTTGAAGATAGATTTTCTTATTCCTATGTCTTATACTATAGTCATTCTTGGTTTCTATTGTTACTTGTTCCATTAAGGTTCTGTTTCTACATGTATTCTTAAATGTCTGTATTTTATTTTATTTCCCTTATAGGTATACCATACCATCAATATTGTTTTTGGATTTCGGTTATATTCTTTTCACTTGCATCCCAGCTGGTCCAAATCAACCTCAGTTGCTCACAGCAAGGTTTGTGGTTGATAGTACTCTCAGGAGTATATGATGCTTGTTTTGGGGACCATCATATCCTTGACTAGATAGGAGACTTCATCTTTATGCTGCCAAACTGCTACTTCTGGCACTTGGTTGCCTCTGGGTCAAATGGGGCCAGTTTCTACTCTAAAGTAACTGTGGATGCTTCTGGCTGGTCTTTTGGGCCTTTCAACTTCTCTCTGCACCTGTCCTCAATTCACCTGTCTAAGAACTTTTTACTTACATGAATAGTGTGTTAGGTTTCACAATGTGTGCATAATTCTCTGAAGGAAAGGTAATCTGGGAAAGATTTTATACAAAGACTGAGAATGCTTCATCTCTGAATCAGATTTAAAAAACGTATAAGACATTGATTTTGCTTTGATTCTGAGAAAGGTCTGTATTTTATATCAGGAATCTGCCCAGAAATTTATTTTGATCTAGTTTATTCTCTTTCAGTATATCCGAATTGTTGTTACAAAAACCCCAAACCAATTCTGAGTAGATGGAAAGTAAAAATCTGAATTTATTTTCATCTGTGTTGAAGTCTGTCATATAGTACTAAAAACTGAGTTGGTGGCTTGCTTGGATTGTTGTGATAAGCAACTATTGAACATGGATGCAAAATGGACTTGTGTTCCTATGTTTAACATAGAACATAACTGGAACGGCTTTACAATCACTGTTTATAATATTTCCACATAATATTTACTAAATATACTTTTAAGAACAAGAGAGTTTTGTGGTTCATGAATACTATTTACTACAGTGTAATGTGGGCTAGAATTCACACTATCTGGAATTCTATGCTGTAATACATTTGTTCATCTTTTAAGATTACAACAAGATTGTTTGTTGTAGTAAACCTGTTCATGATTAAAACATAATGCCTACTATTTCAGTTTAGGTTGGTATAGAGCTGTTAAGATGCCACATAACATTTACCAGAGATTGAAATAGCTCCTTTAATAGATACAAGAAGAAAGGTCTGTTGAACTAGTATTTATAGTTACTTTGCAAATCTAGTGTCTTAAGTTAAATAGATCACATTAATTTGTTATAGCAACTAGTTATTTATTTCTCTATGAAATGTACTATAATTAAATCAATTAAGATGGTAAAGCAGATTACAGCAGTGGAAGCTACCATATTGTATATTTACTAACTCATGAAAATAAAATATACAAATCCAAATATCTAAATGACATAAAAATCAAGAAATCCCATTCCACCCCCAACAGCCCTAGAAACATTGCTAGTTGTCAAATCCTATAGGCCTATATTGGATGTAGCTTAAGTAAGGACACAAAAGAACTGTTACAGATTTCTTTTGCCTTACCGTGTCACGATCTGCCAAAATGAATTTGGCCACAACATGGATGGGAGCAATAAATGGAATTTGCTGGTGTCCATTGTTCTCAGCAAAGAAAGATTATAGCATGAGAAAGTGAGATAGAAAATCAGCATAACACTCTATACAAAAATCAATATTTATATTTACCAAAAATTATTTTAAAAATACATGCTGTGGAAAATTTCATAGAAATAAAAGTAATCACTTATAAAACATACTTTATATATATATACAGTATATTGAAGAGAAAAATATGTACCTTGCAGAAAGAGAAGAAGAAAAAATCCATACAACAGCTAAGAAATTCCTGGACATTTAAAATAGTATTTCTGAGAAATTGATTGGAAAGAATGGTGTAAATAACATACAGCTCTAATAAATTTACACATTCCTAATTCCAAGTTTACTGTAGGCTTTTACCATATTCAGTGCTTAATACAGATCATATACTTACTGGAAAAAGTTTTTTTCTGATTTTCTATACTAGTGGCTTTGTTTACTGTAAGTGCAGCAAAAGTTAACATTTGGATCACTAACTAACTAAGAGAGTAAGAGAGATGACCTTGCTGGACATATGCAGAAACCATTACAGATAGTCCTCAACTTACGACCACAATTGAGCCCACAATTTCTATTGCTAAGTGAGACATTTGTTAAGTGAATATTGCCCCATTTTACGACCTATCTTGCTACAGTCGTTAAGCGAAGCACTGCAGTTATTAAATTGGTAACACAGTTGTTAAGGGAATCTGATTTTTCCATTGACTTTCCGTCTTAGAAAGTCACAAAAGGTGATCACATGACCCAGGACCAGTGGTGGGTTCCTACCGGTGCGGTCCACTCTATCGCACCGGTAGCAGCGGGCTGGTGACGTCACCAAGAGGTTATCGACCCGGTGCGGTCGGTTGTCTGTCTCTAGGAGCAGCCATCTTTTTTTCAGAATTTCTGGGCTTTTTTTTGCCTCCACGCATGCACGTAAGCAAAATCGTGCCAAAATCTCGTGAGGGGATGTGCACGCGTGCAAGAGATCTTGGAAATTTTTTGTTTTGCGCATGCGCGGAAGCAAAAAATCACCAAAATCGTGTGTGCGTCCCCTCGCAAGATTTCAGCGTGATTTTGCTTCTGCGCAGGCGTGTGCGCGCACAAAACGTGATGCGCATGCAGCGCACCGGTAGCAAGGTAAAAGAGCAACCACCCCTGCCCAGGACACTGCAACCGTCATAAACATGAGTCACTTGCCAAACATCTGAGTTTTGATCACGTGACTATGGGGATGATGCAATGGTGGTAAGTTTGAAAAACAGTCAAAAGTCACTTTTTTCAATGTTGATGTAACTTTGAATGGTCACTAAATGAACTGTTATAAGTCAAGGACTACTTGTACTTTAGACAAAAGGGAATGGGACATTTTTTGAGGCCACAACAATGGAAGCAGCTCAGGAAGAAACCTCCCTAATTTCATGAAGTATAAGAAGGGGGAAGAAAATACTGGCAGTATTCTATTATTGCAGCCAATCTCAATAAAAGTAGTTTTAGCCTTCCTGTGGAGTTGATTTCCAGGTCTGACCTACTTAGCAGGCCTGTCACTCATCTGAACTAGTTAGACTTTTTTCTCTTTCCTGAAATCTAGTATTTAATAATTAGAATGAATAATTCTACAATTAACTACTGTAAACAAATAAAACAATACCTGTTTTATTTGTTTACAGTAGTTAATTGTAGAATTATTAGTGATTGCCTTTAATTTACAGCTAAGCAGAGTAAAGCCTTCAAAATTTTGCTATTGAGGATTATTTATTGATTATTTTGAGATAAGCTAAAAATCTTTCTAAAAATAACAATATTTTCCACCAATATTTTCCATCAGTCTCCTCATCTCCTCTGCCCCCAATAAATAAATAAACACAATTTTTAGTGAATATTTCCACAAAGTTTGGTTTGTATACTTTCGTAATCTCCAATGGAAAAGATTTTCAGAGAAAGTAGCCAATAGGCAAATATATCAGCTGTGATGTCAGTTTGTCTTATTTCAATAACAGTCACCATGGAAACCAACTACGGTAACTGACCTATTTATTTTTGTACCTCTGAATAAACAATGCAGCTACCCATTTTCATATATCCCATTTTAGATACTAGCTGTTTACCTTCTTTCTTCATGTTAATTAAGTGCTATTGTGTCCTTTATATATTCCCCGAAGGCTTCTTTTCACAATGTCTATTTCTGAAGCTTTTATACTTTATTTTCTTGTGCAATGACAATAAAAAGCCGAAGGCTATTATTAGGGAAACTTCTATTCTTCCATGCGTATCTAATATTCTGTTCTGAAACCTCCCTCAATGTTCCAGCATTTAATCCCCATATATATGGGGGTGGGACATTGTTACATATTTTTGTACAGTATGTTCTCTGACACCATTGCTTCAGTTTCATTTGTTGATTCATAATTCAAAATCACTCAATTGCAAACTCAATATTTTAAAACAGTAAGATCCCCACACAAACGGAGATGGACTAGCAAACTCAATAAAATAGTGGGTGGTCAGGTGAAAGCAGCCAGAACCCCTCGTGAAGATAAGACTTCAAGGATTCTGGGGAAGGTCAGGGCTGTGCTGCTTTTTGGAGCGCAAGGACTCTAAACTCAGACCCCTCTTAACACAGCCTCCACCACAGTGTATACCAATAATATTATTATTACACCACAGTAATAATATTAATATTATATAACATAAAATATAATATAATCCAACACTAAGTTAAATAAAATGAGTTATTTATATGAAAGGTGAGTTTGGTTTGGTTTGATTTGATTTGATTTGATTTGATCTGATCTGATTTGGTTTGTGGGTATAATTTATAATATACTCCTGACAATTCTGCTAGTCAGCAATAAACAGTTTATAATAAAAGAATAAAAAGCAATGCCACAAAGAAAAGAATTCATGAGTAGCCTAGAGAAAGACATATAATAAAAACCTCATACAGGAGGGACTCAACCGTAACCTCATTCTCAATACAGCTTTACCATTGATCCTCGAACATGCATTCATCATGGTATCCCTTCAGTCACATGATCACTGATTTGGGTGCTTTACAACTGGTAGGCGGTTAATTTTGGTTCCAGCATTCCATCGTTAGAAGATTACCATTTGTGACTTTCAGTACCAGCTTCCAACAAGCAAAGTCAATGAGGAAGCCAGCAGAAAGCTGCTTAATATTCTTGGTGATTCCCTTAACAACTCAGTTGCAAAGCAACATCGTTAGTCAGGCTGAGTTGCAGGATATGTCACTTAGTGTCCGTGTTGTTAGTGATGGAGTTTGTGGTCCCTATTGTGGTCAGTGAGGACTACCAGTACTTTTTATCACCAAGCCAACTTCTAAGAAGGTCTATTGTGGCAAAAAAAAAATATCAGGAATCTAATAGCACATTGACTAACAAATCTTATTAAAAGGCATAAGTTTTCATGGCCCGTAATTCATCAGATGCTACTCAAGTGAACTGCAACTCACAAAAGTTTAGGTCTTTTAGTAAGATTTATTTGTCAGAAAAGGTGCAACCAGACTCCTGATCCCTTATCACTTGTTTTCTCACCATCTCAAAATCGTGGTTTAATTCTTTATGCTTCTTGTTTTGGAAGGCAGATCAGGGCAGACGGATATACTGTAATTGCCTACAGTTTTCTAATTTATAGTTATTGCTGCCTCTAACTCCACTTGTGGACTTTTTGTGTAAAACAGAATAAAAATGAACTTCTGCTTCATTTTTATTGGATAGATTATGGGGAGAAGAGAGTCATGATGTAACTTTAGAGAAAGAAAGAAATTTATATTGCTACTTATAACTTCTGTAAAGGAGTTCAGAAACCACTTCTATGTTTTTTCTTTCTTTTCTATTACCTTTCATTTTTTCTTTCTTGCACTTTTAGTTTTCTTTTTTATTTCTTTTTTCTTCCTTACGTTGTATTACTTTGTATTAGTTTTTATTTTTGTTTTCAAAACTTTTAATAAAATTATATTTTAAAAAGGTTATTTTGGAAGGCAGATCTGGAAGATCGTTAATTTCTTTCCAACATCTTGTAGAGGAGAGCTGCAAGAAATTAGTTCATCTAAATCTCTATCACAGCTGCATTTGGCTCACAATAACATTAGAATTTTGATAGATCTTCATATAACTGTACAAATTTTGAATAAATACTCTAAGAGAACACAGCTCTGAAAATCCTTTCTCCATTATGGCCACTAGCTGCTGTTCATCAACTCCTGGAAGAATTACTGTAACATGCTAAATCTTTTTCTTTTCACTTTAAACCTGGTTCACTTTTTGGGATTTAACGCCAGCTCCTTGTTCTTTTTTGTTTGCCTTTTGTTTGAATAGCTTTGACATTTTCCCTCCACCTCATTTTCCAGACTCTTTTTAATTTCCTTTTGTCTGAATTCAGATTTTATTTCAGGCATCTGATCTTTATTTTATTTTTATTTTATTTATTTATTTTGTCAAAACATGTACAAGATAGCAGGTATGGTATAAACATAAACAAAGCAATGTAGGTACAGGTAAATTTGGACTATAGGACAGTAAGACAGGGACGGTAGGCACAGTGGTGCGTTTATGCACGCCCCTTACAGACCTCTTAGGAATGGGGTGAGGTCGACTGTAGACAGTCTAAGGTTAAAGTTTTGGGGGTTTGGGGAAGAAACCACAGAGTCAGGTAGTGCATTCCAGGCATTGATCACTCTGTTGCTGAAGTCGTATTTTCTGCAGCCGGGTTTCGAGCGGTTTACATTGAGTTTGAATCTATTGTGTGCGCATGTAATGTTGTGTGTAATGTGTAATGTAATCTTGAAGTATATACTTCATGAATTTTCTACTTATTGATTACATTATAACAAATAGCTCAAAGTTAGTCATTTCTCTCAGCTTTAATCTGGATGACACTTACCAAATTAACATCTCTGTCAGAATTGATCCTAAAAACAGCCAACCTAATAGGTTCTTCCAGCGGTGGGTTGCTCCTGGTTTGGCCCGGTTCTTAGAACAGGCAGCGGCGGCAGCGGGAGGCCCACCCGCCCGGCACGCTTCTGCGCATGCAGGCACGTGCTAACCAGTATTAAAGGGTTTTAGAACCCACTACTGGGTTCTTCCGATGTGCAACGTTCTCAGAAGTTCTTTTACAGAGGTTGCTAAGGATTTCATTTTCATTTTCTCCATTAGGATAATGTCATACCATCAGGCTATACAAAGAAGAGCGGACAATCTGTTTCTTATGCTTACAAGACATATCACCTTCCCAAAATTCCAAATATTTATTTATTTATTTATTTATTTATTAGTGAGACTTATATACCGCCTCATAGTGCAAGCACTCTCTAAGCGGTTAATCTAATTCTAAATATAGAATTAAAATTTCTACTTAACCAATTTAAAAAAACCAAGCAGTTCAAACTATAGTTTTCAGCAGATCGTGGAGGAAGAAAAAAGCAAGCTGCAGCTCAGGGCTTCATCTTGACCAGAAATCAAAAATTAGTTGAAGTTCTGCTGTGTCTTGGCCTGCATGGTCCTAGCAGTGGCATCCACCTGAAATAAAAAGTCTAATCCTGACTCCTATCTGCAGCCACTTACCTTGCAATCCCCCCTGCCCAATAAATACAGTTACTTACTACAGTACATTGCTAATCTATTAGGCATATTACTGCAGTAAAGAAGAAACAAGTGTCCATTAAAGATAAATGTCCATTAACTGGTGAATGGGTCTTTTCAAATCCAAAAACACAATCAGTACTATTTGCTAACAGTAAGTACCAATTCTGAAGTGAGGTAACAAACATTGTCCAGGCTTATTTATCAAAGAATAGACAATCTTTGAGGTAAAGTCCGTTGTTGGCAAAATCAGAACAAAACTTGAATTTAACAGGTTTTGTCAAAGCCAACTAAACAAGGATTCATTAAACTTTTTGTAGCATCAGGTAGAAAATGATCTTCCAGCAGCAAAAACCATTGTGCAATAATTTTGTTTTCTTTGATGTGGGATTCATCTCACTAGTTCATCTTCCACAGACAACTGTCAATCAAGTGTTGCTAGTGTCTTTTCCAGTCTTAGACCAGTGGCTAGGTGGTGGAAAGCAGAGAGTTACTTTTCTTCTCATGTTTGTGATGATACACACCCTTGATTGGTCTGATTTAGCTAAGGCAAATCCAGAAACTAGTAACACCTTATTCTGAGTTTGGTAACTTAAGAAAAAAATTATATGGAAAACTGTTAGTCATGCGTAAGCAGGGAGACATGTTTAGGATCCCAGTGCATAGTGAATCAATGCAAATGCTCAGTATTCAGCATCCAAATTGTTGCATATACATTATGTATACACCCGAGAAACTCCTAGCAGCTATCAAAGTAGCAACCTTCACCATAAGATAATTGATTGCTACAAACTAATTAAAGTGATCGTATTAATATTGCATGGAAAAACACAGTATGTAGAGTGTTCAATAACACAGCTGCATGCTTTCAATCCTTTAAGAAAAGTGGATTGTTTCCCCACATTTTTGTATACCTTTCTGTATTATCGTTTTCCAATCTGTTACTCTCTGTATATAATGGATTACAAATCCCATAACTGAGGCTGTTACTAAGTGGTTATTATCAGAAATTGCAGTGTAACCCATTGATAGTGCAAGAGTGGGACAATTGAATTACATCACTGCATTTTATATAACTCACATGCCTTCTTTCTAAGGAATCCTGCATTTTAGAGAACATTGTTCATATTTTTAATCTCAATACTGATACGGCACTAAACTGATTTCTGATTTCTATTTCCTCTTTATAGCATATTGAAAACACCTTATAAACAGAAATCTCTAGCTTGTCATTTTGGGCTTGCTAAATTGTCTTTCTCTGAACAGGAAGCCATCAGTAATCCATAATAAACTGACTGCTGATAGACCAAGTTTGATTTACTAATCTGTCATGCTGTTATATTCTTGGGGAAATGTATCTTCTTTGTAGCTCAAAGTAGATATAAAATCTAAAACTTATGAAAGGCTGTAATAAGCAGCAAATAAGCTTTGTTCTGTATCTGACTAAGCCCCGTAGCACCAGACAGTCACATTATAGCTCCTTTGCAATGCTTTTCTCCAATATTTATAGCTAAAATGTATATGATTTAACAACCTAGAAGACAGCTGCTATACTTTACATACAACCGTCTGATGTTTTAAAATTGCCTTTTCCCCCTTTCACTTTGTATTTTTTTCAGGGACACATAACATTTGTACCTTAATATCAGGAATATAGGTCTACACAGTTTGTCAAGAGAGGTATAACAACTAGAAAATATGATGAGGTACAACCAAAAATATAGCAGGACTAATACAATTAGAGGAAAAAACATATAGAATAATAAATAATAAGTGACATTTTTGGAAACTAAAGGTATACCCATAAAACATTATATAACAGGCTCAGTCCTTTAACATATCATTAAATCTCACCATGTAAACCAGTAGTGGGTTTCACTTACCTTTGTTACCGGTTCAAAACTGTGAACGTGCTCGCGCATGTGCTCGCTTTTAAAGCCCTACATGGCTCAGGACCAGGCTACCTTCGGGACCGCATCCTACCACACACCTCCCTACGACCAGTTAGGTCCCACAGAGTGAGCCTCCTCCAGGTCCCATCAGCCAAACAATGTCGATTGGTGGGGCCATGGGGGAGAGCCTTCTCTGTGGGAGCCCCATCCCTCTGGAACCAACTCCCACCAGAGATCTGGACTATCCCCACTCTACTGGCCTTCCGTAAAGCCGTAAAAACATGGCTCTTCTGGCAGGTGGGGTGAAAAAGAAGATCAGATTCCCCCATGAATGAGTGGTTTTTTAAAATAATGTATTTTTAAAATTATGATGTTTTTATGTTATTGTTCTTATCTATGCTGTACGCCGCCCTGAGTCCCACGGGATTGGGCGGCTTATAAGAACATTTATTAAATTATTATTATTAAATTACACTAAGAATTACATATATTGAAAATGATACTCAGGCTCAACCCAGACAAGACTGAGTGGCTCTGGATATTGCCTCCCAAGGACTATGTCGACTGTCCCTCCTTGGTTCTTGGGGGAGAAAAATTGACTCCCTCAGAACGGGTCCGCAATTTGGGTGTCCTCCTAGATCCACAGCTTAAATTGGATCAACATCTTTCAGCTGTGGCTAGGGGGGCCTTTGCACAGATCCGGCTTGTGCACCAATTGCGATCCTACTTGGAGAGGGAGGCTTTGCTCACAGTCACTCATGTCCTTGTCACCTCACGGCTTGACTACTGTAACGGGCTCTACATGGGGCTACCCTCGAAGAGCATCCAGAGACTACAATTGGTTCAGAATGCAGCTGCGTGAGCTGTGGTGGGTGTACCGAGATACACCCATGTAACACCCATCCTCCGCCAGCTGCATTGGCTGCCCATCAGTCTCCGGTCGCAATTCAAGGTGTTGGTTTTGACCTTTAAAGCCCTACATGGCTCAGGGCCAGGTTACCTTCGGGACCGCATCCTGCCACATTCCTCCCTACGACCAGTGAGGTCCCACAGAGAGGGCCTCCTCCAGGTCCCGTCTGCCAAACAATGTCGGCTGGCGGGCCCAAGGGGGAGGGCCTTCTCTGTGGGAGCTCCATCTCTCTGGAACCAACTCCCACCAGAGATCCGGACTATCCCCACCCTACTGGCCTTCCGCAAGGCAGTAAAAACATGGCTCTTCCGGCAGGCGGGGTGAAGAGATGATTCCCCCCAAGTATGTTTTTTGGTTAAATTGTGATATGTTTTTTAGATATTATTTTAACTATGTAGTTCTAATCTCTGCTGTAAGCCGCCCTGAGTCCCATGGGATTGGGCGGCCTATAAGAACTCTTATAAATAAAAATAAAAATAAATAAATAAATATCTGTATTGTGCATGACATGAATGGCTGATTGCATGATACTTTCTGTAGTATTGGGATCATTGCAAGATAGAACTCCCAATTACCTGGAAACCTATATGTGAGAAGCTACTGATGAAAATGTTACTTCAGTACAGATGTCCACATCACTGTAGAGAATGGAAGCTAGCAGGATGGTAGATAAAGTTGTGGTTTATTTTATTTTAGATGATTATCACACCTTTAATATGTTGATAACTAACTCAAAGCCGTCATCATACCTAATATTCCTTCCTCTTCCTATTTTTCCCAGAACAATCCTGTGAGGTGGGTTGGGCTGAGAGAGAGTGACTGGTCCAAACTCACCCAGATGGCTTTGATGCCTAAGGTGAGACTAGAACTCCTGCTAGACTAGGTTTCCTGCTTTTTAGCCTGATGCCTCTTAGACAAAACTGGCTATAAATATATTTATATTTCATAAACAGTGACTCAAAAGAACTTTATTTTACCATAGTGTGTGAACTCATTAATCTGCCTGGCCAAATGTTTGATTGCAGCAGCCTGGTGATTTTGAGTAATATTACTGAAATTTATATATATATATATATATACCATATTTTTCGGAGTATAAGACGCACCGAAGTATAAGACGCACCTTAGTTTTGAGGGAGAAAAACAAGGAAAAAAGGCCTCTGCCTCCCAGCAATTTGCCAAACAGCAAATAGCAAACAGCACAGATGATATACACTGTTTGCTGTGTCTTTCTGTGCATGTGTGCCTGACCCATAGAAATAGCAAAGAATTGGAGAAATGTACATTATGGCAGTATATTAATCCCAGAAAGTTTTCTTAAATGTAATCACACTAACTCCTCCCAATTATTTAAATAGATCTACTCCAAACATGACTAAGTCAGGGTTTAATTCAGCTGCCTTATTTTAATACTAAAACAGGACATTTCGGATTATACTTTTACAGATCTTTAAAATTGATGTGGCTTTCTGGAAGGCTTTCTGCTATTTAAAAGAAGATACAATAGCACTGGGCCTTTTCAGAGCAAGAATTTATTTTATTTATTCTTCATTTTGTTAAGTTGTCTAGAACAATAATAAAGCAGTCTTTAAAAAATAAGTCTAATAATTTGAACACTACAAACATTTAACAAAACAACATATTAACAGAATCTGCCTCTACCTAGGATAGAACTCACAACCTCCTGACTGTGAGGCAAGAGCTCTACCTCAAGGCTATAGCAGCTGTAGCTTACCTCCTTGCAATTTCAGCAGTGTAACATTGCCAGCAGTTTATCTCCCAGCCTTTTGTCTCATTACAGCCACCGTAGTTAGTTTCATTTTACCACGTGGCTTGCAAGCCTGTCAGCTGTAGGTCGGGAGGCAAGTAATCTCTTAGTGTGCTAATAAGGCTTTGCCCTGTTTGCTGCAAAGAGGTAAATTGCTGGCAGGCAGAGGCTAAAGGGTGGGGGTGGCTGGGTGGGGCTACATTCGGTGTATAAGATGCACCCAAATTTTCACCCCCTTTTTGAGGGTAAAAAGGTGCGTCTAATACTCCGAAAAATACGGTATATCCTAACAGTCTCCGTTCCTGAGCCAATGTGGTATTTTCCAGGAAAAAGAATGACAACATATGCAATGATGTCATCACCCCATTGCCACAAAGTCTTGAGGTTTTTAAATTTAATTTAATTTTATTTTATCATGTCTTTATTGTTTTGATAAATAACTTAAGGCAGCCCACATATCCAATGCTCCTTTCTCCTCCTACTTTTCTCACAACAATCCTGTAGGTGAGTTGGGCTGATGGTATGACCGTCCCTAAGTCATCCAACTAGCTATCATATATTAGGCAGAATTAGAACTCACCATTTCCTGGTGTCTAGCCTGATATCTTTATCTCTAGACCAAACTGATTTGATGATAACCACTGCACCAAACAGTACTCATTTGATGATATCAGCAGACCCATGTTTATGATTGATGCCACTGAAAGCTAGACTAGGTTTCCTTGGAGTGATGCTGGCTTTTTCTGGCGTTCTTATTCTGAGAATTTCCAATAACCATGAATCATGAATGGCTGAGGATGTTGTATACCCTATTAATACCTAGGTACATGTCTGTATTCTGTTAAGATGGTGTTAATAATCTGAGGACAAAGGCATGTATTCTAGCTCCATAGTCATAAACAGTTCGCCCTTTGGACAACCTTGTTAGGAAAGCCCCTGTTGTTTGAGATTTGTTAATTAGGAGTCAGTATGAGACATGAATTTCACCTACTTCACTCACAAGTAACGGAAAACATCCTCATAGGAACCATGTCCTCATTTTCCTTGTCTTAAGGAAAGAAATTAGGATTTTTAAATTATTTTACGATTTACGTTAAGCTATTTTTGTGAGCTGTTCTGATCATTGTGTGAGATGGAAAGACAAAGAAACACAAGAAACAACCAATCATTAAAATACATTATTTTTAGATAAAGTCATTGTTTCACATTTGCAAAACCCTCATAAAAATGAATTCAAAAGAAGCATCTTGTATACAGAATCTGCAATTTTCTTGATTCCCAGGAGATGGCATCTGACTTCTAGAAAATTACTTACCAAAAATATCTTATGACTTACACAAGGACAGAAATTTGAGAAACATAGAATTATACTCTAAAAACTGGATTTTTGGGTTAAAAATCGTGAGAAAATAAAATAATTATATATTTAAAATATTTAAAGGTTTTGCATTGGATTTACCTTGGAACTAATTTTGTATGTGTATGTATGTATGTATGTATGTATGTATGTATGTATGTATGTATGTATGTATGTATATATCAGAGGTGGGTTCCTACCAGTGCGGTCTAGTGCACTGTTTTGGTAGGGACCCGCCGATTACGCAATTTGCGTGCGACGGCTCCAGTGCCGTCTTCGCCGGTCCGTCGCGCAGCGCCATGGAAACAAAAAATTGTCAAAATGTCGCACGCATGCGAGTGTCCCCTCACAAGATTTTGCTTCTGAGCATGCGCAGGAAGCAAAATTGCATGAAGGGACACGCCCGCGTAGCAAGCGTGTGTGCATGGGAAATGAGATGATGCGCGTGCAGCGCACCGGTAGGCAGGTAAGAGGAACCCACCCCGGTATGTATGTATCAGTGGTGGGTTCCTACCAATTTGGCCCAGTTCTGGCGAACCAGTAGCAGCGGTGTTGGGAAGCTCCGCCCACCCAGCAGAATGTCATCATGGAGCTTCTGCGCATGCGCAAAAGCGTCGCTCGCGCGCAAAGCATGCGCCCGTTCCCGAACCTGTAGCAATGGTAAGTGAAACCCACCACTGGTATGTATGTATGCATGTATGTATTCTACAGATTCTTTGATTAAATATAATAATAAGTCTAAATCCTGTGTATATTTGTATATATTTAATAGAGCCATTATTAATTATATCAAAATATGTCCAACAGTAGTTGAAAATCAGGAAAACTGAAAGTTCTGTTTTCAAGTGAAAGGTATAAATTAGGCAGAGAAAACCTAGGAATCTGATCATCCATTTAAAAAAATCCTAAAATTTATTTTAAAATACTTAACATGAATTAATATAGGTTCATAGGTCTGTCTGTCTGTCTGTCTGTCTGTCTACTATCTATCTATCTATCTATCTATCTATCTATCTATCTATCTATCTATCTATCTATCTATCTAGTTATTCTTCTCCATTAAATCAGAGATTTTTTTACTCATGTATTTATATTATTATCAATCTGAGGTAGTAAATTGGAAAAAAAATACTCTCAAACAATGAAAATACCTTAATATTTATTCCAAGATATTAAAGAGATCCAAACAACATGTGAGGCCTAGTTTTTAGATCCCACAAAGAATATATTAGACATTCAAATTAATTGAATAACCTGATAAAACATATTATGTCCATAAATGTTGGTAAAGAACATTGATAATTATCAATAAGGCATATAACAATAATTTGTGTTTCATTCTACCTAGGTTAGTAGCCAATTTTGTCAGAACTCCAGAGCAGCAAGGAAAATTGAAAATGAATAACTCAGAAAGCAACATTCTGAGCTCTGATGATTTAGACTTATTAAGAAAAGATTATGATCACAATATAAAAATTCTAACCAGTACCTTTGCTTTCAAATGACATATACATATGACATTCAAAGTATTTAATATCCAATTCTCTGTTACACTTTCAGTGAATATAAGGAGCAGGCTCTCGCTCCAGGAAATGTGAGCCAGCTTGTATCTGAGCAATATTTACACAATAGTTGCAATATTTCTTATCAGTGTGTGAGTTCAGACTCGCACAAAATGTCTTTAGATTATCCAATAAAACAGGCCAATGGTTCCAAAGTCAAATTAAATAAAGAGGAGAAAGGGCGTGTTCTTCACAAGTTTAATGTAATATACTAATGATTGAAGAAATAATTCCATTTGTCATTTCCCTAGTTAATTGACAGATTAGATATACACACCATTTAAACAGTAAGTAAACATGGAATGAAAATTGTATTTTGCTGAGGGATTCTAAAAATTTAAATTACATCATATCAGAGGTCTTAGCATCCAACAAGATAACCCATCATCAAATCCAATTATTCCTAGAACTGTGAAACTGTATTTTCTCAAAGAAAAGCATTACAATATACAATTCCAATGAAGTTTTTATTTAATGTAGTTTATATTTATTATTTTTAAAAACAACTCAAAGCAGTGAACATATCTAATGCTCTTTCCTCTTCCTATTCTCCTCACATCAACAACCACCTCCTGAAGTGAATTGTTTCACATCACTATTATTGTTTTTAAATGAAGCTTAAACAATAATTTGATCTTCATTATATTCCTTAAAACATTCTATAGATGAAGTTCTTGGAGTCCCTATTTAGTTTTTTTAAAAAATATTCATTTCACCTGTTATATAAAATATGAATGATTTAATAACAATTTATTTACATACCATATTGAAATAGTTCCCTTACAAGAATTGATAAGATTTCTGGATCCTGATTAGAATTTGCAAGAGAATCAAATAAAATCCAACAAGTCCAATAAAAATGATATTATGAAGAATAGAATAAAAAAATATACTCATAGATCAAATCAGAAGATGCTGTATAGCTATCAAATTTAATCAATTAGAGCTCAATTTACTTAGAACTGTGCTATGATCAACTAAGAACCAAAACTTCATTAAAATCCCCAGCCATAATTATCTGATCAACAGCTAGACTAAAATGATGAGCAAAACATCTATGCAAAACATCTGAGTGATCTTTAGTTGAACCATAGTATTTCATAAGTGCTAGCCTATCATTACAGTTTCCAATTACTAATATTGAAAAGTAACTTTCTGAATCATTTCTGTCTTCTTCCACAGTAGATTTAGTTAATCAGTGGAATCCCTCTTGGCCCCCATCAGATTGTGAATTACTATTAATATATGTTAGAGCTATCCATTTTTGAATTAATTGGTAAGGAGATTGAGGTTTATATTAATTCAGAATTGAATTAATCCGTCTCCCATAAATTGTATGAACTTCTTGTATTAAAAAAACAGATATTAAAATCTTTTCCCTTTAGAAGGACAGCTATTTGTGTAGCTATTGATGACCAAATCCTATTGGGGACTCTGGAAAAATAAATCTCAACACAGACTGACAAATGAACGGTCCATTAGACATCACTTACAACCAGTGGTGGGATTCAAATTTTTTTACTACCGGTTCTGTGGGTGTGGCTTGGTGGGCATGGTGTGGCTTGGTGGGCATGGCAGGGGAAGGATAATCTCCATTCCCACCTCACTCCAGGGGAAGGATACTGTAAAATCTCCATTCTCTCCCCACTCCAGGGGAAGGTTACTGCAAAATCTCCATTTCCTTCCGATCAGCTGGGACTCGGGAGGCAGAGAATAGATGGGGGCAGGGCCAGTCAGAGGTAGTATTTACCAGTTCTCCAAACTACTCAAACTTTCCGCTACCAGTTCTCCAGAACTGGTCAGAACCTGCTGAGTCCCACCTCTGCTTACAACTCACATGTGAAGAGACCCTATGTGACTCAAAGTAACAATAGCAACATACATAAGAATATTAAATTATTACTTGCCAAAAATCTTACTTATTCCTACACTACATTTTCACCCATTCCTACACTACATTTGCCTGCTGCTACAAAATCTAAGCCTTGATCTGCCCATATTTTGCTAATGCAACACATTAAATGCCTAAGGAAACATTATGTGGTTGTTGTTGTTGTTAATTGCAAAATCATGTCCGACCCATTGTCACAACGTTCCTCCGAGCCTTTCTGTCCTCTACCATCCCCCGGAGTCCATTTAAGCTCACACCGACTGCTTCAGTGACTCCACCCAGCCACCTCATTCTCTGCCGTCCCCTTCTTCTTTTGCCCTCAATCGTTCCCAGCATTAGGCTCTTCTCCAGTGAGTCCTTTCTTCTCAATCGGTGGCCAAAGTATTTGAGTTTCATCTTCAGGATCTGGCCTTCTAAAGAGCAGTCAGGGTTGATCTCCTCTAGGACTGACTTGTTTGTTCGCCTTGCACTCCAAGGGACTCTTAGGAGTCTTCTCCAGCACCTTAGTTCAAAGCAGGGGTGGGTTCTAACTTACCTCACTGCTGGTTCGCTTCCTCCCACGCCGCATGGCTGCGTGCGCATTGCACACCACATGGCCACACCGCACGGGCGCACTTTGCGCACATGCGCATGCACAGTGCCAAAAAAGCAAAAAAATCCCCCCCAAAAGCAAAAAACAAGATGGCGGTGCATGCACAGTGCCGAAAACTTGACTTCTGCGCATGCACTAAAAAAACCAACAACAAAAATTCCCCCCAAAAAAATTCAAAAAAAAAAAGATGGTGGCGTCCACGGACCGACAGAACCGGCTCCGTGACATCACCACTGGTTTACTACCGGTTCTATAGAACCGGTGCGAATCAGGAGGAACCCACCTCTAATTCAAAGGCCTCAATTTTTTGGTGCTCAGCCTTCCTTATGGTCCAACTTTCACAGCCATACATTGCAACTGGGAAAACCATGTGGTACAAGCCCCAAATCTGTTGAGAATGGTTGAAGTGAATATGTGATGGCTTGTCTTCATGTTTGACCTTAGTGAGATTCAAACAAGTCTTGAAAGACAACTACTCATGTTGATGTAGTCTAGAGTTAACTTTAATTGTTCTGGTGGTTAGTGGTATGTTTCTTATACATCTAACACAAAATTTGCTATATAATATAGGCAGAGTGTGGTAATTTATTTTTATTTATTTATTTGTTTGTTTGTCAAACATGTACAAGATAGCAGGTATAGGTATAAACATAAACATAAGCAAAGTAAGTAGAGATAAATGAGGACAATAGGACAGTAAGACAGGGATGGAAGGCACGATGGTGTGCTTATGCACGCCCCTTACAGACTTCTTAGGAATGGGGTGAGGTCAACAGTAGACAGTCTAAGGTTAAAGTTTTTGGGGTTTGGGGAAGAAACCACAGAGTCGGGTAGTGAATTCCAGGCATTGATCACTCTGTTGCTGAAATTGTATTTTCTGCAGTTGAGTTTGCAGTGGTTTACATTGAGTTTGTATCTATTGTGTGCTTGTGTATTGTTGTGGTTGAAGCTGAAGTAGTCATTGACAGGTAGGACATTGTGGCAGATAATTTTATGAACTACATTTGGATCAGTTTGAAGGTGACTTAGTTCTAGGTTGTCTAAGCCCAATATTTCAAGTCTGGTGGTATAAGGTATTCTGTTGCGATATTTCTCATGAAATATTTTTGGACTCTCTCAATTGTATTAATGTCTGAAATGCAGTGCGCATTCCAGACAGGTGAACTGTATTCGAGATAATGTAATGGTCAGATGTGGTCAGGGACTGGGAACTGCCCAGTTCCATTTGGCCAATAGAGGCAGCTGCATAATCCTTCCCATTTGGTTGCTGGGATCTGCCTGTATGGCCATTATGGCTTGGGTATTATTTACCGTATTTTTCGGAGTATAAGACGCACCGGAATATAAGACGCACCTTAGTTTTGGGGGAGGAAAACAAGGAAAAAATGCCTCTGCCTCCAAGCAATTTGCCAAACAGCAAACAGCACAGATGATATACACTGTTTGCTGTGTATTTCTGTGCATGTGTGCCTGACCCATAGAAATAGCAAAGAATTGGAGAAATGTACATTATGCCAGAAAGTTTTCTTAAATGTAGTCACACTAACTCCTCCCAATTATTTAAATAGATCTACTCCAAGGTAAGCCAGGATTTAACTCTAATACTAAACAGGACACTGTTACATTTCAGACTATACTTGTACAGAGCTGCTAAAATTAATTAAAATTTCTGGAAGTATACATTATTCCCTATTATTTAAAAGAAGATACAATAGCACTGGGCCTCTTCAGAGCAAGCATTTATTTTAAAAAGCTTCTTTATTTTGTTAAGTTGTCTAGATTTACAGGGGTCTTCAACCTTGGCAACTTTAAGACTTCTGGACTTCAACTCCCAGAATTCCACAGCCAGCAAAACTAACAATGGACTGTGGAATTCTGGGAGTTGAAGTCCACAAGTCTTAAAAGTGCCAAGGTTGGAGACTCCTTGCTCTAGAACAATAATAAAGCAGTCTTTAAAAATAAGTCTAATAATTTGAACATTCTACAGACATTTATAGTTATTCACTTACCCCCTTCATCCAGTTCAGCAGAAAATAAAAATCTGCGTGTCTCTCCCAGCTATTTGCCTCTTTGCAGTTTCAGTTTCAGTTTCAGTTTCACTTTAGCACGTGGCAAATCAGCTGGGCATCAGGAAGCTGCTAAGGATGTGCTTGTCTTAACAGGCTCTTCCCTGTTTGCTGCAAACAGGTAAATTGCTGGAAGACAGAGGCCAAAGGGTGGAGGTGGGTGGGTGGGTGGAGCTACATTCGGTGTATAAGACACACCCAAGTTTTCACCCTCTTTTGGGAGGTAAAAAGATGCATCTTATACTCTGAAAAATACGGTATGTATTTAAGAGATGTATAAAGTCATCTATTTTATTAACTATAAATCTGGGTGGCTCACGGCAATAGTTAGAAACAATAAAAACCAAAGGGAGGGGAAGGAAAAATAAAGAACAACTCCTGGCATCCTGAATCAACACTCCTCAGTATATAGAAAAAACACAACCAGTCGGTTCCAGACTCATCCTATCCCAACATCTGGGAGAATGCCAGCTTTTTAAGGGTTGTAAGAACATATTTTTCCTTCCCTCTTTTTTAGATTAGAATATCAATCTCCCAGGAGATTGAGAGACATGTCATGCAGGGCTTGTTTTTTGTTTTCTGTTTAATAAGAGAGCAAGAATAATCCAGAGGAGTTTCAAGATATTTTATTATATGAGTTTGGGAGGGTGGCAGTGCTATTATTTGGGTGTATGTACCCTGGAAAGATTACAAAGTAGGGAAAGCATGCAAGACATAAACATATAGTAAATTTGCAATGGGAGGTGGGAGAGAAGAGGCTGTTTTGTCTGACCCAAAATATTAGCTTTATCATTAGAAATTATAAATCCCACAACTTTATGAAGTGGTCCTCAGGAGCCTTATAAGGACCAAATAATGTCCTTAATTCTCCAAACCTGACATGAGAAAGCCTTTTTCACAAAAGAGCATTACTATATAATTCAAATAATTGCAATACCAGCTCTATCTACTGATATCATTTTTATACAACATTCACAAAAGTCAACCTTTTCTTACATTTCACAGATCTTGCCCAGAGCAGATGAAATTTCCATTTCCATTACATTGTTTGAAGATCACACTGACTTGTTTTGCCCTGTTTGCCAAGGTACAAAACCCATTTTTAAAGAGCCTGGTACAACTCAGTAAGTTTTTTTAGTGTTGACTAAACATCATAATCAGCAAAACATGATCAAAAACCACCTCACAGTCACTTCATAACCTTTTAATGTCAGCCAAATTCCGCCCACATATAAACCACTTTGTACTATGGACTCTGGTGTGAGGTCAACGATAGAATTAGACTGTTGGATTGAACAGCTTTATCCAAATTGGTATCTTGTGAGGTAAATCATCCGAGTTTCTCATACCAGAATTCCAAATGGACTTTATTTTAATTTTTATCTCCCAAAACTGCTCAAATATCTGGCCATGCTAATTCTTTTGCTGGTCTTTTTCACAGGCCACATATCAAGGGACATTCATTTATCAATTATTCAAGTATCTTTCTGCATGAGCCTCTGCTAAGATAACATCTGATAAAATTTGGAGCATAATCAATCGTAAAGTGCTAACCAACATTTTATATCCTTTAAATAAGGGATCTGAAATATTGCCGTCATTTTCTCCTGTCACAAAAAATAGTTTTTTTCTTTTCTATCTATTAAGTATTCAGGGTATTTCAGATGCAACAGTAAATTTTCCTTTTTATTTATTTTTTCCTGTTGTGAATTATAAATAGTAAGTGATAAAAAGTAACAATATAGATATTCTTTCTTACTGAACCCTCCTTATTCCAGATTCAACTTGCATGGAGTTTTTATTTCTTAGTAATTCTTTGGATAACAACTGAAAAAAAAATCTGAGGTAGTTTAGTTAATTATTTAAATCATAATAAAATATTCATCCCATCATGCTATTATTTATTTATTAAAAAATCTATTCCACATGTTCACTGGGGTTTTTTTGACAGTTATTTATATTTATTTATAGTTATTTATTTATAGTTACGTTTTTTTTCAAATAAAAAATCTGTCAAACCTCAACCATACTGTTACTCAGACTTGATTGAGAAAGATAACAGGCAGAGATTCAGGAGCACAGTACTTTTATAAGCTAATTTTTATTATAGATACTAGAAAAATTGTAATAGGAGCAAAATACTAGCTCCTGCCAACTATAAGTATCTAGCCACATATAACATTTACCAGTCCCAAGATACAAATGTTACATGCCTTCTTTTTTTCCTCACTGGTACACTAATGGATAGATGTTTACATAAACCGATCTTTCATATATCAGTAGTTACGAGTTATTCAAATACTGATATCTGTTTTAGAGTTTGCAATAACACGTTCCAAATTTTCCACTTGAAGAGAAAATGAAGAAGTTTTATTAAATTATATTTCTGATATAACCTTCTTTTCAAAATCTGATCTAATCTACCGTAATTGAACACATCATTAAAACTAATTAGTATATGGGTTGCTGAAAATGTATACAGTATAAAAGACATTTGTTATACAGACATTTAAAAAAATTAAAAACCAGAAAAGAGAATGCATACAGTATAAAGAATACCTCAGTTTTAAAATTCATCATTAAACCATGATCACACAGTAATATTGATCAGTCTCTAAGTTGATTGTGACTTCATAAACAGAGAGTGAACACATATCAATCCAAGATAGTAAGTCTAAGGTAGCATTGTCTTTCCATCAAACAAAAACATTTTATTGTATTTCTTACTTGATAAATCCATATTTCTTCATATAAGGTTGACATTCAAATTGAGATACCTAATACAAAATCCAGTATTATGACTTTGAAAGCAAACACTTTTAAACAAATTCTGACAGGAAATATGAATAAGAAAATTTAGTTTTACATTCATTAAAACAAAATTAATATTCTTTAACACACTTATCTAAAAAGGAACTTAAAAACTTAATATTAATATTAGTATTAATTCCAAACTGCTGTCCAAAAATTTCACAGGCTTTTAGAGAGATCAATGTCTTCTTGGTTATTCATCAAAAGAAATAATAATAATACATCTGTATTGGGTTATATATCTTATGTGATCTAGCTGATTTCCTAAAATCTTATCAAGTATCCCTGGGGTCTTTTATTCCAGTGTTCAAGAGAATAATAACTAACTTGAGTAAATCCAGGAATGGACTTAAAGGAAAAATGTGACTTTATTGGGCAGGATTATGAAAGCATGCGGTTTAATATTTGTACACCCTTAATAAGAAGATAAGGAATCCTTTAAAACTAAGTGTGTGATTTTTTTTTAAAAAAAAACCTACAGTATCATAGGTATTTAATTGTGAGAGCTATTAATCGATTCAGCTATTTGTATTCTTGTTTGGCTAAGTGAAGACCTATGCAAAAGATTAAAATAATTCAACAAATCAACAAACAAATTTTAATGGATGCCTGCAGAACAGCCCTGTCTCAGTCACGGCCCTTTTATACATTAATGCCCTTTTATACATTTATACATTGTCTTTACTTTCCTGGGTTTTTTTTTCTGGAAAACAAAAAGAAGGTTGTATTGAGATGGAAAAAGGCAACATTAGCAGCTTCCATTTGGGAGCAGCCTAAAGGTGTAAAAATGGATGTAATTGAAATGTTGGTTTTAAAGCATGGGATGACCCAAGAACATACGTTGATGCTTTCATACTTTTTGAGATTCTCTTTGGTAGAAAGACAAATAGGAATAGTGAAACATTGACTATAATGACAGATTATACTAGGCAGTGATGAATTTTGTCTGGATTTTATATAACAGGGTACGGAAACCCAGCCATTATGATTTGGACTACAATTTCAAACTTAGCATTATGTTTGAACCAGCCAGTGTTTCAAACATGTTATCTTCCTGGTTTCAAAACTACAGTTTCTAGAAATATATAAATCACAGTTTCTCAAAGATACAAAAAGAAGAAGGCTGCTCTAGATGTTCCATATTCACCATCAGTGTGTGTTCTTAAAAAATAAATTGGAAATGTTTTCTGAATCAGGGGATTTCAAACAATAATTTCCACTTCCTAACTCTACGTGCATAATGATGTATAATGATGTATAATCTTTGGTCTCAGGGCTGTTTTTAGGGTGCCCCCACCAATTGCATCCAAAAATTACTGTCAGATTATATTCCTTAATGTAGCTTATTCGTTTATTTATATGTAACTTAATTCGAATTTTTTTGTTCAAGTCTGAGGAAGCTTTGGAGTATACCCTCCAAGCAAAGGTGGAATAAGACCTTGGCATAAACAAGACTCCACATATGTGGTATAAAATTCTGAAATGGGAAAAATATGCAAAGTCTCTTAAATTGCATAGTAGTTATTGACAGATTGATGTTTTTATTTTTTTTATTTTTATTTATTTCATCAAGCATGCATTAGATAACAGATATAAGTATAAACATGATTATGAATATATGAAATGGATACGAATAAAAGAGAATATTAGGACAGGGATGGTAGGCACACTGATGCACTTATGCGCGCCCCTTAAAGACCTCTTAGGAATGGGGTGAGATTGAGATTGACAGTAGACAATCTAAGGTTAAAGTTTTGGGGGTTTGGGGAAGAAACCACAGTGTCAGGTAGTGCATTCCAGGCATTGACCACTCTGTTACTGAAGTCGTATTTTCTGCAATCAGGTTTGGAGCGGTTTACCATAAGTTTGCATCTATTATGTGCTCGTGTATTGTTGTGGTTGAAGCTGAAGTATTCATTGACAGGTAGGACATTGTAGCAGATAATTTTATGTACTACGCTTAGGTCGGATTACGGCATTAAAGAGATGGGCTTAGAATGGAACCTGATGAGTTCCTTCACAGAGCTTGATGAATTCTTTTAGGCCTATAAGGAATGATAACAGACCCATATTTGATCTTTTTAAAAAAACCATGGACCACACAATCCCAAATGAAATATTATGGACAGAGAATTCAGCTTGTAATGACTGTCATGTAAGTAATGAGAAATTCAAATACAATGTTTTTGGTATCTTGTGTTCGATGGATGAGTGACCAAGTTATTGATCACCAAACCTCTTTTGCAGTTTTCAACAATAAAGATTTTGACATTCATCTCTCAAGCAAAAAAAAATTAAATTAAAAAGTGTGGTTTATGAATGTTACATGACAGAACAAGTGTTTATGTTGAATAGCATCGACAGCCTTGTTAAGTATGAATATAATTAGTCAGAGAATAATCAATACTTGTCTGTACTTCCAGGATCCCTATAGCTAAGACTATTTTTAGACAGTTTGAAGACAAATATCCTGGCCAAACTTTACAGTATATTTGTCCTCTTGACAGATTAACAGCAGTAGAAACCCCCACACAATTTAGCATTTTTCATTAAAGAAAACTTTCTTCTCTTGCTGCCTATTCATACTTTATTAATTATTTCAATGTATACTCCCCCTTTCTAACCATGGGACACTCAGAGTTACCTCAACAAAATGCAAGGAAGATATGGAATAATTAAAATTTATCTATCACTGCCTGAAAGACTGAGACTGCCTCAGGTTTGCTATCTGTTGCATGAAGGATTACTTTATAGGTAGTCCTCAACTTATGACCACAATTGTGACTGGAATTTCAGTCATTGAATAAAGCAGTCATTAGGCAAGATATCCACATGACTGCTTCACTCAAAGATCACAATCTCAGCTATCCCAGTT
Organism: Diadophis punctatus similis; assembly: GCA_023053685.1. NCBI lineage: Eukaryota > Metazoa > Chordata > Lepidosauria > Squamata > Dipsadidae > Diadophis > Diadophis punctatus. The sequence continues at coordinate 144,168,466 of JALIGW010000003.1, forward strand.
GCAGTTGTTAAACAATCATGTAGGTCGTTAAGCAGACAGAGCGGAAGAGATGCCTGCTGAAAGAAAAGAGAACTCCAGTGGAAAACTCCAGTAGAAAAAGGAAGCTTGGTTTTTTGGGATCAAAGCTTCATTTCTCCAGCCGCTGCAGGAATTGCTTTCTCTTCCATATTCCCAGAAATCCATTGCTGGGCTGGAGTAAAGAAGCATGGATCTTCGTGCCTCAACCTTTCTAGCTCCAGTTTGCCACAGGAATCCCCCTCGCCCCATGCACAGAGGGGAGGGGAAATCCTTCAGCAGGCAGCAAAAGCTAGCAAATTTTCCTGCAGGCTTCTCCATTGATTTTTTGGGGAAGCCAACAGAGAAGATTGCAAATGGTGATCACATGATCGTGGGGCACTTGGCAAACAGTCGTGAGAACAGGTTGCCAAGCACCTGAAATGTGATCATGTGATGGCAGGGCAACAATTGCATCTTCAAAAACAAATTGTAAGTAGATTTTTTTTTAATTAAAAAAGTTTTATAAGTACAAAGTACAAACATTTTTATAATATTTTCTCCCCCCCTCCCTACCCCCCTTCTCCCCCACCCCCCTCCCTGGACTTCCCGGAACATACACAGGATATAAGTAATCTACACAAATATAAACTACTATTTCCTAACAAATTGTTAACTTCCAAATATCATAAAATCTTAACTCCTTATATTATTAATTAAACTAAAAAAATTTAAATTGAAATGTATCCCTCACAGTCTTTTTAATCTAATACTTAATTCAAATATAATCCATCCTTCTTCTCCATTATCAAATGTATCATTTAAATAGCTTTTACAATATTATAAAATTTCCACTTCCAATCTTATACTACCAACAACCTAACCACAATTAAGTTCAGAAACAAATTAGCCCATATCTAAAAAATACATAACAGCTTTACAATCATTTAATTATGTTAAATTACACTCTATATTTATTTCCACCATATAGTGTAATTCTATTCTCTACCAATTTAATCTATTATATTACATTACCTTCTATCCCTATTCCCCAGATTGTATTAATTCCATCATACTATTTAAAACCAGTTTAATCTCAATTACATCACTTTACCTTCTATAATTAAACCTCCTATAATTTAATTCCTCTAACCTTGTACATCCTCATATATACATTTACATTTTATTCTTGCTTATTTTGCTTTTTCCTTGTTTTATTACTAACACTGAAACATCATTTTTCCCCTCTAACCTTATACATCCTCTTATATACATTTACACTTTAATCTCACTTATTTTGCTTTATCCTGCTTTATTCTACTAGCACTAAAACATCAATTTTTAATTCCCCTCGCTTTCAAATCTGTGAGAAGAGCTGAATATTTCTTTAAGTTGAGATCTAAAAATGTGTCGATTTAGTCTTGCTTCATTTCGAGGAGTTGAGGACTGAGATGAATAATTCAAGTCTTCTTTACTTACAATACTTTCACTTTCAGCAAATACTTCTCTAATCTGTCCTGAATCATTTGTTTGTCCTTGTCTATTCAGAATTCCTTTCTGTTTTGGAATATGCAAATCTTCCTTTCCCTCTCCTTCAACATTCTCGTTTCTTGTAACTTCTGGTGGTTTCAATGACCCCTCCTTTAGTACGTTGGCAAGAAAATCCTTTGCTTTAGCAATCGTATTGAGTCTATATCTTTCTGCCATATAATAAACCAATAATCCAGTCGGAATAGCCCATGTGTATTTTATCTGTTGCAGTTTCAACTCTTCCACCAGAAACGTATAATTTTTACGTGCTTTAAGTATTTTGGAAGGAATTTCCTTGAATATCAAAACTTCATGTTCTTCCACCTTCAGCTTATTTTTATAAGTCGCCTGTAAGATTCGATTTCGCAATGCTTTTGTAGTAAAATATATTACAATGTCTCTTGACAAATGATTTTTTTTTGCAAACCAAGAATTGACACGGTATATTTTTTCAATCTGGCCTCCCAGTTCCACTTTTGTCTCCCCCAAAAACTGCCCCAATATATCCACAATCTTATCTTTTAAATCCTCTTGTCTGTTTTCTCTTACTCCTCTCAGGCGTAGAGCAAATTGCATATCTTTATATTGAACCATCGTTAATTCTGCCTCAGTTCCTTCAATTTTTTTCTGCATCTCAGTTACTTTTTCACCCAAAGTCATCGTAGTCTGTTTAATTTCAATAACGTCCTGTTTCAATAATTCTATATTAGATACCACAGTTTTAAGTACAGTTTCCACATTATCTTTAGTTTGTTGAGTATGAGATGAAACCTCCTCTGAGACAGCTTGTATTTTTCCATTAATTTCAGAAATTTTTCCATTGATTTCTTTAATTTTTTTGTTGACTGTTAAGGCAATCTCCTTTTGCATTTCTTTCATGGATTGTTGCCACATCTCAAGCGTACAGATCTGTGTTGGGGGAAGAAAGTCTTGCAGAAAAAGATTTTCAACTTTTTCTATTCTTTTAAAAGGAGCAGTCTTTGCCAATTTTAAAGACATCTTGGCTTGTTTTAATTCTTATATATTTAAAAAGCAAAGTCCATCAAGGTAAGAAGTAAAAAATATAAAGTAAAAAAGATTTCTTACAGGCAGCTGTTAGAAAACAGAACTCTCAGTAGTTTCAATAACTTCCGCCTTCTCCACTCCCTTTGAAATTCCAAGCGCCATCTTTAGCTACTTTGTTGCCTCCATAAAATCCAAAGAAAAACAACACTGGAGTTAAGTAAAAGATACTTGCTGTTTGATTCTCCTGTTATGTTCCGTCTGTTGCATTGTTTAGAGTAATAAAGTAATAAAACCATTTGTCACCAGCAGAGATGGTCGCAGCTTCTTGCTCCACTAAAAAAAAAGCGGAGGCATTCCAGGTCCAGAGCTGTGACAGGCTTCAAGTGAGCCTTTGCCCTTCGAACCCCAGAGCTTCTTCTGGGATGTTAGGGGGGCTCTACCTCTGCCCATCTGCTCTTCTCCCCTCCCTTTGCCTGGGACGGGAGTTTCCAAGCTGCCAGACAGCTGATGTGGCTTATCTGGCAGCTTTTACGGAGCCTGGAATGGAGCGCCCATAAAGAGCGTCCAACGAAGCTCGCGGCGCCACCGGAAGCCTCAATTGTAAGTAGATTTTTAAAAGACCATCATAACTTTGACTGGCCATTAAACAACCAGTCGGAAGTTGGGAAGGCTTCTAGGGAGGCTGATCCTGTAATGTCTTTATTTGAAAATTTTCTTTGCTCTTTGTTGGACAGCTTTATTCTTTATTTGGATAGATATTGCTAAATTGGGTGCTGGGTGTTTCTTGTTTGTTGCACTATTTAATTTTTGTGTTTTTATTAATTTTGTTAGCTGCCCAGAGTTGTGTCTCACAAGATGGGCAGCCATGTAAATCATATAAAATGAAAGTATTTCCTCCTAGACTGTGGTGCCCCTTATCCTTCAGAACACATTAAAAATGTGCTTTATTGTCACAATATACTGTACCTATAGCACCCCCTTGCTTTCCCCCCTGTAACTGTCTTCCGAAAACATCCCTTAACTAATTTTTAATTACATGGGCCAGATAGGAGCCAGCATCTTATATTTTATAATGATCAGTTCAGCTATTGTTGGAAGGAATCAAACAGTGAACTTGTGGACTTTACTGAGGCCATTTACATTTCTCTATCATTATTATAATCAAGGTTTTTTTTAAATGCAAGAGTCAAGTAAGCTACCGCAGAATTCCTAGCTAAAAGATGGCACACTGAATAGCACTAACCCAACATTTCTTCATAAATTCTGGTTTATAAACTGCAATACCAGATGCTCAGCCAAATTCAAGGAAACTCAGTTTTAGTGTAGTGTGTCAGCTTGGATAATGTCCAGCAATGTCCAGCAATATTAGTCAGATTTTCCAGGGCCGTATTAACAGCATTATGGGCCTCCGTGCAAAGCATTGTACTGGGGCCCCTACGACAACTACTCACAGGAATAAAAATGTAAATGTACGATAAAATTAAGCAGATATTTGCATGTTAGTATTAATAAAAATGCAGTAAAATGTAATAAATATGTTGCTGTATTTATATGATACAAGGTGCATTGAAGGGTTAACCTACACAGATTAGTTTGGGGCCCCTATGCTTGTGGGGCCCACGGGCAAGTACCCATCAGGCCCATGCATTAAGAACAGCCCTGAGATTTTCTTCAATACTGATCATCAAAACATTGGAAACACATTTGAATTACGGTAAGAAACAAACAGCATGTGGTCGACTGAAAGTTAAGACAGAAATACATTATGTATTTTTCTCTCTCTCGGATACCGGGCACTACTAAACAGAAGACAGGCTCTAATAAGAGTGATGAAAAGTGGACATTTTTGAATGAGCTTTTGCTCAGAGTTCTACAAAATGCAGTTGTCAGCAGTTGTTGTATAGTACAGACTGAAGAAGTGGACTATATGGTTTAACATTTACACAGAAAAATATTTGGCTTGTATTTTACTAAATACATATACAAAACGGCCATAGCAGGCAAAGTCCCACGGATGTGAAACTAACAGATTTTTGAAATGGCAACATTGGACCATAGCCATACTTGTTAAATCTGATGAGCCTGGTTAAGTGGATTTTATAGTGGCTTGTATAAACATAGGTCTTAACTTATTCAGATAAATGAAGGTCACATTAGAACTATGAATCCATCCAAAAGCTCTCAGCTGTCATGTGCAAAATCTTTCACTCAAGTAGGAGCAACAATAAACATTTACCTTAACTGTAATAGCTTAGTTGTGTGTCCTTTTCTTAGAAGAGCACAAGATTTGCATTACAAGTGGAAATGCTTATTTTCCAACCATTAAAACCGATCCAAAAGATATAAGAAGGGACTGAATTCATCCTTTCTAAACGCAAATTGTTTCAAGGTTCTTTGTATATATAATTTGACTTTATAGGCAGCTTCCCAACCTATCTTTCACAAGTTCATCTATTTTCCCACAGAGAGGAAATGACTGGGAGATCTCTAAGAAAAGGACACATTAGTAAGGCTAGCTTAACTAACAAGGAAACATATGTGGTATGCTTCAGTGGTTTAAGGCTATTTGTCAATGACTTCCTTAATGAAAACTTACATTTGGAAAGAACAGTTGTATCAATATGAAAGTCCAAGATCTTGATCAGTAAATATCATTAAACATGTAAGAGCTTGAGGGGGCATGATTCATTAATTAATGGCACCCTGATGAAAACCCATACCACTGATGGGTTCTGCTTTTCCATTCTTGTGACACTTAAACATCTCACCCATGTTTTATATCATCTCAACAAGGAGAAATGGATATATCCACTAAATAGGAAGTTTATATGCATCTTTTTTTGGAAAACTAACAATAACTGTGAAGCCATATGCTAATTTCATCATTCAGATGTAAAAAGAAAATTGAAGTGAAATGTAATTTTTAAACAAATAGATGTTGTTCATCCTGGCTGATCAAAGCTCATGTGGTCATGTATGCATGCCTATGGCAATACTTAATGAATACTATTTTACACTTTCTTGACTTACTGTTTTAGTTTGCAAAAGCCCCTGTTATTTGTTCTGAGTGTCCATATACAACCAGCTTTAGAATCCAAAATATCTAAAGTTCCCCCTTTGCTTATTATTTATATAGTTCCTTCATATATTAAGATTTCAAGATGTATCCCATCACAGTAGAGGACAAAGCAAAACTAATGTTGAACTGTCAAATTGACTATGCAAAGTGTCCTCTTTTTTTCATCCTTTTTTTTCAGATGGAGTATTCTGCTTTCTTCATATAAGCATTTTAATATAGTTTTTGCAATTTACTGATAGCCTCCAAGTGTCATGTAAAATGGGTGTGCATATAAATTTTTTTTGGTAAATAAACTTGCCCATTATGTAAATCTAGTTTCATTCCAAAAAGACATCTCACAAATTTTGCTGTTTATATTTCAAGAAAAAAAATTAAAAGAAAAAACCAAGAAGTATCTAAATCAGTGTTTTGCAACTTTATGGTGTGGACTTCAGCCCCCAGAATTCCCTTGACAGCATGCCAGCTGAGAAATTTTGAGGGTTGAAGTCCACATTTCTTAAGTGACTGGGGTTGAGAAACTGATCTAAATAATTAACAATGTTTTAAGCTTACCTTTCCTTTAACTTCTTTTAACAAGGCACAACTGTTCACTTTTTCTTTTTTCATAGCAAATGTGGCCATTTGTTTGTCTATTCCCCTATATTAGCTTTGTTGCTTTTAATTTCAAGGTGTACTTGTTAGGGGTGAGTCTGAGTCTTCAAATTCAGGAACCGAAGACCTTAATCACTCTGAGCTCAACCTGCTTCACAAGAATCAGCAGGAGACAGCATACCTGAGGAAATCCAGGTGCAAACTGAGTCAGCTAATCTAGGGCCTGATCTAGGCAACAACACATTGCAAATTAAGAAGAGAAGAGCAAAGGAAGTTAAGCCTTCAACTCAAAAAAAAAAAGGGTGACTTGGCAAATTAGTCAAACTCCTAGGAAGAAATCTATAAAGAAGAAACTTATCAAGAAATCTGCAGTTTGACCTCTGTTTGTAAATGATCCATGTTCTTCTTCAAACTGATCTGTGTACAATTTCAGAATTCTTAGATGACTCAACTTAGTTTTGGATTACAACCCAATCACATTTAGATCATTTCTGAACTGGTGTCTTGAGTAATATTTTGTGTTTTCTCTATAGAAAGATTACAGATGTCAACATGTTTATGTTACTTCAGCTAAAGATTTTCAAGTGCAAAAAATCCCTTGAGTTTGAATCAGTAGCTGGCTCTGAGTGTCTAACTCTAATTGGTAGCACAGAACAATGCCTGCTATATAAATTCATGTGTTTATTGTCCCATTATTTTCTCAAAATCACTATTTCAGAACTTGTTTAGACCTCAGAAGTACAAGAGGATTCCATTACTGGTGTTAATAGATCCAAGGCCCCCAAAAGTTGCTGATAGCCCGCCTGAGACAATTGCCCTAGAGAATGCACTTCAAGGAGGTCACAACATTGGATCAATGGAAGAAAGTTTGACTGCTTCATACCCATCAGGATCACTGCCATAACCATAGGAACCAATGTAGCAGATGGCAATAAAATATACGTTTTTGACACCTCCTCATTAGATGTTCTGAACTAGCACTGTAATGACCAGCTAAGAAGAAATGGAACTCCTATAAAGTTTGTTCATTTGGAGCCTAGACCCTATCGAAGCAATATTTTCTTGCTCTGATCCATTCCAAATAGTGCTCCCTGGTACCGTACTCTCAATTTACAAGATTACTTCTAGTAACGGTTTGGCAAAACTGACCGGTATAGGATATGAATGCTATCTAGGAACTTTGAAAAAAAATCTCAGCATTTAATTAAACAAAAACCATCACCTAGCAAATTGTAAGGAACCAGAACTAAAAGTACTCTAAGCTGGAATAAATGAAAAGGAAACAATAATATTTCAGAGTGATTGCTCCCCATGAGGAAACAGCCTGGGGGGGAGACATGCTGTATGTTCCTGTAAAACTTCTTTCTAAATGAACGTGTGTGATTGCATGTAGTCGACCTAAGAATAGAAGGCAGCATTGTGCAAGTTTTTACCATTTTCATTTTCATCCTTGTGGCATGTTCAATATCATCATTCCACTTGAGCAAGTCAGGTGGGTGCAAGTTTTTTCTCAGATTATTTCACCCACTATTACAGAATGTACATCTTTAGTGGGCTAACTGCTCCTAGTTCTTTCATTTCTGACTGCAGCAGTTCTCATATATGTATTTTTTTTCCTGCTAGCGTACTGTAATAACCCAGTGTTTTAAAAAAAATCCATTTCAAGCTTCATTTCCTGCTGCTTTGCTAAATCTTTGTTAACCCGCTCGTTCAAAGCTATTTTCTTTCTAAATATTCCATAAATGTGGCATCCCCAGTTCTTTTTTTTTTTCATGGAACACCCCGCTTCTTGCACTATTATGAGGGATGTGTGTTACACATGTACGTTGTAACTGCAAAGAATATTATATTTATTGCTTTTGTAGGCTTTAAAGACTACATTCTAACATTTATTCCAGCCCATCTCCAACAGCAAAGAATGAGGTGTGTTGCATTTGCATTCAGGATATATAGAAATGGTATCGCTTGGGTTGATCTATATTAAATCCAATCAATTTACGGATTGCTCAAACAACACACCGTACATATCTTCCAGCATGGCTGGCTGAGGAATTCTGGGAGTTGAAGTCCACAAGTCTTAAAGTGGCCAGGTTTGGAGACCTCTGGTCATGGAGATAGAGCACTTTCCTTTCTCCACACCTGCTCATGCAGCATTATGTGAACTATTGGAAGTTATATGATTATTCTTTGCAAGAAAATACAGGAAAATAGAAGCCTTTCCATTTGCTGTTAATGAACAATATGGGGGCTTTTTTGACAAAAAAGGGGGAAATTGATTGAATAATTGATTGATTGATACTTAATTCAGCTTATATGGTCATCCCGTGACATATGACTCTGGGAGGTGAACAATTAAAACAAAAACATCCACAAAAAGCCAAAAACATACCATGCTTGCTATAGCATTCATTCATAAGCTTACTTAACTTCCCGGCCCCAGTGTGTGTGTGTGTGTCAGGGAGCTCCAAAAGATAAAGCAATGTCACCTCAGTTTTTTTTGTTTTTTAACCCCAATCAAGCTTCACAAACAGATGAAATTAAACAAGAGTAAACACTACTGTTGAAAATGCAAACTTGACGCATATCTGCCATTTTGTTGTCCATCCATCAATTTGGACAGATCCTTTGAGAACCCTCAGCTAATGAATTTAAGGTGGTTGGTTTTTTTTTTTTTTACTCTTTCCTCGTTTTGTCCATATGTATATGTGGGAAGTCGATTTCTACCAAAAATTTAGAGAAAGGAGATAGCAGCACTTTGATTTTTCTTGGTTTCCTTTTTGCATTTTGTAGCTGTTCTTGCAGCTAATGTAAGTTCCATTTGTCCCTATTCCAAAGCCAATTGTTATGGTGTTTGAATGTCAAAGGAGAAGAGATAGAAATTCTGCTGATGGGGGCAATTTGATGGGCTGTTTGAAGAAAATCATTTGGCCTGATGTTCACAAAAGGTTCTCAAATGTAAATGTATAACAATTCTTTAAAATATTCTTTCTTCAAGTTGCTTTGTATATTTATGTGTTATCATTTTTTTAAAAAAAATCTTTTAATGGTGATTAGGGACTTTGGAAGCTATAAATGACTTGGTTGTTTTTTTTTAAACAAAGTAAAAGAATTAAAACTGTTTCTGCTAAGACCCAAATTCCAAATAATGTAACGAATTCAATTGCCTGGAAAATTGTGCATTGTTTAAACCATATACAGCATTGTTCCAAAAGTTCTTTGGAAGATTGTTAGTTTTCCAAATTTGAAATCTTTGGAATTATTTATCTACAGAGTCAGCAGCCTCACTTTCACCTCTGATCTAAAATATTTATGAATAAGGAAGTACATTTGGGACTGTTATTTTCAATTAATTCTCTCCGAACAGTTGGTATTTTCAGCAAGAAACCCTGTACACTGTGATTGCTAAAGACATTTTAACATTGCTATATTGATTAATACATTGATTAAATGTGCTTTGCTACCAGCCTTTAAGAGAGATTTTTAAAATGTCATAAATCAGCAACCACCGAATGACTAGGCATCTGGTTTTCTGACTGCAGAAAGTTAGGAAGTACACATACAATGTAATTGCTCAGGATACTTATCTAGGATAAGGAGGATAAACTGCACACACTTGGGATGATTCCTTAACAAATGTTTTATAAGGACAGAAACTGCCCTGTGCCAGCTCTTAACAGGAGGTGTACATCTTCATTTGATACTCATTCTACCCTTCTAGTGGAGGCAGGAAAAAAAACAACCTAGGCCATTTCTACAGAGGGACTGTGAGCATATGCAGTACAAATATTTTGACAGTGAATATAAACAGCTTTGCTGAAATTTAAACTACTAAATCAAGGGCATAAACTCCTGTACATTTGCAGATTACAATCTTCAGTGAAGATGGCCTAGCATATGTTTTGCATTTATGATTTCATGGTGTACTGTCTGGGTAGTTTTATTTTTTAAGGGAATATTTTTTGTGATTTATTTGGTTGCCATGGACACCACATTGTCCTTGAAAACACAGAGGGTGGCCATTCTTTAAGGGACTATGGACCACGCTTTTGGTCCCAAATATGATGTATTCAATGAAGCTCATACCATCTTATAGATAATATTAATCTTTCCTTCCACCATTGATCCTTGGATATTGAGGACTTACATATCTGAAAGCAAAAAAAAGAGCTGTCCACAAATAAAATAATATTTCTAAATAGCTGCAGTGTTTCCATAGCACACAGAAAAATATGATTGTAAATGAAAAGGAAAAGAAGTTCTTAACAACTTTGGAGCATCCAAGCTTTGCAAAATATCGATAGCTGTTCAGCCTGCATAGGTCAGAAAGTATAAATTAAAGTATTCAATTGACTAAAGAAGCTTTTTATAATTTGCTGCCTTCCCAGATTTTTTTTTTAACCTTTTTCCAGAAACCAAACTGCAGAATAAAGCTTTTTGTTTGCCTGGGCTCATGCTATGATGTCTTCAATAAGCTATAATGAAGTTTTTGTTTTTTACATTGCTTCATAAAGATAACCCTCATTTCCCATCAAACTGAATACCGAATATTATGAAAACCTGGAAAGAGACTGAGAGGCTAAATGATTTGTTCAAATCTCTAAAGAAAAAAGGACCAGGATTCAGATATATACACCTTGAAATTAAAGATCGCTCTATTTCAGATTTGCTAGAAATACAGTATTTCGTGTATTGGCATTTCATGAAACGATATATTTTTTCACTCTCCAGAAATAGCCCTGCTTAAGACGCACAATTAGATCAAATGAGCAGGGTGAATGAGAAGGAATTTCATGCTGGCTCTTCATGGGTGTCAGTTATAACTTGGACCATTCTCCGATTGTCAGTTTGGAAGTGAATAGAGTCAACCAATCAATGCAATATAAAATAGCCATCATTTCATAATAAGCCGTCATTTAAAAACGGGTATTATGTTTGGCGAATCAATGAAATGCCAGACATTAAATTGAAAGTAGGGGTAGGAGGGAAGGGACCCGTGAAAGGAAATCGGTCAGCTTCAGACCCTCTGTTTAATCCTGTTTCCCTCGATTTTATCCTGCCCACCACTCCGTGCTCTGCTGCAACGCTTTCTTTTTCAACCTGCCTCCACCCACCAGTCCTAGTCAGATGTATTAGCAATGCAGAACAAATGCACGATCTTTAAGTCGGAGGTAGAGCCGTAAATGCAAAAGTAATCTGATAGCTAACCCCCCAGGAAAATGTTCCCCTCTAGTAGAGAGAGGGCAAAGCAAAACTTGCAGATCAATGTTTTGTGAAAGGAAGAGCAAAGAAGATTAGCTCTGGAAATTGGGCTTAACAACAGGAGGAAAAGCAGTGGACTCCACACTCACATTTTCCTCTTTGTGTCCTCTGGCTTCCTCTTAATATTTGCTCTTCCGTGGAAGTTATGTCTTTCCTTTTTAAGAAAAACAAAAACAAAAACCGAGGAATACTGTAACAGTAAGTGTACTTAAAGTTGACTATTTTCATTGCCATTATATCTCATGATATCCCTTTGGAATACTTTTCTCTTAAAAATGTTGCAGGCAGAGAAGTGGCATACAGGCCATATTAAATGATGCGCATATGCATACCCACCACACTATTCCCTTTTGCAGGTAGCAGCATAATGCAGAGCCAGAAAACAGGAATAAAAAATATTAAGCAAAAGAAAAGGAAATTAGGCTAAAATAGGTTACACCAACAGCATTCGCTATACCAGATGTTCCCAAACTCTCCAGCTCATTGACATTTATGACACGTTAAAAGAAGTCATAAGCAAACTACATCCATGTTTTAAGTTTTACTCAGCTCCGCCATCCATATCTTGTCTCATCATTTTTCAACTCTCTCAATTTATGATTTCCTTTGCCTCAATTTTTTGAAAGCATCATTTGTAGCATTCACTTCCATCGCACTGTTTGACATATCACTAGCCCGTATTAATCTGTAAAACACTCCTTTGAACATTTGTCCACTTTCATCCTAAATCATTTGATTATTTTAATTTTTAATTCCATTTATGGCACGTGGCTTGGGCATTTGAAGAACCAGCTTTCTCCAATTGTTTCAACCCATTCTATAAAATCTGATTAAGTCATCATGCTCTAGATGCAGTTGATTAATCAAGAACTGCTTTCTCCTGGAACCCAGGAGCAGCGGTGAAATCTACTTACCTTTCCTACCGGTTCGGAAGTGTGCGCTTTTTCACCCATGCTCCACTCGTGCGTGTGCTTTTTCACCCTCTGTGCATGCGCAGAATGCTTTGCGCATGCGCAGAACGCTTTGCGCATGCACAGAATGCTTTGTGCATGCACAGAACGCTTTGCACATGCGCAGAGGGTTAAAAAAAGAAAATGGCAGCATCCAGGCAGGTGAACAGAGGCTCTCGCTGCCACCGCTACCGGTTCTCCGAATCACCGGCAGTCACCGCTACCAGTACGCCCGAACCAGGCCAAACCGGTAGCATTTCACCCCTGCCCAGGAGGTGTGTCTTACTCTTTGGAACAGGATCTCCAAAGAGTTATAAACAGTAGCTCTGAGTCTGCTGGCTTTTAGGATCCAACGTATGACCCAACTTTTTCTGTAAATTCCCAGCAAGAATTGAATATGATTCTCCTAATCTTTGGGTATATTGGTATAGCTTTTTAATGTAATATTTGATTTATATTGCTCTCAAACCTTTAAGCCAGCCAGAGTCATTTAGCAAGTGGATGCCTTAGAAATCTAGTAAATAAATACAATTAATTCCTAGTTTAATCACCTACTTCCAAAACACACATTTAACCCCATCAAAATTGATCTGCATTTTTAATATAATCTTATTCCAACATTTGCATAAGCTATTGTGCTAGAGTGCCATACATTCTCCAATATCTTACATGACCTCGCAGTTTACCTTTGAGATATTGTAAGATTTTCCAATCTTGCAAGACTTCAGCCATTTTTATCTGCAAGCTGAAGACCATACTTGATGGATATAAATAAGTTTATGGATCCAGTGAAGTATCTTTTAATCAATAGTACTAGAAGCCTCTGCCTAGTAGTACCCAAAGACTTTGCTTGGTTTCTACTCAATCTTTATTACTCTACATCAGTGTTTTTGCTTGTTTGTTCAATGATATAAACTAATAAGGCCAGGAGCAGCAAACTCAGTCTTAGCTGCAAAATGGGTGTCTTATTTTAGTGCCTTATGTAGCAAAAATTGTATCATTCATACTTAAAATTGATGTGCGTTTATTTAAAATACTTATAGGACAGTTTCAAGATACCGTATTTTTCGTAGTATAAGATGCACCTTTTTCCTCCCTAAAAGAGGCTGAAAATTTGGGTGTGTCTTATACTTCAAATGTAGCTTTTTCGAAGCTTTTTTTCCTAGTCCTAACGAGGTGCTAACGATCTTCCTGGCTTCCTATTCCCTCCGAAGAAGGTTTTTTCCAGCCCTAAGTCTTTGCAGGCTTGTTTTCATTCCTAATCCCTCTGAAAAAGGCTTTTTCAGCCCTAACCAAGGATAAAATAATGTGCTGAAGCTGAACAGACTAAGGACGCTAGCCAGATGAATACCTGGTAGGTAGATTCCCCCCCCCCTATTTTCCTCCCCCAAAATTAAGGTGCGTCTTATACTCTGGTGCGTCTTATACTCCAAAAAAATACGGTAATTAATTTTTGTGTCATGTGAATATAGTAGCACATTTAAAAAATAATAAATGCATATCTTAGAGAAATAGTCTATTGTACATCTCAAAACAAAATCATAAGCATATAAGCCATTGTCCAGGCAGGATAAAAGTAAAGAAGTATAATTCAGTTACAGAATATATAATTTACACAGAGAAACTCTTGGTTCAGTCCATTGTACAGATACTGTGTTTCCCCGAAAATAAGACCCTGTCTTATATTTTTTTGAACCCTGAAATAAGTGCTTGGCCTTATTGCCATGCACTCAAAAGCCTGATTGGATATTATCAGGGGATGTCTTATTTTGGGGGAAACAGGGTAGTCCTCAACAACGACCACAGTTGAGCCCAAAATTTAGGTTGTTAAGTGAGAAATTTGTTAAGTGAGTTTGCTTCATTTTACGACTTTTCTCTCCACATTTGTTAAGTAAACCACTGCAGTTCTTAAATTAGTAACATGATTGTTAAGTGAACCTGGCTTCCCCATTGACTTTGGTTGCAAAAGGGGATCACATGACTTCAGGACACTGCAACTGTCATAAATGTGAGTCAGTTGTCAAGCATCCAAATGTAAATCACGTGACCATGGGGATGTTGCAATTGTCCTAAGTGTGAAAAGTGGTCATAAGTCACTTTTTTCAGTGCCATGGTAACTTTGAACAGTTGCTAAATAAACTGTTGTAAGTCAAGGATTACCTGAATCTCCAGAAAATATGTCTCTGACACCCTAGAGGCGCCTAATGTTTCCAAAGCTGTGGGCTTGATTCCTAGGAGGAATTCAATCAACCAAACACAATGCTTTTCAAATCTGATAATACCTATACATATCATACTTTGATTTCTCTGAAGTAAATTTTCAACCATGTCAAAATATATATATATCTCACCATTGATTCAAGAATTTCACAGTCTTCAGTGTTGATGATATTCTGCTAAATTTTTCTTTTTCATCTGATTCCATGGAAGCTGTAGAAATCCTGAACCAATCACTGCCTATAGTGATGAGCTTAAAAATAATGTATCTTAATACACACCACAGTCAAGAGAAATACTAATGATAATGTCTTGCCTATAATGCTGCCCAATTTGTAAAACTCTCTTCCGGGAAATTGGATTATTTTCATCGCTTCTTTATAGTTTTGTTACATCTGCCTCACAAGTGTTTTTAAACTACTTGCCTTTTTAAAATATTTGTTCTCCCCCCCCCCCCCAATGTATTATTGTTCTTAAAATTACAGTAGATAGATTGGGGTTCCTTGGGGGCTGATGGGGAGTTCAAAAAGTTATTTCAATTAAAATTGAACACATTTTCTCTGTAGCTTCTGTGTGATTCCTCTGTGGTATTAGAAATACTTTTCAACAAAGCTTTTCTAGAGCATAAAACCCACACTTATTGTTTTTCAGGAAAAACTGGGCAGTAGTTCTTCAAGATAATCACAATTGTTCCCTTGCCTCTGATATAAGTAGTAAATAATTTGCATTCAATAAAACAGGATCTAAAGTCTTTCTTTAAAGAAGGTTTTTTAATAATAATAATAATAATAATAATAATAATAATAATAATAATAATAATAATAATAATAATAATAACAACAACAACAACAACAACAACAACAACAACAACAACAATATGGTAAGTGATTTAATTCATTTTAAAGAATAGCTTAATGCCTTCAAACTCTACTAATTCGGTAAAGATTTGTCATATATGTCTGATTTCAATTCAGGGAAGTTAATGCTACTACTACTACTACTATTTATTTTGTGCTCCTACAAAATTATGCTAGTACACAACAAAGATGGAGCAGTGCGATGGCTCAGCTGTTAAGATGCTGGGCTTGTTGGCTGGAAAGCCGGCAGCCTGGGTTCGAGACCCAAGCGCCACGCAACACGGTGAACTCCTGTCATTGTCCCAGCTGCTGCCAATCTAGCAGTTCAAAACCATGTAAATGTGAATAAATAGGTATCACTTTGGTGGGAAGATAACAGCACTTCCTGCTGATCGCATGACCATGGAAATGTCTTCGGACAGCGCAGGCTCAATGGCCTTGAAACGGAGATGAACACCACCCCCTAAAGTCAACTACAGCTAGCAGAGTAAAATCTGCAGGGATTCCTTTAACTTTCATATAACAAAGAGGATAAACCAACAACAAGCTAATTTCAAAATCAACTCAGAACTCAACAACAATACCTTTCAAACAGTACGTGGCTGGCTGAGGAATTCTGGGAATTGAAGTCCACAAGTCTTAAAGTTGCCAAGTTTGGAGACCCCTGAAATAGACCTTAGTCTAACTACTATTCAAATAAAAACTTCTTAAACCTCTTTTAAGGACCATCACATAAAAGGAGGAAGACAGGTGATTCCAGAGTTGTGGGTCAGGGTACCTACCGGTAAATGTCCAGAATTATAAACTGGGCTGTGGTTCATATAAAAAGACAGTGAAGAGATCCATGCTATACTGAAATTTCTGAATAATTTCTAAATTTTGAAGCCCAGAAGAGCTCAAAAGGATGCTATTTTGGATTAGGATCAGGGGCAGCAGAAGCACAGCGAACAACTATTTTTCAGAAATTGATCCTTCACAGTAGCTTTCAGGTAATGTATATTATAGTGCAGACTGTAATATAGTCCTTTAAAGTTATTTTGGAAATGAATGGCTAAAGATGATTACTATAGAAGGGCTTTAATGAATATCAAGAATACCATTGTACACATGGCATTCTGGTATGATCAATATCAGAAGTACAGCATTATAGAACAAGAGCTACTTCTTGAAAATAAATCAGGGTGGTTTTCCTGGATGTTTAGTGCTTAATTCTGAACATTTATGAGAAGCACGGGGAATGAATGAAAATATGAGTTTTACATTTTGAGGGTCTTGCTGTGGCTTCCAAACAGAATGTCTCTAGTGATTCCATTCATTGTTCTACTACATTTGAAGGGACCATGTTTTAGCTGATCAGAGTCTTGCATGAGTTATATGCATACATTTTAAAGAGTCTTTAGAGTAAAAGATTCTAGGGATAATATGTATACTGATGAATCTGAAGAAAAACATGCTTCCATATTAACTATGTTTTAATTTCATTTCCAATTTAATTGAAAAAGTAATTTGTTCCCTTTATTAACTGAAAGGTTCATAATACTTGTCCTTCACTGGTCTTCCTCTCCGATTCCTCCTGCTATTGTTACTCAGGGTCAATTCAGCTTGCTGTGAATGTTTTCTTGTAAGGGCACTTTAAGCAGTACATATGCATAGGATTAGTGGGTATCTGTGGGGCACGCAATGGCTCAGCGGTTAAAGATGCTGAGCATGTCAACTGGAAAGCTAACAGCCCGGGTTCGAGACCTGAGTGCTGCACAATGGGGTGAGCTCCCGTTACTTGTCCCTGATCCTGTCAGCCTAACAGTTTGAAAGCATACAAATGCGAGTAGACAAATAGGTACCACTTCGGTGGGAAGGTACCAGCATTCTGTACACCTCGGCTTACATTCATACTGGCCACATTACCATGGAAGTGGCTGGCTCCCTTGGCTAGGAAATGGAGATGATTTGAAATGTTTACCTTTAATGGATATCTAATAGGGTTGATAGTGAATGCAGCTCACTTGTACATGGATACCACAGGCCTCTGAAGTATAAGCATGGAAGAAACAGGCTGAGGTTATGACTAGTGAATACACAGCAGTTAGCTAACCATGGCTCAGATAAATTGGAGTATGGATCACAAGCACTTTTGCCTTTAAGCAAATTGCTTGAGGGCAAACTGAATAGATCTGTTTTTAAGTAAGTTCACAAAAACAAGTTTTATTTCCTACGACTAGCAGGTCCCAACCATTTTTCAACAATCTCAAGTAGTTTCTGTAGAGTTGCTGTTGTTGTTTTTTACAACCAGAACTGATTACATAAATTCTATCTTCTAAAAGTGCAAAATTGTATACCTTTTCTTTGAGGACTATTTTGGCTACTTTCAGAACACAGGCCTAAAGAAACTCAACTGAATTTTCAAATCATTGCTTAGGATCAGGGGTGGATTCCTAATTTTTTTACTACCACTCTGTGGGTGTGGCTTATTTTGTGGGTGTGGCTTGCCAGCCATGTGACTGGGTGGGCGTGGGCCTTGGGAGCTTGGCAGCGGCTGGAGAAGCAACGCAGGCCCCCACAGCAGGAACAGCAAGACCGCGGCAGTGGTTCTTCTAGGAGGCTCCGTCCGGCCTGAATGCTTCTCCCCATTCGATGACTCCTGTCGCCCGTTCCCCCTCCCCTCAGCAGTTTGAGAAGCCTCGAATGTGCAAAAATGCCTGGGATCATCACCGCGCATTCGTGGCTTCTCGGACTGCTGAAGGGAGGGGAACTGAGATAGGTCCTGCTGCCCATTCCCCCTCCCCTCAGCAGCTCGAGAAGCCTCGAACGTGCAAAATTGCCTAGGATTATCACTGCGATGCCCAGGCACCAGCAACTGACCGCACCGGTACTGTGACGTCACCAGTGGGCCGCTACCGGTGCTATAGAGTGGACCGCACCTGTAGGAACCCACCACTGCTTAGGATAGTAAAACATTTTAGTCTAGTTGTCAAGTAGTTCAAACTCATAACTGGGCTGAGGATAGTTTAATAAAGCCTGAATTGTATCATCAAGATTCTTGCCCCACCCATTATCCAGTTGAAGGCTATGCTGTCTCTTATCTGACCATTATTTGGCAACGTTTCTTTGTCTGGTCTCCCAAGGTCTTTCCCACATACCAATACATGCTTGCTGTCTTCTCAGGTGGCCATTTCAGGTGGTGTCAATTTCACTGGCTGCCTTGATATGGATGAGCAACAAGCCCTCCGGGCAGTGCTGGAGAAAACAAGAAGAAGCTATGAGGTGGAGAAAAGGGAGGAAACATCAGCAATGGCCCCTACACAAAAGAAGGTTAAAACAGGAAGTCCTCGACGTACGACTACAATTGAGCTCAAAATTTCTGTTGCTAAGTGAGACAGTTGTTAAGTGAATTTTGCCCTATTTTATGAACTTTCTTGCCACAGTTGTTAAGTGAAGCGCGGCTCTTGTTCGTTAGAATCAAGATCATGTGAAGTGTTAATACCATTTTATAATGCCTTGGTAAGGCCACACTTGGAATACTGCATTCAGTTTTGGTCGCCACGATGTAAAAAAGATGTTGAGACTCTGAAAAGAGTGCAGAGAAGAACAACAAAGATGATTAGGGGACTGGATGCTAAAACACATGAAGAACGGTTGCAGGAACTGGATATATCTAGTTTAATGAAAAGAAGGACTAGGGGAGACATGATAGCAGTGTT
The DNA here is from genome assembly GCA_023053685.1 of Diadophis punctatus similis. Taxonomy (NCBI): domain Eukaryota; kingdom Metazoa; phylum Chordata; class Lepidosauria; order Squamata; family Dipsadidae; genus Diadophis; species Diadophis punctatus. Next base: position 144,187,646 of record JALIGW010000003.1, read on the forward strand.
CCAATATCTCAGGGGCTGCCACAAAGAAAAGGGAGTCAGGCTATTCTCCAAAGCACCTGAGGGTAGAACCAGAAGCAATGGGTGGAAACTAATCAAGGAGAGAAGCAACTTAGAACCAAGGAGAAATTTCCTGACAGTTAGAACAATTAATCAGTGGAACAACTTGCCTCCAGAAGTTGTAAACGCTCCAACACTGGAAGTTTTTAAGAAGATGTTGGATAACCATTTGTCTGAAGTAGTGTAGGGTTTCCTGTCTAGAGGCAGGGGGTTGGACTAGAAGACCTCCAAGGTCCCTTCCAACTCTGTTATTCTATTCTATTCTATTCTATTCTATTCTATTCTATTCTATTCTATTCTATTCTATTCTATTCTATTCTATTCTATTCTATTCTATTCTATTCTATTCTAGTAACCTGGTTGTTAAGTGAATCTGGCTTCCCCATTGACTTTGCTTGTTAGAAGGTCGCAAAAGGTGATCACGTGACCCCGGGATGCAGCAACCGTCATAAATATGAGTCAGTTGTCAAGCATCTGAATTTTGATCACATGACCATGGGGATTTTGCACTGGACGCAAGTATGAAGAAGGGTCATAAATCACCTTTTTCACTGCCATTATAACTTCGAACAGTAACTCAACTTCATTGTAACTCGAGGACTACCTATATGATAAATTGTGTGATCACCACTGTGAAAACACAAATCCCATAAATATGGAGACCCGATTGTAACATTCCTACATGGCAACTTATTTTATTATTTATTTATTAGTGAGACTTATATACCACCTCATAGTGCAAGCACTCTCTAAGCGGTTTACACCAGTAAGCAATGTATATTTATATTGCCCCCAACAATCTGGGTCCTCATTTTACCTACCTCGGAAGGATGGAAGGCTGAGTCAACCCTGAGCCGGTGAGATTTGAACCGCTGACCTGCGGCTCACAGTCAGCTGAAGTGGCCTGCAGTACCCCACTCTAACCGCTGCGCCACCTTGACTCGTAAGACTAGGGTCACCTCAGCAAGATGGGTGGCGTAGAAGTTTAATAAATAAAAGATTTTTTTTTAAAAAAAAGATGAAGTGAACCTTTGCAGTATTATGGGTAGGGGATCATGCTTCATTCAGCCTGGGCAGAAATCAAAAGGGTGCCCATCAGTCGATGTAAACTTTGAATGGAGCACTAGCTTCTGGGTTAAGCATAATGAACTGTACGGTTTTCAAAACTGCAGAGAGCGTAGCAGGCCGGAAGGCAGGAAGAAATGGCCGGCCAGGGCAGCAACTGGCAGCTAGAGGGAAGAGGCAAACTAGGCACCACAGCCAATCCGACCTGGGGCTGCTCCTAGAACAGCCTGATGCTGTGGAGAGACCATCTGTTCTGAAGGGCTTAAGAGGCTCAGGTTGGAAAACAGCAGCTTTGAATCGGAGCTGGAAAACACCGTCCTCGGGTGTATTTGCAAGCAGCTGAGAGTGGGAGGAGGGCAGGCTCATCTGTTCCTGCACATAGGAAGTGGTGAGTGAACTATTCTGGCAATGGGCCAAGAAAAAAAAAGTGGGGTCTGCCCTCCTGGTGCTGGAACGGTGGTGGCCCAGTGAGTTGCACTAATGTTGCAATACTCAGGTTGTGTAATTCATTTTCAATTTGTCAGTTTTCGCTTTTGTAAACATCAGCTTGAGCTGGGTGGCTCTAACAGTCAGGTTACCCAATGGCTCCAGGATGCTGGCATTTTACAGTTGGAGGCCATTTCCTTGCCAGGAATTTCTAGCATCCAAGAGTATCATACAACCGTCACAGCGGCACTATATCAGTAATGAAGACAGACTTCGTATCTCCATGACGATGGTTGACTGAAGCTGTAAATCACTTGCGAGGAAATGACCTGAGTTTCAGCCTGTCTAGCTTCCCCGTTAACCCTTTAAGAGCTGTCCACCTGTTGCAAACCGTGTGAAGCTTGCGGCAACCATAGCATTTTCTGCTTATCGTTGATCACTGGCAGGCCTGACAACACGAGTAGCCACATACTATATATTACCGAGGTTGCGGAAAGATTGAGAATGCTGAGTCATCAAAGTGCTCAGATTCATCACTAAGCCAATCATATGCCTGCATGAAAGTTAGATGAGCACAATAAGATCATTTCAAGAGGGGTGGGGTGTTTGTTGTTAACAAGTCCAGGCACATCTGTTTATTTCACAGTAATACCTCGGGTTCTGGCATAATAAAGCAACTGTAATTCCTTGCTATTTTTAAATAGCAAGGAATTTGGTTTGGTAGAATCATTTGTTTATCTCCTAGGTTGCTCTTCGCATTTATTTCCCTTACAGCTCCCACACGGAGGAAGTGCCATAATGCAAGCTTTCTTTCTCCTTTTTTGAGCATTTGTAATCCTAGCAATCCATTCCTTTAACCCCGGGCTTTTCTTTTTCTGGTCCACTAAACTTAACAAGGAATCAGCTTCAATTTGGGAAAGTTGTTGTTCCTAAACCAGCCGTCCCAAGTTGATGCTTAGGAAATCCCAAGGGGAGAAGTTCTTGGCTTTCCTCCGAACTATTCCCCATGTTCAAAAGGTAAAATCTACCGAAGAGTTTTTCTTAAATGTTACCAATGAATAGGAGTCTTTTTTTTTTCACTTAAGGCATTGTAGGAGCAAATGGCAAGCTTTTTTTGAAGCAGATGATAGATTTCACAGCATTCTGTGGGCAGCATTTACAACAAATTTCCAACACTATCCCTATCACAACCGTGTCTTCGTTTTTGCCTCCTGCCCTTCCAATAACCTCAGACCAGCATTTCATTTACATTCGCTGCAACTCGGAAGACAAGGATAGAATAAAATATAAGTACTTATCCACACTGTAGGATTATGACCCAAAGTATGCCCTTTTCTATAAGGATCTGAGATTCAGCTTCTTCAATCTCTAGTTAAGACAACACCACCTGAACGCCTCACAGAATGGTTACCAATTACAGATTGACCCATGCCATGTTTCTGAGTAAGAGAGCTTCAGATGTCATTGTTAGTTATGCTTCAGTGAAAATCTGAACTCGGGTTTCTATGGCCTTTGTTTTATTGATTGCTAATTGGCTGATTAAATCTTTATGTTTCACTTAGAACTGATGGATATAAGATGCAGATAAGAATCTGGAAAGTAGAAAAGAAAAATGAGCAGGAAGGATAAAAACTAGGCACCTTACCCACCTTCTTGGATTAATTTTGTAGAAGCACCTACTTTTGAGGGGTGCTTCCTAAACTTGGTTGTTTTCTTGTTTCATTACCCAAACTAGGTAACATCATTAGTGCTAGTCAACTAATTACCTAGTTTGGGTAATGAAATATCTGCAAGAAAATAACCAAGTCAGAAAACACCAAGGACCCCTCATTTGAACCCTGAGCTACAAATATTCTCCTTTATCTGCTACGTGGAAAGAGGTCAAGCAGGTTATTGAGAACCAAAGAGTGCAAACTGTATTTTGATGTATACTGTGTGGGAATTTTTAAATAATCTCTGGATAAACTCTGAAGGTGATGATGTTAGTTGAGTTAGGGTAGCCATTTGGAATTTTAAGGTCATGGGATTATATTATAGTGGTTTGCAACAGGTGAGAGTGGAGGGCTTGCCTAGTCACAAAATGACTGCTCTCCACCATCCTGTCTGGATGATTAAGATCCTCTTACCCTCCCCATTTGTCTCCTTTTCTGGGCAAGTAAAATCCTGGAAGAAGCAATGGCAAAACACATCCATTTTTGGCTACGAAATCTTCCCGGGCATAACTGTGAAATTACAGGAAGTCCAGCTTGACTCAAAGCAGGTTTTGCCATCTTATCTAGCACTGGAGTTGGGAATATGTCAGCTTTTGATTTATTATTTAAAATGGTCTTTTAGAAAATTGACTCAAGGAGGGAAGAGATTCGTGGGCCCTTTATTTCCAAAGCCATCCAACTGCTCACCCACATCGGAGAGTAGCCAACCCAGGCCAAAGCGGGAAAAAAAAGATCTTGTCCATTTTGATACAGTAGCTTACCTAGACCAGCTGAGGCACTGAAATGGGGGAAAGTCATTAGATGGATGTGGTGTGAAATGGGAGGGAGAGGAGGAAGCTGCCTCTTTGACATGAATGAAAGTAGCAGCCAATTCTCCTGGAGGTCAATGGGTCAGCAGTTCAGAGCATCTCAAGATTGTTTTAAGCAATATATTCTAGCACAGAAGCCACAACCAGAAGGACAGACAAATAAGGCAAACTGAGGGCGAGGCTGGCTTGCATGCATGGCAATCAGGAGTATAGATCATGATGTCCCCTCACCTAAAGAGCTGCCTTGAGATAATGTCAAATTTTCATTTTCAGAAAAAAGGATTTCAATTTTGGTGATTCAAAGCTATTCTTTGTTCTTTCTTTTGGCTTTCCACTAACTTTTATAGCATCTTCCCTTTGCCTCAAATGGCTGCTTCCCCAAACTCACTGTGTACATTTATTTTTCTGGAAAGAAATCTTCTTTCATTCTATCATTTTTCTAATCTCATTGCTCAGTACCTCTCCAAATTTCCCAGCAATGTTGGTTATCTCTTTCCTTCGCTTATCCCCACCCTCTGTCCCTCCCTCCTTCCTTCTTTTTTGTTCAAACTTCTGTTTTCCTTTGGAGTCTTAGCAAGAAGGATGAAATAGAATTGCTGCGGAAAAATAACAAAAGTCGATAGATAGGCTTAAGAAGGGCTGTGAAATGTTCTGCGATTTGATACCAACTACAAGCCTGATTTCTAGACTAGAGAACATAATTTCTTTTTTTTAAAAAAAGTTTTATTAGTACAGAGTACAAACATTTTTTTTTATTTTTCTCCCCACCCCCACCCCCTTCCCTCCCCCCCCTCCCCCACCCCCGGACTTCCCAGAGAGAATTCAGGGCATAATATCAGTAATTACAGAAAAAAAAAAGAAAAAAGAAAAACCCCTCAACTCCAAATTATACAATGTTAACATCATTAAATTTCTATATTTTACATTCTTTCCAATATAATTCTAAAAGATAAAAAATAAAAAGTAAAAATATATTAATATATATTGTTGATAATAATAATAATCTGGGTTAAACAAAGGAAGGAAAACAGTTTTTCCCTCCTCCTTTCAATCAACTTTCTAGACCTATAAAAATTATTAATAATACTAAATCTTTAAAAAACATTAATGATAATAATAATCTCATGATTAACTAAAATCGAGAAAATTTTACGTAGCTAATATCTAAATATTAAATAATAATACCTTTAAATTTCATCATAACAACATATTATTATAAAACAACTTCTGTTTTCCTTTGGAGTCTTAGCAAGAAGGATGAAATAGAATTGCTGCGGAAAAATAACAAAAGTCGATAGATAGGCTTAAGAAGGGCTGTGAAATGTTCTGCGATTTGATACCAACTACAAGCCTGATTTCTAGACTAGAGAACATAATTTCTTGACTGCAATTGACAGCTGATGCTCTTTCCTGGAATTCCTTGTGGCTCCACACCCGCTCCTTGCCTTTCAGTGTTTTATTTGGTTCTTTTAACTTTTTATAATTTGGGGAATAGATTCCAGACAACATCTGAACCCATTGTAAGGAAGGAATTAACTTTATTGCCTCTAAGTAACTGCAATTATGCACTTTTGAAGCAATATGTCATTGTGACAAACAAAATTACAAAATGATATTTCCATCTTCCTCCTGTGACATTCATTCAAAGAAGAGGAGGACACTTAGGCAACTTTCTGGATGAAAGGATATGCCGTTCTTAACCAAACTACACTCATCTCAATAATCAATATAATTATTTAATTTTTCTAGCATCGATTCATGTGCAAAACAAGCCTTTAGAACATTGGGGCCCAGCATCCTGTTTTGAGCCCACTAACAGGACAGAAATGTTTTATTTAATTAATTATAAATTATTCGGTTTCAAAATACCCCAGCAAATTTTTAAATTAATTAAGAAATTTTTCTTACAAATTCCTATTCCTCGTCTCATAGGAAAGACTGCATTTTATAAAATAAAAAAATGCTAAAACACAAAGAATAAGGGTTGCACTCCAAGTGCTTAACCAGATTTGACAGTGTTAATTCAATTATATGGTAATGTGTAATGAAATAAAGGGTCATTGATTAGCTGTAGAAATTATCTTTACATGCAGAAGATCCATTTCAATCCTAGCATCTTAGATAAGGATAGGATACAGGAGCTACTGGATCTGGACTGCAGAGACCCAGACAACCAGTAGATGGAAGCAAAGAGGTACATATGATTTTTATGGGCGCCACCTAACGGTTCTCTAGATTTTTCCAGTCTATATATGATGTCTTGTGGAGAGCTCTTATTCGACATTCTAGAGCAGCGGTTCCCAACCTGGGGGTCGTGACCCCTTTGGGGGTCGAATGACCATTTCCCAGGGGTCGCCCCAGCACCCTCAGCTCCCCCCACTGTCACAAGCCTAGCCATATCACGCCCCAGAACCCGCGCCCCCACTGCGACCCACCCCGCCACCGCCATTTGGGTTCTTTTACCCTCTGCAAATGTGCAAAGCATTCTGTGCATGTGCAGAGGGTAAAACAACCCAAATGGCGACGTCCGGGCGAAGTCTCCAGATCCGGGCGAGGTCTCTGCTTGCTTCGCGTGTAGCCTCTGGGAGCTTTTCGAGCCCTGTCGCGAAAGGCGTGCGTGACTTTGGCGGGGCCGGGACAGGCGGCTTCCCCGAGAGAGCTATCGCCTTTACCCCAAATGCTACAGGTAGACAGGAGAGCCTCTACGAAGGTGATGGTTCTCTCCAGGCAGCCCCCTGTCCCGGCCCCGCCGAAGTTGCACACGCCTTTCGTGACAGGGCTCGAAAAGCTCCCAAAGGCAACATGCGAAGTGAGCGGAGACCTCGCCCGGATCTGGAGACTCTGCCCGGATGCCGCCATTTGGGTTCTTTTACCCTCTGCGCATGTGCAGAACACTTTGCGCATGTGCAGAGGGTAAAAGAACCCAAATGGCTGCGGCAGGGTGGGTCGTGGTTGGGGCGCGGGGGCGGGGCTTGGGGCGCAGCATTAAGAAGGTTGGGAACCACTCTTCTAGAGAATCACTGGGTATTAACCATTGTTGAGATGAATCTAATGCTAGTGCTCTGACTGGGTCTCAGGCCATTTTCTGTTTTCTTAATTACTTAATTGGCTTTTAAAAAGTAATTTTAGGAGAGAAGTCCTTATCTGGAAACCTTTCTTCCATGATAACAGTCTGGATTGGTTTCCTTCCTGTTGTTTGCACTGAAACATAAATCCTCCGCTGAAGTTAATGGAAGAGCTATTTGTTCAATGTGCAAGTGCAGATGGCCTCAGTATGGTTATTATGCAGTAGCACTGAGGACCAGGTAAGGAGGTTTAGGCTTTACATCCCTACCTCTCACAACAGGATCCCCAATCCAGATCAAGTCCTCATGCTTGCAGTTTTCTTCACTTCATACTAGTGCCAGTGATGGAACATTAGTTGCATTGCATCTTCTTTAATCATGTAATGAAAATGATCATTCCTCCTCCTCCATTACCACTTGCTTGTCTCTCCCTAAGAAAGGAATCCCCATAGGGTTGAGGAATGGCCTTTTTCTGAATAACGTGAGATGGTATTCAGAGGATTGATAGGGGAAGAATAGAATTACTGGATCATCTCTATCTAATTTGAGATTCTTCCTTCCTATGTCACTCCCAGCCAGGGGCGGGTTCCTAATTTTTTTACTACCACTCTGTGGGCGTGGCTTATTTAGTGGGTGTGGCTTGCCAGCCATGTGACCGGGTGGGCGTGGGCCTCGGGAGCTTGGCAGCGGCCAGAGAAACAGGGGCATTGCCCACCCGCAACACAGCCCCCCGCAGCGGGAGCAGCAAGACCGCGGCAGCGGTTCTTCTAGGAGGCCCCGTCCGGCCTGAATGCTTCTCCCCATTTGATGATCCTAGGCTCCTGCCACCCGTTCCCCCTCCCCTCAGCAGCTCGAGAAGCCTCAAACGTGCAGAAATGCCTAGGATCATCACCGCGTGTTCGTGGCTTCTCGGACTGCTGAAGGGAGGGGAATGGAGCTATAGCTCCTGCTGCCCGTTCTTTCAGCATCTCACGCGCTCCTTCAGCCATCCTCCCCTGCTTGGACTCACTGTGGGGTAGGAAGGCAGCACATGCGCAGTGCCGGAAGCTTGGCTTCTGGGCATGCGCAGAAGAAAATTTTAAAAAATAAATAATTTTTTTTTAAAAAATGGTGGTGCCCAGGCACTGGCAACCGACCGCACCTGTACTGTGACGTCACCAGCGGGCCACTACTGGTGCTATAGAGTGGACCGCACCGGTAGGAACTCACCACTGCTCCCAGCCCTCATTCCCAGCCCTTCAGAGAGGTTCTTTTTTTTCAATACAGGCAGTCACCAAGAGGAGATAAATGCAGGAAACTTTTCCACTGTGGATTTAGTTGAGGTGACTTTTTGCTGTAAGTGCTTTGGCATGTTCCATAATACCAATAGCAGTTAGACTTACAGTATATACTGCTTCACAGTGCTTTACGGCCCTTTCTAAGCGGTTTTACAGAGTCAGCATATTCCCCCCAACAATTTAGGTCCTCATTTTACCCACCTCGGAAGGATGGAAGGCTGAGTCAACCTTGAGCTGGTGAGATTTGAACTGCCAAATTGCAGGCATCCAGCAGGCAGCAGAAGTAGCCTGCAGTACTGCACTCTAACCACTGCGCCACTGTGGCTCTTGATGTAGGAACAACTAGACAGAAGGCCTATCTTCTGGTTCATGCTCCTTCATCTTTCTCAGATGTGATACTTTAAGTGGGGCTTCTCTAGATGACCTCACAGGATAGGCTGCATCATTTTGGATGACATAACCCCTGATGTAACTTGATGCTTTATAAAATAAGGATTTAGAAAACTGTAAATTGGGCCCAGAAGCCTAACTGGCACTCTTTGCAGTGAGCACAAGATAGGTGTTACTCTGTCTAGGGTGGTTTTCCCTGCTAGGAGTCTGGGCATTGCATTCTTCAACTGTGGTCCTTCCAGAATGTTTTCAAAGGAAGGCCCACACAATCAAAATGCATGATTGTAATATTCTAAGACACACAACACTGTTACCATAGCTTAATGGTCTGTATAGGGCTATAAGTGGGACAACAAGTGAACCTAAGAAAAGGATTCTATTTTTTTAAAATTTAGTATTGCATTTACAGGATTGCAGAGGTTTGATTAAATCACTATGTCTTAAATCACATGATATTCAACACCTCACATTTTGGGAGCTGTCAGGTACTACAATATGTTTAAACTTTTATGAGTGGAGCAAACCTAAGGAATATGTTGAGCCCAGCAAAAGTCATCATGCAAGGCTAATATGTGGTTTGTATTAGAAATGGTACATTTAAGCCCACAGAGAGAATTTCCCTCAGGAGAAATAATTGGTGTGTAGAACAACTGTCGCAATTGTCTCTGGTTTGTCCTAGTTTTGCCTTTGGGGAAAAATATATCTTAAGTGCAACTTCTACAGCAGTATTTGGAACATATTAAATTAATCATTAACAAGTAATGTGTTGAATTATCTGTAATAATTTTAAAAGGATCACTATATTTAACACTAAAAAGGGCGCAGCCATCCATCTCCATCTTCCTTTCTTTAAATCTGTTCCTTTTTAAATCTGTTTTATTGGTTTTACTTTAAAAAGCCAGATACATACAAAACGTTAGGGTGGTGTTGTGATGGCTAATGTGAACCAGAGGGCAAAATTATTTTTAAAAAATGAAGAGAGAGGGGGGAGAGGGAGGGAGAGAGAGAGAGAGAGAAGAAAGAAAGAAAGAAAGAAAGAAAGAAAGAAAGAAAGAAAGAAGGAAGGAAGGAAGGAAGGAAGGAAGGAAGGAAGGAAGAAAGAAAGAAAGAAAGAAAGAAAGAAAGAAAGAAAGAAAGAAAGAAAGAAAGAAAGAACATCTACCAATCAGGGCTTGCCTTCTGAGAGAAGAATAGGAGCTGAATAATCCTTTCTTCTCCCATAGATTTCAGCAATTAAAAGCAACTAAATTTAAAATACCTAAAAAAAGATTTTGAGATATTTCTTTAACTGTGGAAAGTACATTTAACAGCGAAAATGATTATGCCTGCATAATTCTGGGATAAGAAATAAATTGAGAATTACCACATTAAAAGAGAGAAAGTTATTCTAATGAATCAGCCTCTATTCACCAATACATGTTTCCACAGAAAAGAGAAAAAAATGAAGAATAAAATATTTTTTTTAAAAAAAAACCAAGCTTCAGTGATATGGTAAAATACCAGGAAAAACAAATCTTGCATTTTCATTGGGGAACATCTTTTACCTTTTCTTATTTCTATAACAATAGGATTTTACCTAGGTGTGTGTGTGTGTGTGTGTGTGTGTGTGTGTGTGTGTGTGTGTGTGTGTGTGTGTGTGTGTTACTACGAAAAAGCACTCTCACAATTTTCATAAAGATAGACACAAGTCTATCGGTTTACTAGCATAATGAAATCCAAATGAACAGGAAAGATATTTTTTTTTTAAATCAGTCAAAAATTATTAGGAACCTCTTCACGTATTTCATAAATCTTTACTGGTTTATTGTTGAATTGGTCCAATTTTCTTGAAAGCATTGATGAATCTGAAGGGAATCTCTTGGTTAATATAGTCTGAACTTTAACCTTATAATCAAGCCTCAGCAAGGAATGTTTGGAAGGGATGACCTCTGTTTTACAAGGTCAAATACTGCCGAAGTCAATAAAGCCCAGGCACAGCGGGGAACATGCATACTCCAACTGTGACCTAGGAACACAGCACCATGGAAGCTATTAATGTAGATCTCCTGAATGTAACAATCCCAGCCTTGTAGTGAGCCAAGCTGGCAAGTTACTGGTCCAAGCGTCTCATCCTATTGGCAATTATCCCTTATGCATTTCTGATTAGCCAGGGTATATTTTTGGGGCAGGCCAATATGGGTGGTTGCCTCCCTTTATTTTGATACTGGAAATCTAACCCTTTCAGTCTACTCCTCGCTTGCTCTTGAATTCAACTGTTCATTCCCCTCCCACTCCTCTGGTTACACTTGAGAGCTGTTCTTTCATAAATTTAGCATTCTAAGCATAGCGTTGGAGAATATGCTACTTGGGTCAGTTGTTTGATTCAAAGAAATGCACAACCAAAAGCTTTTCAGTAGTATATATGTCCATGAAGAATTATAGATTTCTATATTGGTGCTACTCCTTTTTAAAAAGGGACCTCCTCTCCCCCCCCATTAATTATTCTAAATTGCCATAGGTCAGGTTGTACCTCCTGACACACCTAATCAATTCAGCTGCAACTAATAACCCTCCCTCCATTCAAACAGCTCTATGGGGGGAGGATGTTTTAGATTTTCTTGTCCAAAGCAAGAATTTACCAAAACCCATGGAGCATTCTAAGAGCATAGTGGTTAATGGAGAGGTTAGCAGCCATACCAACCAGCATGAGGGGTAGGTTTGCACAAGACATTTCTGTTCAAAACAGCATACCCATGTGCATAAAAAGGAATTTATTTTAGAAAATGAGGAGGATTCCAAATAAAATAAAGCCATTCCAATGTAGTTAGGTATCTGTGTATTATAATTACTGAGCTTCAGAGCATTATACATAGTACTTTGTTTAGGGATGGTCCATGAGAGAACAACTTGGCCTCCTGATTAGATGTTACAAGAAAAACTCAGAATGAGGTCAGCATCACTTAATTATGGGATTCTGAGGTGAGTGAAAACTCCTTGAAGAAAATAATCTTACATCAGAATATGGGTGTATGTCACACAAAGCACTTAAAATATGAATACTGTAATATTGTGTTATAAACTGTACAAACATAATCTAAATTTCTGAGACCTTTCTCTCTATTAAAAGATAAAGAGAGCCCCAAGACAAGTTTTTGATAATCTCATGGGTTACATCCATATGATTTTCTTGACAACAGCATAATTAGATAATAATTAGCATAATCCATTCAAAGATGCTGTAGCCTAGAGGTGGAGCTCTTGCCTCATTATCAGGAGGTTGTGAGTTCAATCCTAGGTAGAGGCAGATGTAGGGTCTCCTGCTTGGGCAGGGGGTTGGACTAGATGACCTGCAAGGTCCCTTCCAACTCTGTTAATCTGTTAAAAAAATGATCTCTTCCCAGCATGCATTTAATCTATAGAAATCCTGCTTCTAGAAACACAAAAATTCTGCCTTACTTTGTGTCTGCCTATTGACCATGCATTACAAAATGGATTATGTAATGTATAAAATTTTGGAAAGGTGGACCTGCTCACACAGAGGTTCTTCTTTCAAACAGTACATTGTATGCAATGGCAGCCTGTCCAGTTCTATTCCCATCCTATCTCATCCATCCATCCCATGAGCTGGATTTATGATTTGGGGGGAGGGGGGGAGAAACATGGAACATTTCTATTAAAAAGAAGTTTCTCAACTTCCGAAAATAGAGATTGGTGGCTGAGGTGGTTCCTAAAGTGACAAGGAAGATTGATTGGATACTGACCTGTTTCCAGTATTACATTGCATATTTGCATTGTGTAACCATGGAATTACAACACGAATGTGATCTTGCACATACTGCCATCTGAGAAATAGCAGAAATAAAGAGCCATAAAGTATTGGTAGGGTGGAATGCATTGTCTGGGGAAAAGCAAATAGAAAACAGATTTTATGTATCAGTTAGAATATTAACAAAAGATGGGTAAGAATAGAGTCATAGAAAAGCTCTACAGTTATTTGATACAGTGAAGATTAATTTGCATTCATTTTTTTATTGTTTTCTAATGCCATTATAAGATTGCATAAAGGTTCTTCTTTAAGAAAAAACTAGCAAAATGTATTACCTTCATGCTTTCAGGCCCTACAGATCAGCTATGTATGAAATCAACCACAACTAAACTCTTGACACCTGCTGAACTGTCTAGAGGATCTGTATACAATTTCTCCTATGTATTTAGTACCGCCCCTTCATTTTTATTATTTTTTTGCAGAACACATACAGGACAAGATTAATCACATAATGTTTTCCACAGCTAAATGATACACTGTAATGTTATTGCAGAATATAATCATTGCTTTGTTGCCTATTGAATTATAACCTACCTTAAGGTATCATTACGGTGGGATTGAAGGAAAGACAGTTTGCCTGCTGAATAAAAGTTCTCAAAGCAAGTTTAGTGTTAAAAGCCATTCCTGGCCAAGAATCACATGTTGTACTGCAAAAGAGCTGTCAGACCTTTTTGATTATATATATATAAATAGCTTGAAATAGATCTATACTAGTCTCCCTTTATTTCTTTATCAGTTCTTTGTAAGTTTGAATACACACACACACACATATATATACATACACACATACACACACACATATGCACACACACATATATATACATACATACACACACACACACACACAGAGAGAGAGAGAGAGAGAGAGAGAGAGAGAGAGAGAGAGAGAGAGAGAGAGAGAGAGAGAGAGAGACTGATTTTGATCTGCTCCATTTTAAATGACTGCTAAATTGATGAACACAATACATTTTCAGCCCAAATGCACTAAAGTGCATCAAATACATTTTCAAAGTAGCAACAGTAATTGGGAAAAGGGAGATTGTAAATTGTGAGTATTTTTCTCTTGGTATTTATTACAGTGAATGATGCTTTTCCTCAATGAGGTGCTCTTCTAATCTGTTTTTGTTGATTGACAAAATCACATCTTTTCACCAAAAAGTGTACAGATTGGTCAAACTGGAGATTAGATAGTTGATATAGTTATCAAATTAGTGAAGTTAAATATGCTTCAGAAGTGGACTATTGCAGCTCATGCCAATATAACTAACAGACAAGGTCTCCTACTGTATGTGAGATTAGGATTAGCGTTCTAGGGAGTAGGAGTACACTACAAACTATCAGGCACCCAAAATTGGTCCAACTTTCATCCCTATTCACTGGCCAATATATACTTGGCATCAAATCTATTGTTTACTTAAATCCTGCAAAGCAGCACAGGTGGCCAGGTAAACATGAAAGAACCTCAGGTATTAACATCTTTGTTTTGTTATTTTGAATACTAATTTTTAAATTACTTGGATTTTTATTTACAGAATTAGCATAAGAAAGCAATACATAAAACAAACCTGTTAGTTGTAAATAGCGGCACTCTTTCTAAAAAAATTTTTTCGGTCTTATTAATCTATCAAATCAGCATTATTGTACTTTCTACAAACAAGCCATTGGAAAAATTCACGCCTTGAGATGTTAGTTCTATTTCTATTTCATGCTAATCACATATCTCATTTGCCAAGAAGATGGCAGCTAAGTATCCAGAGAAATGCAGAGCAAGTTAAGAGATTAGCAAAAGGTTGAAGAAAAGATGCACAGATTATTTGAGAGATATAATTCCACAACATGAAACTGAATAGACCTGACAACCAGGAAATAATTAAGTGGCCTAAATCTGAATAAGATTTAAGGTAACCTAATTAGTACCGGGTCACCACCTTTCCTTTCCCCCTTGCAAATTCAATAAGATTACAAAAAATATTTAGTTCCTTGAAAATGTGAGACATTTGATGCAATCATATACACTCTTACTTCAAAGGAAGTCCAAATGATTGTACTGGGTTTGAAGCCCTGGTATGGCTCCTATAATTCCCTCCCAACTTCTAATGAAAACCAGGGTGATTTACCACCTTAAGGACAATCACTCTGATGTTCCTCTAGCTGTCTTATTCTTAATGAAGAAATGAGACATCCAACAATCAAAGGGTGAATGCAAGCAATGAATCAATGAATGGTTCTTCCCTTTTAGCCTGAAAACACTCTCCATATTGTTGTGTATGCAATTTATACCACCTGACCCTTTGGCAATAGGGCAAGATGCCTCCACAGGAAGGAAATATTTTCTATAAAAAAGAAAAAGGAGGGAGGGGAGAAGAAATGGAACATATTGTTCTCTTTCTAGAAACCAAAACAGCCATCTGCTCTAATATCATTTTTTTCCTCAGGTTCCTTGCATGAAATCAACGATCAAGTCCATCAGTTATTTTTTTGCAATAAGCAAGATTTAATCAAGAATTATTATTTAGCATATGATGAGAACTTGACAAAAAGAAGTAAACACAATCCATGTACTTTATATACAAAACTTCTATGGAGGTATGACAATGACCTCATAACTGAATGTCCAATTCAACTATCCAGGCGATTGCTTCTGGTGTTGCTTCATGCGGAAAGCTTTAAGATTAGGAATGTATGTGTATGTTTGAGTTTTCAGAAGAATAAAATTGCATCTGTTCTGACTACAAGGTAGGCTGATTCTCTAAGAAATGGGGAGGAGGGGCAATTCTAATAAGGGAAAATGAAATAATCATCTCAAATGAAGAGAAGAAGAGCCGAGGTGGTGCAGCGGTTAGAGTGGGGTACTGCAGGCCACTTTAGCTGACTGTGATCCGCAGGTCAGCGGTTCAAATCTCACCGGCTCAAGGTTGACTCAGCCTTCCATCCTTCCGAGGTAGGTAAAATGAGGACCCAGATTGTTGGGGGCAATATAAATATACATTGCTTACTGGTGTAAACCGCTTAGACAGTGCTTGCACTGTGATGCGGTATATAAATCTCACAAATAAATAAATAAATAAATAAATAAATAAATAAATAAATAAATAAATAAATAAATAAATAAATAAATAAATAAATAAATAAATAAATAAATAAATAAATAAGGGAAGGGGGGGTGTCCAGTGTGGGGCCTCAGAAACTAATTGCCCCTCCTAAATTGGACTTCTTCATCTGAGGAAACTAGAACTGAATTCAGATCCAGCAGTCAGTCAGGTCCACTTCTGAACATGGAATGATAATGGAAGTAACTCCTCATCCCAGGCATCAGATCAATGGTTCTTAATCTGGGAGTAATTACCCAAGGGGGTAATTTGGGCATATCTTGGGGATAGTGGAGCAATTTGTAATTGCTTGTTTGTGAGTCAAGAATCCAATGTGGAACTGCTGCTGCCAAGATACTTGTGTAAAACAACACAGGTTTGAGGGGCTTTTTTGTGTGGAGATAATATGATTATTTGTGTGGGGAGGAAGATACAGTAATTGGATCAAACAGATACTGCCTTAAAATAACAAAATCTCTCGAACCAATTTGAGAGACTCTAGGAAGAATTAAGAACTTCACAAATAATTCCATAAAGCCCACCTGGAGAAAGCAGAAAGTTTCTTCTAGAGCAGGAGTGTCGAACCTTGGCAACTATAAGACTTGTGGACTTCAACTTCCAGAATTCCCCAGCCAGCCATACTGGTTGGGGAATTCTGGGAACTGAAGTCCACAAGTCTTAAAGGCCACAAGCCTTAAAGTTGCCAAAGTTGGACACTTCTGCTCTAGAGTGTTATGATTTTTTCTGATTCAAGCATTGATGAAGTACTATGAATTAAGTGCCACAATATTCATCATTTTATTTCTTTGCCCTTTACGGTACTTTAAAATCAAGCTTCTATTTGCATGTTGGTAAAGAACGTCTCTCTCTGTTTCCATACAGCGAAGCTATTTGGCTTTTGATCTTATCTTACTCTGATCGCATGATCGCATATTTTAAATATCAGTGAAAGGTAAATTATGAAATGGCTGCTGACCTAGTTCGCTAAACAGCCTCAAACTTGTTTAATTTTTGATGCAAGACATTTAGCAACATTACACCGGATGATGATGATGTTCGTCCATCGTATTCGAAGAGGACCTTAACATCTATCATAGACCTGAGTCGCCTATGTGCAGGTCCGCAGCTAGAGCTCCCAGTGTATCCACACCTGCTGCTTTGTCACTCACCCATCACCACAGGACTTTTCACAGGACTTGGGGAGGATGTCAAGACTTGCGCGTGAATAGGATTAAAGTGAGGGAGAGGTGCGCATAGTCAGCCTCACACTCTCTTCCCAGATTCCATCTTGCTCCAATAGCAGGACAAGAGTCGAGACAGTTGGAGATGGGCTGACCAGGGCGTCTTTCATGTCTTGCCGTGCTCTTAGCATACCACATCGCTTGCAGAGACCGCCTTCATGACCGTTGACCTATTCTAGTAGATTTCATCCACTCAGTCCGCCGGAATCTGTCTTCACATGCTCGGGATAGACAAGTCCCTATCTCACCGAAGGTCGATGACCCAATGGCTACTCTCAACCTGGTTTGGCCAGCCTGTTGAAGCTGTTGCCCGGGGTGTGGCCGCTGCGCATGCTACAGCTGCTAGGAGCCACAGGTGAGAGCTGAGTGACAGGTGGGGAACAAAGATGAATGAGCTGACCTAAAAGCTGCCTTAACATGAGCTGCCATAAAAGGACACGACATGCCCCTACACCAGAGGTGCTACCCCTCCCTGAATACCCCATACACCCCACACTAACAACCTAACTTGCCACTTAAGTACATACTGCTTACAACCGTTCAATGCAATATTTAATTTAAAGAAATTAACTAATTCAAAGCACTACTAAGTCTACATCAAAACACATTTTAGATACTACCCATATAGAATTATTAGTTTTGCCATTATTCATCACCTTCATCTTCCTTGGCATTTAACCGCTATTTCATCTTTTCATATTCTCAAATGTTCATATTCTTCCATGTTCCAGATAGCTTCAGAAAAGGGCCAGAAGGATGGTAGAGGTGGGAAGGCTAGAAACTAAATTCATGAAGAGAGGTTAAAGCAGTTTGACATATTTAGCCTTAAGTAAACTGAAAATGGAGAGGAGGTGGTATAATGACACTTGACAACTATGAAAAGTGTCATAGAGGGTCTTTCTTGGTTCAGAAGGCTGGGCTTGAAATAATAGATTTCAGTTACAGGAGGCAAAGTCAAAGTGGGTGTTAGAAGAACTTTCTAAGAGTAAAGTCTTTATGGTACAGGTAGTCCTTAACTTACGACCACAATTGAGCCCAACATTTCTGTTGTTAAGTGAGACATTTGTTAAGTGAGTTTTGCCCCATTTTATGGCCTTTCTTGCCACAGTTGTTAAGCGAATCACTGCAGTTGTTAAGTTAGTAACCCGGTGGTTAAGTGAATCTGGCTCCCCCATTGACTTTGCTTGGCAGATGACCTTGGGACATAGCAACGGTCATAAACATGAACCAGTTGCCAAGCATCTGAATTTTGATCACGTGATCATGGGGATGTTATAAAGGTCATAACTGAAAAACGGTTATAAGTCACATTTTTCAGTGCTGTTGTAACGTTGAATGGTCACTAAGTGACCAATACAATGACTCTGTGTGTTGATCCAGAAAAATGTTTACTCATAAAAGTCTTCTGAGTCATCAAAAGTTTTTCATGGGCTTAATGAGCATCAAGATGGGCAGGTAGAGACTGGCATCTTTATTTGGGTTGCGAACTACACTTGATCATTACATGAAGGGCCAAGAACTGCCTTCCTACAAGGGATGAGCCAGTGCCAACCTTAAAATTAATTCAATTTTTAAAAAATAATTTTTATTGAACACTTTCAACATTAAAAACACAAAACGCAAAGACACATAAAACAAACAATTTTTCTCATTACAGAGAATTCGTATCGGTATCACTAGTATCCATAACTTACATAAATTCTAATTCTATAATGCATTATACTACCATATTTTTCGGAGTATAAGACGCACCTTTTTACCCCCAAAAAGAGGGTGAAAACTTGAGTGTGTCTTATACACCAAATATAGCACCACCCACCCAGCCATCCCCACCCTTTGGCCTCTGTCTTCCAGCAATTTACCTACTTGCAGCAAAAAGGGAAGAGCCTGTTAAGCCAAGCAAGTCATTAACAGCTTCCCGACCCCCAGCTGATTTGCCACGTGCTAAAATGAAACTGAAACTAGCCTTAAAGAGGCAAATAGCTGGGAGAGACACGCATATTTTTATTTTCTGCTGAACTGGATGCAAGGGGGTAAGTGAATAACTATAAATGTCTGTAGAATGTTCAAATAATTAGACTTATTTTTTAAAGACTGCTTTATTATTGTTCTAGACCAGGGGTCTCCAACCTTGGCAATTTTAAGACTTGTGGACTTCAACTCCCAGAATTCCACAGCCAGCTTTGCCAAGGTTGGAGACCCCTGTAATCTAGACAACTTAACAAAATAAATAAGCTTTTTAAAATAAATGCTTGCTCTGAAGAGGCCCAGTGCTATTGTATCTTCTTTTAAATAATAGAGAATAATGTGTACTTCCAGAAATTTTAATTAATTTTAACAGCTCTGTACAAGTAAAGTCTGAAATGTAACAGTGTCCTGTTTAGTATTAGAGTTAAATCCTGGCTTACCTTGGAGTAGATCTATTTAAATAATTGGGAGGAGTTAGTGTGACTACATTTAAGAAAACTTTCTGGCATAATGTACATTTCTCCAATTCTTTGCTATTTCTATGGGTCAAGCACACATGCACAGAAATACACAGCAAGCAGTGTATATCATCTGTGCTGTTTGCTGTTTACTGTTTGGCAAATTGCTTGGAGGCAGAGGCCTTTTTTCCTTGTTTTCCTTGTTTTCCTCCCCCAAAACTAAGGTGCATCTTTTACTCCAAAAAAGATGGTATATTATACACTCATTGTAATTATATTACAATTATAAATTATATTACTAATTACACAAATATACAAAGACATTCAAAAACTATTATCTAATTTTTATTTCGTAGTTATCTTTCTATTCTCTAACCAGGTATACCATCTACTCCAAACTTGATAATACTCTGATTCATCTCTCTCATTCAATTCCACTGTCAGCTTATCCATCTCAGCGCATTCCAGTATTTTTCTAATGATCATTGCATCTGGCGGACTATCTGCCTGTTTCCAGTTTTGTGCTAATGTGATTCTGGTTGCTGTCAATATATGCAAAATTATATATTGAATTTTTTTGTCCATCTTCGCCGCTCCTTGTCAAGGAGGAATAGTTCCGGCTTCATTTCTATTTTTTGTCTGATTCTGGAAAGGAAAAAATTCAGCAGTTTCATGGTCCTCTCTTTCCATGGTCATATAAGTGAGACATGGAAGAACTAATCCCAAGCTTCAAGTGCAATTAGTATTTCTTATTCCACTAGAATGAATGGAGGGGGAGAAGAATTAGAGAAGAAGGAAATAAGACTGTAAGAGCCAGGAAAAATGAGTTTTCCTAGTCACATTCTATAAGAGTGTGTTAAGAGCCGAGATGGCGCAGTGGTTAGAGTGTAATACTGCAGGCCACTTTAGTTGACTGTGATCTGCAGGTCAGCGGTTCAAATCTCACCGGCTCAAGGTTGACTCAGCCTTCCATCCTTCCGAGGTAGGTAAAATGAGGACCCAGATTGTTGGGGGCAATAGAAATATACATTGCTTACTGGTGTAAACCGCTTAGACAATGCTTGCACTATGAGGCGGTATATAAATCTCACAAATAAATAAAATAAATAAATTCTTTCTTTACCTATCTGTTGGAATTTCCCATCACCCAGAATATCTATTATTTACATATCACCTTGCTCCCAGGAGTTGCTCATCATTGTGAACTATAAGGCATTATATATTTACCATTGTTCAGGAGCATAAAATGTATCTTCCAATTATAAGCGTATACAACCTTCCCTTAACAAATGGTCTCATTCTGTATACATAAGCAAGTTTTTAATGGAATTCTATGGCAAATGAAAATTGCTATACAGTTTTTCAAGCCCACTGGCACAGGTCCATTATTAAACTTTTAATAAAACTGTAAACGCTGAGCCATATATTATGACAGAAATTGTCCTGCCTTTGTATTAAACGTGGGCCCATGATCCTTTTTCTGTATTAGAAGGCAAGCTCTTAAACAAACATATGTTGGTGCATATTCCTATATTTAAACAAACATAAATATGTATTACTAAACACATTTTTAACAGTAAACTTGTATTGTTTATTTAAGTAAGAGCTTGCTTGGATGCCTTTACCAGTATGGCATTACAATTAAAGCTTGCTTGAATGAATCAGATGTGGAAAAATTTGACACAATTTTTTACATTAATTTACTCAGCTTGACTTCCTAAATCTACATGTTAGCATGTTTCTGTCCTGTAATTCACATTTTTTCCGAGATCATTTTATATACATTGTAAATACAAAAAAATATACAAGAATGCATGTAACTGAGAACGATGCATACAAAACACTCATTTTGGAAATGCATAAACAAAAAATAAATATGATTCTGGTTGACCCCTTCACCTTTAATTTACAAACAGGTATAAAAATTGGGCTGCAATAAACATATGATTCTGGAAAGGAAAAAAACAGAGTAAAACTGACAGATTTTCCTGTCATTTCTAACAGAAAGGAATAGCTGTCTTGTTGGATCAAAGCCTATTACATTGTCCCATAAGGTAGAGCTTTGGATCAATAAAGTTTTGTAGTGTCTGTTTAGTAGACATTCAGAGATCTGAGAAACAGTATGAGCATAATTGAAAAAATACATCTTAGAAAGGTTTATGAAACAGCAGGATATAGCTAAGCAATTCCAGGGAATGCTGTATACAGGAAAACAATTCCTATGTACGTTTCAAAGTAACAATTAATATAACATCAACCATAGTTAGTGCCCTGGTGTCTAATTTAATGTCAAGTCAGATGCCATGACATAGTTGGGAAACGGATTGATTACTAGAGAGTCAGTTCATTTAAAAATCCATATTATTTTGAAAACATCCTTGAATTCCATTTTTTCCATGTGTAATAAACTGCTATAGACATTTTGATAGCTGAAACAGATTCTTGTTCTCTCAAACCAGGGGTCTCCATGCTTGGCAACTTTAAGAGTTGGAGACTTTAACTCCCAGAATTCTTTAGCCAATCTGGGAGTTGAAGTCCACATGACTTAAACTTCTCAAGTTTGGAGATCCCTGACTTAAACCGAGCTAAGGGAAGCTGCACAAAAGTTTGGTGTGGCCCTGTCCCAAGCATCGAAAAAAAATGTTTCCAATCATCAAAACGGTCAGAATGGAAGCATCATTAAAGATGGCCTGGCCCAATTTACATTTTGAAGATCACAATTGAGTCCAAAATGTATGTTGATAAGTGAGACATTTGTTAATTTGAATTTGCCCCGTTTTATGACTTTTATTGCCACCGTTGTTAAGTGAATCATTTCAGTTCTTAAGTTAGTAACATGGTTGTTAAGCGAATCTGGCTTCCCCATTGACTTTGCTTGTCAGAAAGTCACAAAAGGCGATCATATGACCCCGGGATACTGCAACCATCATAAACATGAGTCAGTTGACAAGGGTCTGAATTTTTGATCACGTGACCATGAGGATGGTGCAACAGTGGTAAGTAAGAAAAACGGTCATAAGTCACTTCTTTTCAGTATTGTTGTAACTTTGAACGGTCACTAAACAAACTGTTGTAAGTTGAGGACTACCTGTACCACCTCTATCAAACCACTCCCTAGCCAAGGATGGGCCTCTGAATAGAAGACTGAAATACAGTATACTGTACATTCAGTGGTGGGTTGCTCCCGGTTCGGCCCAGTTCTGTGAACTGGTAGCAGTGGCGGCGGGAGGCTCCACTCACCCACCTGGGACGCTCCACCCACCTGCCCGGGATGCTCTGCGCATGCGCAGAAGCAGCGCATGCACGCACAAGCACGCACACAAACTGGTAGCAACAGCTTTAGAACCCACTACTGTGTACATTGAAATAACAACTGTAGTATCAAGAACAAGAACAGAGATAGGAAAACAATAAACTTTTTCATTTTACTGTTTTAGCAGCATCTGAAGAAAGTCAGCAACCAAATCAGTATAACTTAAGCATATTTCAGTTAGTGCATCATTCCTGTAAACATGTTTGTTTGTGTGTGTGTGTATGTGTGGTGTAAAACTTGACATATTTTTTATGTTTATCTAAGCCATGTGATCTTACAGCTAAGCTAGTATTACCTTGTGGTTGGGTACTAGACTAGAACAGAGAAGGCCATACTGAACTATGGAAGCGTATTGGATGAATTTTGTCCTGTCACAGGGAGTATAATATAATTCAAGATATATCCTGCCTGGAGTTCTCAGAGGAAAGACAGGGTATAACCTAACATATAAAATAAAATAATGGAATTTTAAAATGAATCTAGAAAAACCATATAAAAACATCCAATGCAGTGGTGAAATCCAATTTTTTTTACTACCGGTTCTGTGGGCGTGGCTTGGTGGGCATGGCAGGGGAAGGATACTGCAAAATCCCCATTCCCTCCCCACTCCTGGGGGAAGGATATTGCAAAATCTCCATTCCCTCACCACTCTGGGGCCAGCCAGAGGTGGTATTTGCCGGTTCTCCGAACTACTCAAAGTTTCCGCTACCGGTTCTCCGAACTACTCAAAATTTCCGCTACCAGTTCTCCAGAACCTGTCAGAACCTGCTGGATTTCATCCCTGAAATGATATATGAAATCAAAAAGAACTAAATGCAAGCAATATCATAGTGCAGCTTAATGTTACTCAGGCAAAAGCCTGAAATTTGAATGCAATTATATTAAAATAAATAGGACTTACAGTGGAAAAACTGCCATCCATCTGGCCTTGTAACCTACTCCTACAACTCACTTCCAAAAGGATTTTCTGCATTGTTGTTATGGAGAAAGACACAAACTAGATAAACATGTAAAAATGTACCTAGCAAAATAATCAGCAAAAGTAATTTATTCCTTGTCAGAGATGTAATGTGATATGTTATTTAGTTGGGTTTATCTTTTTTGTATTCCTATTGTGGTTTTACTGTTTTCTTTTATGTTTTTTACAGAGTGTAAGCTGCCATGGGAGATTTGATTTTTGCAGTATTCAAATTAATTAAAATAAAACCAATGCATTAATATTAATGTGTCATCCTAATAGCTTCTATTTTTGTGCACCTGGATCTTTTATCTTCTCTTGTACCTGGTACCTAGGGCTAGATCTCCCTGCCCGGCTCCCTGAAGGTAAGAGTTCCTTGTCACTCAAGAAGACTGATAGCTCATTACTCTTGCTTATCCCAGTGGCAATGGTAATTGATGAAGTAGGAAATATTGTCTCCATCAATCCAGATCTGGGATTGGAGTATTGAAGGCACCCACAGTGCTCAATTCTGTCATACAGAATTCCCAGTGGCCCTGTTTGCTGTCCCTTAGCAATGCAAACACAGCAACAACAAAAACAAAACAATAATTTGCTGCCATTTTATGGCACTCAGAATTGCGTTTCCAGGTCTGGCTGTGCATTTTGTCTAATGGTCAGGCCAGGCCAAGCCTGCTAATAAAAATGATACTGGTCTTGGCCCTCTTTCTACTCCTAAGCTGTTCTCCTTTAGGTAAGGGCCCTGTTTTCCCTAAAATAAGACCTATCCTGAAAATAAGCTCTAGTATGTTTTTTACATGTTGTGCACCTAATATAAGCCCTACTCCCAAAATAAGCCATACTTAAGAGCCTGAACAGCTGGCTGGCCACTCATTCTGTCTGGTTGCTCACGGTGCTGTGGCCATGAGACGAGTTGGGGTGGTGGTGGTGGAGCTGCCCCACATGCCCCGCACTGGCTTATCTCAGGGCCCCTGCAGCCAGGCTGTCCATGCCCCAACAGCTGCCTTGTGGCGGCAGCACCAGCAGCCATGTGCAGCAGGAGCCCACCTGGCCACCAGCCCACTTCTTCTGCTTGCTTGCGGCCACAACGAAGCAAGAGGCCGAGCAGTGTGCTGGTGCCTCAGCCAGGAGGCGAGGCAGGTGTCAGGACATGGATGGCCTGGCTTCAGGGGCCCTGAGGTAAGCCGGTGTGGGGCATGTGAGGCAGTTCGACCCCTCACCTTGCGACGGCAGCACTGGTGCCCATCTCCTCCTCCGCCCGATCTCCTGCTCCTACAGCCCGATCTCCTGCTCCGCCACGAGCAAGCAGAAGAAGTGGGCCTCCCGTACATGGGGAAAAAATAAGACCCCCCCCCCAAATAAGCCCTAGTGCTTATTTTGGGGCTCAAAAGAAAATAAGACCCGATCTTATTTTCGGGGAAACATGTGTAGCAAATGAAAGCCTAGTGCAAGTAATACCACATGCATGTGTATGTGGAATACCTCTTGTGCCTCTTTCCCTTGGCAACACCATCTGGATGGGTTTTTCTATTGAGATGCGGTCCCAGTGAAAACCAAGTAAGTTGATTTCAATGCCTCCCATAGGATATTTCATTTCTGCTTTGTTCAATTGTTATGATCTACCGACAGCTGTAGGAAAGAAGAAAATTCTAGCTATGCTGAAATCAGTGTCAAACCCTTTGCTTCTATCAACGAGGCAAGGATTTGGGCATCGGGTGTGTGATTAACTGCTTTTCAGGGGGCATTCACAGACAGAACTGGCTGGGTTTGGCTGAATACTGAGAGCAAGGTAATTCTACCCATAATCCTATTATGGGAAAACAGATTTGCAAATGACATTCTACCTTAGTTACCAGCAAAAAAAAAAAGGAACTTTTATCCACGTCCAGTCATAATCACTCCTGTAAATGCGTTTAGATGCATTACAAACAACCACCACCTCTTTACTGGCACTTCCCCATGTTTTTTTTTAAAATGTTATTTGAAGTCCTAATGAGCCTGTAGCTGGGGTGCATCAGCTTTTGTTTCATTGCTTCTCAAGGAAGGATATATTCTTAGCCTCTCTAGAGAGCTGAGTTGTAAGTGCTGTTAAAAGACATTGCTGAGCAGCAGTTACATCAGGAAAACCAAATAGGATGTGTCTGAAATTGAAGAACGTATTTGCCAATTTTGACTTTACGAAGATTTGCATAAAAATAGCAAGACTGAATAGGTAAAAAAAACAACACCCCACACATACACACAAACACTAATTAACATTAAAATCTTTTCCTGCTACCCAACCTGAGTGTGCTGGAGAGAGGTTTGAGTTTCTTGAAAGAAATAAAGCATGAAGCTGAATAATTAAAATCTGGCATTATGAGAAGTGCAATTTGTAATCATCTGCAAAATATTTTGTAGATTACTGAACAATTTTTTTTGGAAGCTTTTTCCTAACAGAAAAGATAACATTCTTTGTAGCATTTAGAAAACTACCTCTGGGAAGAAAAGCCCATACAGAGCACATCTGCTTTCTTGAAACGTAATATTGTTATTGTAAGGTTTTGTATAACTCACTTCCTGTCCTTATACTGACACAACAGGATATTTAAATTACAAGGACAACAGAGGAATGAGACAAAAGATCCATCATACGCTCTTGATAACACATATACAGTGCCTGATTAAACCCTCTCTTTTATGAAGAAAGTCACTTCAGGAAATAATTAGTACCACAAGGTCACCACTTCATTAAACCAACCCTTGTGATTAAATTCAGATTTATAGTTTATTAACTCTTTTACTATACTGTTGAGAAAACAAAACTTTTGTTACAACGACCAGCTCTAGTCATGTCATATGGTTAAGCCATATAACTTTTCCCATTGTTGACTTAGTCTTTAGTTTAATGTCCTGGCTGGAGAACTCAAAATCCCACTTTTTTCTTATATTACATAGAACCAGATGGGTCAGTGAAGCTAAGGAAAGAAGGAAAGGAAAGGAAAGGAAAGGAAAGGAAAAGGAAAGGAAAGGAAAGGAAAGGAAAGGAAAGGAAAGGAAAGGAAAGGAAAGGAAAGGAAAGGAAAGGAAAGGAAAGGAAAGGAAAGGAAAGGAAAGGAAGCTATCAATTTCCAAAAATGATTTAGGTACCAAAATAACATTGGAGATTTTTCCACTTAAAAACTAATCATTAAAAAATATGCTTTTTTATGATTACAAGCTCTAATCTATTTATAAAGCCTTAAGAATATACTTGATGTTCAGATTAAGACATTAATGTGTAGATTAAGAGAGGGTTCAGGATGGATTGTGATGACAGAGTTTAATTAAATATTTTGAATAAATAAATGTAACAATTTTTACATACTATCTTTGGATTGAAACCTGAATCTGTGTGAACAGCTGTAACTTGCTTCATGCAACCTTGTGTGAACATTCATATGTTGCTTGAAGGTTACTTGTAGACAGATCCCATGTGGAATAAGTTTGTAACTAATACTCATTCAGAGAACCTCTTCAAATCACGCAGTTGGCCGTGGAAAATATATGTCCAGTCAAGCTATTCCTATTTATTTATACATTTAATTACATTTATACCTTGCTTTCTGTAACCTTAAAGCTTAAAGTGGCATACATTGAGCCCCTCCTTTTTTTCCTCCAAAACAACCCTGTGAAGTAGGTTGGGCCAAGAGAAAGCTACCATGAAATGTTGCAATGAAAGTACAACCTGAGTGGAATTGATATCATGAATCATCATCAGATGCCCATGGATGGGGAAGAATGAAACAAATTTGAATACAGAACACAGGCAGTCCTCGACCACAATTGAGCCCAAAATGTCTGCTGTTAAGTGAGACACTTGTTAAGTGAGTCTTGCCCCACTTTACAACCTTTCTTGCCCCAGTCATTAAGTGAATCACTGCAATTGTTAAGTTAGTGACATGGTCGTTAAGGGAATCTAGCTTCCCCATTGACTTTGCTTGTCAGAAAGTTGCAAAAGGGGATCATAGGATCCCGGGGACATCGCAACCGTCATAAGTATGAGTCAGTTGCCAAGCTTCCGAATTTGGATCATGTGACCTCAGGGACACTACAACAGTCGTAAGTGTGAAAAACGGTCGTAAGTCACCTTTTTCAGGGCCATTGTTAACTTCAAATGGTCACCTGTATTAGAGTATAGAGATTCTGATTCCTAGATGTAAATATGAAACAGGACCAGAAAAAGAAATAGCTAGTTAGTTTTAAAGATTGCATCGGATAAAGACATTGAAGGGTGTTTCTACTATCTATTCTTAAATACTAAAAATAAGGGTGTGGGAGTAATCTGGAAATAGTATGAAATCTAGGTTGATTTGTAAATAGATTAATTAGGATTAATTAGGAATATATTTTATGATTGGCTTGAAAAGAGAAAGCAAAAGAAATCTGTAAATAATTAATTTAGGTGTGTGTGTGTGTGTGTGTGTGTGTGTGTGTGTGTGTAGCATTTTTTGCTTAAAAATGAAAATAAAGGGAGACTATTATAGATCTATTTTGAACTATTTAGCTCTCGTCAGATAGCCATACCCTTACTGGGAATTTGAACCTGGGCTGCCTGCCTTGTAAGGCAGCAGCTTAGCCATTAGGCCACAGGCTCTATTCCCTATCAGCTCTTCACCAAGAAAGGGTTATATATATGTTTTTCTGTCGTATTATCCTGGTATACCCAAATATGGGAGAAAGCATCACAGCTTTCATTTTGCCTTTCGGCCCCTCTCTGGGACCATCCAGGCAGTTTCTATAGCCGACACACTACCTTCTATATGTGTAGCATTTTTTGCTGATAAATGAAAATAAAGGGAGACTATTATAGATCTATTTTGAGCTACTTAGCTCTCGTCAGATAGCCATACCCTTACTGGGAATATATATATTTAATATATATAATATATATTTAATATATATTTATATATATAATTGTGTTAAGTTACTATAATTATATCTATGAATAATAATGAAATATGTTAATGAAAAAGATCACATAATTATGTTAACTATAAAAATTATATAAGCACAAATTTACTGTCGATATAAATTGCTGTATTATAACCCTAGAGGTGACATCGTGTAGTTGTATGTACTGTATGTTATTGTATTGTTTTGTTTTGTCTATTTTTTGTATATATGTTTTCTTTTGTGTTGTTTTTAAATGTAAATAACTAAATTAAAACTATTTTTAAAAAAAGATTAATTAGTGAGAATGTTGTCTGTTAACCAATTTCTCAGTCAGAGTTGTGCATGGATAAATTTCAGAAGGAAACTTTGCTTTTACACGAAGCCTATGTTTGTTATAGCAGGTACCACGTAGAAAACAGATTCCTATGAAACAGAAAGAAGGAAATGTCTCTTTTAAGACAGTGCTTAGTACAAGTGTTAAGATCTGTACTGAAAATGGGTGTTTCTGTTTGTTTCGGTGTCATCTGAGTGAAATGAAAGATTTGCTAGGGCTTCTGGAAAGAATATGTGACAAAACAACTTCAAATAAATGGGGGAACGCCACATTATCGGCGTGAATAAAACTGAGTAAGTATTGGGAAAACATTCAGGTCTTTATGACATTCAGGAAGTGAAAACATTCAGGAATGTCTTTATGACATTCAGGAAGTGAGGAACTGATATGCAGCAGTATAGGCAGTCCTTGATTTGTTTACTGACCATTTGAAGTTAGGGTTATGACCATTGTAGCATTCCTGCGGTCACAGGATCAAAACTCAGATGCTTGACAACTGACTCATATTTATGACCGTTGCAGTGTCCCGGGGTCATGCGATCACTTTTTGTGACCTTCCGACAAGCAAAGTCAACGGGGAAGCCAGATTCATTTCGCAACCGTGTTGCTAACTTAACAACTGCAGTGATTCACTTAACAACTGTGGCAAGAAAGGTCGTAAAATGGGGCCAAACTCACTTAACAACTTTCTCGCTTAGCAACAGAAATTTTGGGCTCAATTGTGGTCATCAGCCGAGGACTGCTTATGGAGAGAATGCCAGACCTACAGAAACAAAACAGGTCAACCAGGAAAGATGGAACAAAAGGCACAAAATACTTCCAAAACAGTCCTTGCCATATACAGTATATATCAATGCATTATGCATCAGTTGAATACAGGTAGTCCTCGGCTTATAACAGTTCATTTAGCGACCGTTCAAAGTTACAATGGCACTGGAAAAAATGATCTTATGACCATTTTTCACAGTTACAACCTTTGCAGCATCCCCATGCTCATGTGATCAAAATTCAGGTGCTTGGCAACTGGTTCATATTTATGTGATCACCTTTTACGAGCTTCTGACAAGCAAAGTCAATGGGGAAGCCAGATTCACTTAACAACCGAGTTACCAACTTATCAACTGCAGTGATTCACTGTAGGAAAAGTCATAAAATGGAGCAAAATTCACTGAACAAATGGCTCACTTAACAGCAGACTTTTTGGGTTCAGTGGTGGCTCATAAATTGAAGAGTACCTGCATGCAAAAAAAAAAAAAAAAGCAGACCAACTTTCTCACCTGAACTGCATGCTAGGTCAATTATTTGTCATCAACCTGTGATGAGTATCCAAGTTAGCATTGTTATTTTTTTTAACTAGGGAGTGGTAAAAAGAAAAGGCACACAAACGCAGGTTTGGAAAGAGAAGAAAACCCCCACACCGATGCCATGCCCAGGGGAAGAATGACATCACACATTATGTAGCGCTGCACCAATGATAGCCTCACGTTCACCCAAGTGGTTACACTGCTCATGCTTCCCATGGTAACAAAAACATCTCACAGATTGATTTCTCATCAGAAAACAAAATAATGGAAAGAGTCCAAAGGTCTCAGATCACTTATCCATGTCCAGAAAAAGAGTCACACGGAAGACAAAGACCTGGGAATTTATTTATTTTTTAATACCACGAGAGAGGCAAAGTTTAGCAGCCTTGAGTGGTTGAAATTTCCAGGAAACAGATGTAAAAAGAAAATTAAACTAAAAATGGCTACATGTTGGTTTCAGAAAAGCAATATGTTGTATTGCAGCTGTCTGACTTAACTACAGTACCTTTGTGCAGAGCATTGTTGTAAGGCATGGGATAGGAAGTTGCAAATTGTGCCTTTCCAGACTTTGCATACACCCACGATCATTTTATTTCTCCTATAACAACCACAAAATGATAGCATACGTTTGAGAATGGGTGGCATTGTACAATACAAAGGCACTTCATTTGACATCTTACTTTACAGCAAAACCTGGAAAGGAGGATGAAAATGAGACTGTGGTTTACTTAACCTGGATACCAAGCCAAACAATATTTTATAGAGTTTTATTTGTGGACGGCTTGAACCATGCACTAAAATATAAATAGCGAAAGCATTTGCTATCTCCGCTTAAACTTCTAATCTTGCCACCTATATCTCAGTACAATAGTCCGTTTTAGTTTACTCTTCAGAATCACTTTTGTGGCTCCTGAATGTAGCTGTATTACTCATTACATTGTTTTTAGGTTCATTGCAAGAGAGTAACTGAGTTTGAATTTCTAGAAAGTTTTGCATTTATGCATAGGTTTTCTCTGCAAAAACAACAACTTTTGAGCTTAATAATTAGCTCACCCACTCGCAGTATAATATACCCTTTCTGCACAGATTTTAAAGGCACACTGTGAGGAAAGCAAAGGAGTATTTTTTTTTAAAAAAAGAAAGAAAGTTGAAGAACATGTTCTACTCCTGTGTGTATGGCACATTACTAAAATATCTTCAGATTCTCACCACAAGTTTCTTAAAGTTCTGCAGCCTCTAAGTAAGCCCTTTGTTGATATGAGTACTTCGCTTGTTACAGTATGCTCAAAGTTTATTAGTTTTGGAATTTAACAGAGGAAAAAATAGCAAACTGTTCCCAAATTTTGCAGTTGATGCAGCCCATAATAGCACACTTTGGGGGTTTTTTAAAGGATAAATTAACATTGCGATTAAAGGTAAAGGGAATGCCATGACTTAACATTTATAATAATGGAATATTTTTATCCTAATATTTGCAAGCCTTCTATGCTAATTCATGGTTTGTTCATGGTTCTTTTAGATGGCTTACAGATTCTGAAGCTTTTAAATAAAAGACAGATGATGTCTCCATGTCTTGATGTATTTCAGAAGTTTAGATTTTTTTGACATGGAAAAAGTGACCTTCAAAAACAGGCAGCGTATTGGTACCTAAAAAAATGGGAGGGGCAGGGGGGAGAATTGGAATGATTTTAAAAGACTTTCTGCTACTGATGTACTATTCGACCACATATCTATGGGCTGCGATTCCTGGAGATTTATAACGGAAATGAATTCAACATACTTTAAATTTAATCCAAGTAATTTCAGATCAATAAATAACACATGCCATGGAAAATATCGCTCACGGAATCTATTTTGCTCAACCCCTGCACTGCTTGCTGAAACAGGCACCGAATCTGTGCTTATCCAAATAGACATCATAAATGGCCAGAAATGACTAAAATACAGAGCTATGATGACCCTTCTTTGTGGTAGATGGGCGGTTTAGAGACATGAAAAACAAACAAACAAACAAGCAAGCAAACAAATAAACAAGTCAACCAGACAACCAACCTCTGACCATCTTTGGATTATTGATCATGATAATGCCGATAACAAAGAAACACATTAGGCGACATTGCATTAATGTAATAACACTGTTACTTTGTTAGAACTTCGAAAGTATTTTTGTTAGTTATGATGCTCCCAGAAATACATCAGCAGATTACTCTGCAGTGCATAGAATTTGAATAAGACGATGCACCATACTTAAGAGTCATGCTGAAGGTAATTTCTTTCCCATCCCATATCAGAAAGCAGCTGGTGGAAGAATATGAGAAACAGGGATTACCCCTGCTTTTCTATTGAAGTTTAGTTCTAAAGGTTCATGAGAGAACAATTTTACATCAGCGGATGTGAATATTTCTATTTCCTCAGAATCCACCAGATTTATCCATATATTCTCATGGCCGATGGTAGAGCAAATGCTCCTTGATCAAAGAAAATGGATCTGTAATAAATGGCCAGGAGACATTTAAGGGTACGATAGTTACCAGAAACCTGGAGACCCCTCGTCATTTAAGGAAGAGGAAGTATAAATTATTCTAAACATAATAAACATAAATCAAAACCTGGATGTATCCCCCAGAGCCCAATTTGTGAAGCCCAGAGCACCCTAAGATCATGCTGTCGTGTTCAATGCTGCAACTTTTCATGCAATTTGCTAAATGGAGGGGTAGAAACGAGAGCATTAAAGTCTCCTGAGGCCAAAGACACCTATTTCTCCTTTAAAATCAACCAGTCCCCACAAAAAAAAGACCCCCTGAATGCAATATCTATTTGTCCTCGATATGTCCTCCTGCAATTTTTTGACACCACAATATTAAAAAAAGAAAAGAAAAAGAAAATGGGTTTTGCACAGAAAAATATTGTATGCTCGCTATAAATGGTAGCTTACATACAACGGACTAAACTAAACTCAAACAATACTTTTTGGTTTTGAACTCATGATTGAACTCATGCTATTTAGATGTAGAGCGAGTTCACACATCTCACTTCGGTTTTGGATGATCTAGACCAGGGGTAGGCAAAGTTGGCTCTTCTATGACTCGTGGACTTCAACTCCCATAATTCCTAAGCTAGCATGATTGGCTCAGAAATTCTGGGAGTTGAAGTCCACGAGTCATAGAAGAGCCAACTTTGTCTTCCCCTGATCTAGACAACAAGTCCTATTGGGACATTGACCCTGCATACCACAATCCATGGTTCATTTAGCTTAGCATGACTTAGCATCACCATGTTGGATGGTAATTTTGTCTGCCGTGAAGTTTTCTCTCCACCCTCCCTCCCCCAGTGTGCTTAAGGTTTTTTTTTTAATCTCTCAAGCTTTTTAAAAAGGGGGTATGAAGTTAAAATGCATCTCAGTTCAAGCTAGGCTCAACGAAGCAAAATTAATGAGATAATAGGCAAATTTGCCATTTAATATCAAACGGAGTGACCTTGATGTACACACTCCACCAGCCTCCCCCCTGCTCAAATTTGTTCAAAATAAGACAACAGTGTATGTCCATGTTGCAGTGGTGCAGAATTGCTGTGAAAATGCACAGTGTGCAACTTGGCACATAAGGCCAATATTTCGTAATTAATTGGAGACACTGCAAAGGCACCGCTATATTACTTTGACTTGTCATTTTTGGCGGGATGAACTGAGCAAGTGGTGCATTTCTAAACCAACTGCAGACTGCCAAGCAGAGAGCATATTCGAGTTCAATAGTTAGAAGTCAGCAGGAAAAGAAAACAAGCAGAGCGCCTTAATGTGCTGTGAGCAAGATAATGTTTCAATATCCTTAAGGAAATTTCTGTTTCAAAGGAAAGGGAAAGGGAAAGGAAGCATGGCTTTGAGGCTTCTCCCTTCTCAGCCCTAAAATCATGATGGAATTTATGTGAAATTCTGTCTGAATGGATTGGCTGGTCTTTCATTGTAATTGAATTGGAAAATGGAAAATGAATTTGAATTATTTGGAAACCAGCTGTACTTGAAATTTTCTCAGTTTAGGCTAAATTCAAGCAAGATATTTGTGACTTGCTATAAGACAACTAGACACAATGTCAGATAAGAATTACTCTCATCAGAGGCGAAATAGATCTTTCCCTGGAACTCTGACATTATAAAAAGAAACCGCAGTTTAAGTTCTAATTAGAAAATATTTATTTCGGTACAAAACAATGAATTCTCAATAAATTCTCAATAATCACATCTTAGCTATAAAAAACAGGTCTTGCTCCTTACAGAAGCTGAAGAAGAAGGAAGGAAACAAAGAAAAGGAATGTACACATGCGTACTAGGAACATATTAATCACGTGCTCAGGAATAAACCATTATATTTGATAGGGATGCATCTCCCCGCATATACATGTAACAGGCAATATAAAATCACTGCCTGACACACAAGAACAGCTTTTTCCCGAATGCCATCACTCTGCTAAACAAGTAATTCCCTCACCACTGTCAAATTATTCACTAAGGCTGCATTACTATTACTATTAGTCTTCTCATCGTGCCTATCACCCATCTCCTCCCACTTATGACTGTATGACTGTAACTTGTTGCTTGTATCCTTACAATTTATATTAATATTGATTGTTTCCTAATTGCTTATTTGTACCCTATGACAATCATTAAGTGTTGTACCTCATGATTCTTGACGAATGTATGTTGTCTTTTATGTACACTGAGAGCATATGCACCAAAGACAAATTCCTTGTGTGTCCAATCACACTTGGCCAATAAAGAATAAAGAAAGAATTCTATTCCTGATCTGGAGAAGAAAACCATACAGGTAGTCCTCGCATTATGACCACGATAGAGCACAACATTTTTGCTGTTGGGCAAGACAGTTATTACGTGAGTTTACCCCCACTTTACAACCTTTCTTGCCACACTTGTTAAGTGAATCACTGCAGCTGTTAAGTTAGAAACACGGTTGTTAATAGAATCTGGCTTCCCCATTGACTTTGCTTGTCAGAAGGTGGAAAAAAGTGATTACATGACCCCAGAACACTGCAACCATCATAAATATGAGTCAGTTGCCAAGAGTCTGAATTTTGATCACGTGACCATGGGGATGCTGGTGGTGTGAAAAGTGATCACAAATAACCTTTTTAATGCTGTTGTAACCTTGAACGGTCACTAAATGAAAGGTTATAAGTTGAGGACTACTTGTATATGATTTCTAGGGATTATTAAGTTGTATTCATTCTAATGCATTGAACCTTTCTAATATTTAACTGCAATAAACTGTCTAAACAAATGTTAAAAATGGAATATTCCTAAATATTTTTTTTACTTATGCTGATATTCCTATTTTCCACCGTTAATAAATGAAGAAGGAAAGAGATGAGTATTATACAGTGGCTAGAGCATTAGATTGCAAGACAGAAAAATGAATTGCAAGACAGAAAAAATGGCGGGACTGCGGGGGAGAGCCTTCTCTGTGGGAGCTCCATCTCTCTGAAACCAACTTCCCTCAGAGATCCAGACTATCCCCACCCTACAGGCCTTCCGTAAAGCTGTTCAAACATGGCTCTTCCTGCAGGCGGGGTGAAACAGAGATCAATCCCCCGTGTATGAATGGTGGTATGTTTTAATTTTTGTAGTATTTTAATCCATGATTATTGTTTTATAACTGTTTTTGTTATTATGTTGTACGCCGCCCTGAGTCCCTCGGGAGTTGGGCGGCATATAAGAAAAATAAATAAATAAATAAATAAATAAATAAATAAATAAATAAATAAATAAATAAATAAATAAATAAATAAATAAATAAATACTGGTTATGCTTGCCTGGATAGCTTAAGGCAAATCACCAAATTCACCTTAAGGTGAGTATAAACAGAATTTCTGAGTCTTTTGAAAGCATAGTGTAATGAACAACATAGCAATTAAAATTAATAGAGATGTGCGTTTAACTTGCCCAATGGTACAGAATTTTAATATGCTGCATAATAATATAGAAAATGCTGAAGGAGGTTTATAGTTCAGTATAAAATATTAACATAGTTCAAAATAATAAACTAGTAAATAGTTAAAAGATAAAGTTACTAGAAAGGCAAAGTGACAGCCATCCTTTCTTTTTATTAATGTATGCAGTCTGTTCACAGCAATCATCAGTTTGGTAGTCCAAATACCTTGTCAAAAAAAGAAGTTTTCATCATAGAATTTGAGTTCATAGTTCCTCAGTAACTTTTCATCAACTTTACACTCTTGGTAATCAGCAAAGCACTTAGGAAAAGAAACCACCACCACAACAATGGTATCTGTTATTTTCTCTTGATTATTTCTGTTTCCAAGAGAAAAATACCTCTTCGGATGATAATTCCATGACCAAATTGTTCTGTCCTTACTCAAGTGACTACTATGTTTTAAGATTATCAGACAATTAATATGCAAGTGTGACATCTCACACATATAAAGGAATCACAAGGTAGCTTTAGAACAAATCTCTATAAGTATGTCCTACTTATGGGTGAGCCTTACTTTCAGGTAAGTAAATATAAAATTGTAGCTGCTTTTCTTCTGAACTCCTAAAATCTATTGTGTAGCCATGAATAATAGTTGCATAAAAGTCTGGAAACAAGGCTGAAAACTTACTTTATCCTTTCGCACCGGGGGAAAAAAAGCGTTCTTTTCCATTTGCTGAATTTATGCATGTGACAAGCTTGACCCAAAGCTGGTAATGGCAAAGAGCATCAGTATGTAAAACTACGCAGGAAATGGAGGGATTGCTCTTGTGCTTGCTCTAAGTAGCTGTGGCACCTCATGATTACAAAGAAACGTTTGATTTTTTTGTGTGATATAGACCATTCTGCCAGAGATTTCTTTGTAACTGAATAAAATGCATCATGTTGACTGCAAATGAACCATATTTTCTTAAAGATAATTTAGCCATGTTTAGCTTCCAACTAAGTAGGATTTTTTCCCCCAAAAGAAGGAGTGAATGAACTTCCAGGAGGATCATAATGGTATTAATATTTTCTATCTGTAAACTGCAGATGTTAGCAAGAAATCCAGGAGGCTCGCTTTTATAATATATAGTTTCAGCCAAGAATTAGACCAGCATGTATTAAATGTCTGCCATTTGTTCTGCACCTTGCACAAAATTGAAAGAGAGGAAAATGAAACTATTGCAATGGTTTGTTTTTAAAAGATGTTTTGGATCATCTTCATAGGAGATTTTACAAGAATTGCCACTTGGAAAAATGCAGAGTGAATGAACCGGCTTGCTCTAAAAGTAATACTGCAGCTCTACGTAGTAAATTCAATAAATTGAGTTGGACATAGTTTGAAATAAATATGTGGGTAATACAATTTCATAGTATTTAAATCTAAATTATAATTCTCAGTAATTTTTAAATCAGAGTTGACAGCAATAAACAAAGGCAGTTCCTGTACAGAAAAAGTAAATCAAAAACGTGTTCTTTGTATGTTTCATGGAATTAATATGAAGCCATTTTTGTAATGTCAAATTATTTTCCTCCCTCTGAGGTTGTTATATATTGTTTTTCATGCTTGCCCACAATATCTATCTTAACTTTCACCAATAATTCCTAAGGATAAATTATGCATGTCAGTCACTGCCTTGATTTTAATCAAAATACTTTTATGCTTAAAATAATATTCAAAATATTGAACAAAGAATTTATTCCACTTAAGGAAAAGTAAACATTTTAGATCTCGGATATGAATCACAAGATATAAGCAGTAAAATGTATATTGAGATATTAATATAACAGACATTTCCATGCTTAGTATTAAAATTAAACAAAATAATTTCAAATTACAGTTTTGCAATATGATCTGGGACATACAGCATTTTCAGAGAGGATTGATCAAGAGATACTAACATGATTTACTTTTTTAATTAACTTTTTGACTGATGTTATAATTCCATTTTCTGAAGCAAGAAAAAGGACAATTCATCAGAATAAAAACAAAGGCTGAAATTTTATAAAATTATCACTGTGCCATTTTGCTTCACAGCATGAGATTTGATCTTTGTGCAGAAATAAGCAGATGTCAGTGGGGTTATTCTCAATAGCATCCTTATAAGGATGTCTTTTCTTTGTGAAGAAAAATTAAAAGGTTAGTATTCCAGCTTTACGCTGCAGTCTATTTTAATGCTTACTTATTAGTTTGTTCACTAGGCAAAATTACCTTTTATATGTGCATATATATTATCAAAATATTTCGACTTTCGAAGACCATACAATGGCTATACCCCATTGAGATCAATAGGGTTACCTCTGAATTGGCATGTATTCTTTTCTAATGAATGTGTCTGATGTTCCTCTGACTTTTTTGCTGTTGCAAACAGGTTGTCTAACCTCATGGGAGCATGAGTGTGCTTTAGTGATACACTATCTAAAATAATTTTCTTCTTCTTCCAATACAATTAAGGACCTAAAGTGAACCTCCGAATGAAAGTCAGTCATGATAATCACACAGGATGGAGAAGCTTGAATATCCTACATGCTTTTGATTCAACTTGTCAATTTTCCCCACATGGAACTTATTAGCCTCCCATCACAGTGTTAAGTCCATCGCAGAAAAGCTGGAGCACAAAGGATACTTTGGAAGTCCAAGCCAAGAAATGCCATGTTGTTGAACATGCCACAACAGCTGAAACACCTGGAGAAGGGACAATTCAGTAAGTGGCAATATATATTAAATCTTGATTTTGTTTTATGCAAAAGTTTTGTTTATTCAGGTCAGAAGCATCACAATTAAAATAAGGCATACTATATGACATAAAATTTAAAATATAAAATACCAGATTAAAATATGTACAAGTTAAACAAACCTTGCCCAGAAGCTAGCAACATTGTGTTCTGTTGTGTTGCCATTAGGTCTTCAAATGTGCACTGACCAGGACACAAAGGACAGGTGTACATATGTGTTGTTGTTGTCTGCATGTCACCACAATCACAAAATTTCAGTCCAGAAGCAGTGAGGTACTCATTGCCACATGTGGCAATGCAAAAGTGAAAATGAAATATGAAACCTTTGAGGGATAGTGTGTGTGTGTGTGTGTGTGTGTGTGTGTGTGTGTGTGTGTGTGTGTGTGTGTGTGTGTGTTTGTGTGTGTGTCTTTGAGTCAGCTAGCCATTGCCTTCTTCAAGCGAGAGTAACTAGTGGAAAGTCACCCAGTTGGATTTGTGCCTAAGGCAGGATTAGAACTCACACTTTTTGCCATTTCTAACATGATGCCTCTAATCACCACAACAAACTGGATATAAATGGAGGATCTTTTGAAAAGTGTGACACAAGATCCTGCCCAAAGTCACTCCTCCTGCCTGGATACATAATATGTAGAAATGACATTAGTCTAAGGTCCAAACTGGCATAGCTACAAACATTCCCACTCATTTGGGCTGAATACAACAATTGTCAATGATCTTTAACATGCTTGTTATTCAAATTAGAACACATGATGTATCCCACACAGCGTCTCTCTCTCTCTCTCTCTCTCTCTCTCTCTCTCTCTCTCTCTCTCTCTCTCCATGTATTCTCTCCTTTCTTATTATCCCCAAATGCTCCTAAATACTTAGAAGTTTCAGTTATTACAGACCAGTTCTTTGCAACACAGCTTGTTGCAAAATGGGGGAATATTTGGAGAATGGTCTGAACACTATCATCTTAGAAGCACTATCAAACTTCTCTCTCACACAAAATACCACAATGCTAAGTAAGCATTTAAACTGCAACAGAGCTGTCCTTGAATTAATTGGCCAGCAAAAAAGTACAGTGAAGAAATGTGGACAGTGTGTTCCTTTTAACTGCTTAGTAATAATAAACATGGTTGGATAAGGACTGCTGGAAAGATCTTTGGAAGGAAGATAGTGACAGCCTTCGTTCAAAGTTCTGTGCTGCCAGTTATGCCATCAATGATCTTACTGGATGAAGACAAAATGGAATCCTGTTTTTTTCCCTAGAAGCCCATAAGTGAGTAATACTTTATGTTCATTAAATGAGATGATAGAAAAAGCAGGGTATTGATTTTCAGGTTCATTTAAGGTTTATATTGAAGTCAGTTGGAGTGTTTATTTGAAAAGTATGTACAGGCAGTCCTTGACTTAGGATCACAATTAAGTCCAGAATTTATGTTGCTAAGTGAGAAATTCGTTAAATGAGTTTTTACGATTTTTCCTGCTACATTTGTTAAGTGAATCAGTGCAGTTGTTAAATTGGTAACACGGTTGTTAAGTGAATCTGGCTTCCCCTTTGACTTTGCTTGTCAAAAGAGGATCACATGACCCCAGGACAATGCAACCATCATAAATATGAACCAGCTGTCACGCATCCGAATGTAAATCATGTGACCATGGGGATGCTGCAGCAGTCATCAATATGAAAAATGGTGATAAGTCAGTTTTTTCAGTGCCGTTGTAACTTCGGTCACTAAACAAACTGTCATAAGTAGAGGAATATAAAGAACTGATAAAGAAATAAAGGGAGACTAGTATAGATCTATTTCAAGCTATTTAGCTCTCATCAGCTAGCCATACCCTTCTAGGATTCGATCTATACTAGTCTCCCTTTATTTCTTTATCAGTTCTTTGTAAGTTTGCAAATATGGTTTCTAGCCTGGATGGCCCCTGGAGTGGGGCTGAAAGGCAAAAAGGA
Source organism: Diadophis punctatus similis (assembly GCA_023053685.1). Classification (NCBI taxonomy): domain Eukaryota; kingdom Metazoa; phylum Chordata; class Lepidosauria; order Squamata; family Dipsadidae; genus Diadophis; species Diadophis punctatus. The sequence continues at coordinate 144,228,491 of JALIGW010000003.1, forward strand.
ACAACATAAGGAAGCAG
>JALIGW010000003.1:144231007-144385064 GCA_023053685.1 Diadophis punctatus similis
AGGCTGGGAAGAAGCGGCCGCTCGCCTCCTGAAGGGGCTGGATTGCGGACCGGGAGCGGGCGAGCCTCCTCCACCCTCCTCCTCCCTCGCCTAGACACTTTTTGTTGGTTTTTGTTTTGTTTATCGAACCGCCAGCTGGAGTGAAGGGCATAGTTTGCCTTGAAAAGTTGAGGGTTTTTTTTTTTAAAGGCTGGTTTTACAGTATCCGCTTCTGGAGGTATTAAAAAACACACACACACACACACCAAACAGCCACCTTGAAGAGGGAGATCCATGGATGGGTCCTGCCGCTCGGAGGGTTGTTGAATGTAGACATGGGATATACATTGCCTAGTGGTGGTGGGGGGGGGGAGAGAAAGAGAGAGAAAAAAGAGGGAGGGAGGATTGCCTAGTGGGGGGGGGGAGAAAGAGAGAAAAAGAGGGAGGGAAGGAGGATTGCCTAGTGGGGGAAAAAGAGAGGGAGAAAAAAGAGAGGGAGGGAGGATTGCCTAGTGTGAGGAAAAAAGAGAAAGAGAGAGAAAATAGAGGGAGGGAGGGAGGGAGGATTGCCTAGTGGGGGAAAAAAAGAGAGAAAGAGAGAGAAAAAAGGGAGGGAGGGAGGGAAGAAAGATTGCCTAGTGGGGAAAAAAAAAAGAAATAATGCAGACATGTTGTCCCTCCTTTTCCTCCGCCCCCTCCCATCTCCACCCAGAATTAGCATAAGAGTTGCAACCGTCATTTGAATTAAAAAAAACTGTTTCGAGAAAGTTGCGGAAACTTTGCCGGGCTCGGGTCGAGTTAGTCTTAAGAGCTCCGGGGGGCGACGTGTGTTTGTGTGTGTGTGAGAGAGAGAAAGTTGGGGCTTTAAGGGGCCTGGGTGCAGAAGGTGATAACAGCGGGATGTCCCGTCTCTAGTAGGTAGTTGGGTGAATCCCCGCCGCCGAAAGATCTGTCCTGCTCTCGCCCGATCTCTCCCCCTCCTTCCCTCTCCTCCCCCTCCTCCTCCGCCCCGCTTTCCCGCGGCCAGCATTTGGGTCTGGAAACGTTGTGATCCTCGCAGCAGCGGCCGGGGAGGGTTGCGTGTTCCGTGTGAGTCCGTATCCCAACGATTCCGTTGGGCAGATCGATGGTTTCCCCAAAAGCCTTCTGGACCGGAGAGGTAGTCGCTACCGACGTTTTGTGGTGGCCTCTGGGAGATTTGTGCTCGGTATTTTATTTAACCTAGATGCGCTCGCTGTTCCCTGCCTCTCTCTCGATCCACATTCGCGATCGTAGGCTGGGTTTATATTTGTATGGGTGTGTATGTGTGTGTATCTCAGAGAAAAGGGAAAGGGAGCCCCCCCCCCCTCTAACCTGTGGAATTTGAAATGCAAATCACCGCCTGTGGGAGTTGAGGCAGAACAAATCAGCATTTATAAAGTAGGAAAAAGATTTAATGTCTTTGAAGGCGTTGGGCGAATTCTCTCCCCTATTTGGGGAAAAAGAAGTAATGAATCCAATTCCCCCTGTGTTTTGTCTCTCTCTCTCTCTCTCTCTCTCTGTGTGTGTGGTGTGATATTGTTGTTAATGTCTGAAACGCAGTTATATGAAGTGCTTACAGGAAAACAGATTACAAGATTAACATCTGTTAACATGATCGTTTATCTCCTGCCAAAAATAGGTCAGTCCACTCCTTTCTTAAGGAAGTACAATGACTGGCACATGATTAAATAATGAAATTAGACTAATGAGTCCATAAATTAAACGAAGGGGAAGGTAGGGGCTTTTTAATCCAACTGGATTCTACTCTTAAGAAAAATGCTGAATTTGAAGAGAGCAATATAAGGTTAAAGCTTTCAACAGAGCAGTAAAGCCTCCTCTCTCTATGCCACCAGCCTTTCCTCCCCGCCCCCCCAACCTCCTACTGAAACTGTATGAATATTTTCCATCTCTGTGGCTATTGGTTAAGGAGATCAACTCCTACCATGAACATGGATGTTTCTTTCCTAAACTTTTTTTTTAAGTGAGGGGAAAGGGGATAATTAAGTGGCAAAGAAGAACAGGGGAAAGTACCCATGTTTTGCTTAGTCCTGCCCTCTAGGAAAGACTGGCAGCCTCGCCCTCCAATCATCAGCTCTCACCTCTTACTGTGTTTGCATTGCAACTCCAACATTTCAGGCTGGAAGAGCTCTTCCTTTGTATTTTCTACATGCTGCTTCTGCCTTTGTTGGGCTAGGCGCCAGAATCTAGATAGGTAAATGATACCTTCGCCCACCCGCACCACCCATCTGCTGTCAACCAAAATTCAGTCCTGAAACCAGAACTCTGATCGTGAATAGAATTGTCATAAGGTGGTGGTTTCAAGTATCAAGCGGAGATCTGGGGAAGGCAAGGAAGTATAGAATGATCTATTGGTGTGTTTGAACAATGTGGCAGACTTGCTTATCTTGGGGGGGGGGAAGGAGTGGAGAGTGTCCAAAAAATACACCCATTGCGACTTCAAGAATGTGATTATTTATATCCATTTAAGAGCCATTGCTATAAAAGGACTTTTTAATGTGTGGCAGGATCACACTGAATCTATAACACAATAAGGGGTTGAGTTCTTCATGGTTTTCAAAGGAAACTACTGTGTAACAATCCCCCCTCCCTCTATAGCCCACTGGATAATACAGCATCCTGTTGATTCTTTTTTCCCCACTGCTTAGATTTTTAAATTATCACAAACATAACTTTAGACAAAAAAAATACTTAAAAGTTCATTTCAGAAAATGTCAGACCTAACTGTCCTGGCACAAAAGAACGACTAGTGGCCAACATATTCCATGATGCTATGAATAATGATCATTTCTTTACCACACAATAAGCACATTCAGTAACTAAAGAGCTGGAAAGCTCTCTGCCTGTCATGGATCTGGCCCTGTTCTTTTACTTAAGAAATTCCTCCCTTTGTCATTCCATTCGTTTTTCCCAATATCAATATTATAACAAGTTTCTGGCTTTAGATCATGAACATATTGTCTGTTAGTATGTACTGTATAGAAGGATTGGGACAAAAGAGATTGCAGTGTTTTTAAGGTGAAATGCTTGGTTTCTTGCTGGCTTTTTATCTTCTACATTGGGATAAAGGGGTGGGATGGACAATTCAAGAACTAAATGCAACCTTTTGTGTTGAAGCCAACTTCCCACTTCACTCTGGAGATGATCAGAACTATTTCTTGTTAGAGAGAAATCTGAGCATGTTCAAAGAGAGTCCTTTATGCTCTGGCCATGTGCCACATACTTTAATTCATAGCTGATGCACTAAATGAGTTAACTAGCAAAGAGTTTTTCATTAACTCACTTGGCAGCCATATATTTAACTTTTAAGAGGACAGAATACCTCAGTAGGAACATTTAGCTATTCAGTTACATAGTTTTGGAATTAGATTTGTTTTTAAGCTATTTCCTCATACGCCTTTTCTTTAATTTCAGGCAATGTGTGTGCAATGGGTGAGGCAGTGTACCAGTAGTATTGTTCAGCAGCTTTTTGTATATGCAAGCAATAATTTAATAGAAGACTTGTTCCTTGAACTTCTGAGTTGCTAGTCCACTTTGTTTACTAGCACTGTATTACATTTACGATTACATATTATGGAATTAGTAAAAGTATTTTAGAAAAAGTAACGTCGACGTTAGGCTAAAGCCTTCATATTTGGTTGACTTCATGTTTGACAGCACAGCTCGCTTTTTGTGTTTATTTGTAAATCAGTTGTGGTTGTGCTCTTGAAAGGAAATCTGCTGAAATTGGTGGTACAGACTTCTGAGTATATATTGAGTCAGCTTGCATAAATTGATTCCTTTTGTGATGCAAAAGGAAACTTGTCTTGACTGTCCATGCATCTGAAAAAAAATCTCTCTTTTGTTTTTGCTCAAAAGTGAGCAAAGGAGTTAGATGGGTTCAAAGATCTATTCACAGCATGTTTAACTTGAAATAATTCCCTCTTGCCTTTTTTTCGAAGTTACATGCATTGAATTGGCAGCTGAAAGTATAGTCAATTCTCTGGACTACTCAGATAGAATAGAATAGAATTCTTTATTGACCAACTGTGATTGGTCACACAAGGAATTTGTCTCCGGTGCATAAGCTCACAGTGTACACATAAACAGCAAGTAATAGGTCATAATGAAGTAATAGATATAAGCTCTATTGAGTTGGAGGGATCTTACTTTCAGATAACTGCATTTTTCTCAAGTACATTGGATGAAAGTCCTAAATATCATTCCTCTATATCCTTACCTGGGTGTAAATCTAACTTTAAGCACAACAGGTCTTATTCAGGACAGATAATTGTATGAAAGTGCATTGTCCCTTATTATTATTTCAAATAATTACAAGGTGGTCAAAGTCCAAATGCTGTTTGGAGTGAGCGGTGGCAAACAACCGTTGCCTTTTGCTTTGCTGGTATTGCAACTGGAAAACCGAAGCATGTCTGGAGTGATACTCCGGAGGAGGGGGGAGGGTTGTATCGGTTGCCGTCTTGTGTTTGTGTCAGTTTGTATTTTATGCCAAGAAGTCCATGAGTGTGTTCTGGAAAAAGCCCAAAAAAATCAGGCTAATCAGGCAGAAGATGGTTATGGAAGAGCTATTTTGAGCTGGACTTATAGCTGTAAGGGCCGCCCATACCTGTAAAGGAAGGAAGGAAGGCCACCCCCTGTTTTTGTCTCTCTCCCCCCCCCCCCACGCACACAACCTTTCCAACCGCTTGTTGCTGTGTGTGTGTTAGTCGACAAAAGGGAGGAGGCAGCAGTGAGGCAAAGAGAGGAGGAGTCTCCCTGGCCAGGCGTCCCTTCTCCTCAGTTGTTTTCTTCCCTTTTTCATCTCACCAGACGTCACACAGCCGTGTAACTGTAATACAAGAAGTGAAAGAGGCTGAGAGAACAGGCTCAACTTCTAACCCTGAACAAAGGCAAAAAGGATTTGTCAAGGCGCTACCTCTCTCCCTCTTTCCCCCCCCCCCGCCTCCCCCCCCCCAAAAAAGAAGTGGAGGTGGAGAAAAGCTACCGCCTGGGATAATCAGACCAGGCTCACTTTCTGTGGGAGGAGAAGCCAGCTCTCGAGGTTACAGGGCTGCCCTGTTGGATTATGTGGGGCTCTGCCTGGAGAAGTCCTGATTCCGAAGGTAATTGCTTTTCTGTGTTCAACTTTGGTTCGGTTATTGTTGAAGGCAAGGCAGAAAAGGGAGTGTTGTAAGGGGTGATGGCATTCCTGGATCTAGGGGAAGGAGAAATATGTGTCATATGTTTGTGTGTATGTGTATCTGTAAATCTCCATGCGAATTATGGGATGTCTCATCATTCCAGGGCAACTGGAAGGCTTTCCTTCTGTTGTGGGAAAAGGTTTTAAAAAAAAAAGAAAAAAAGACCATCTCAGATCTTCAGGAAATATAACTTTAGCAGAAATCCAGATGTGTTTCTTGGGTGTGAGATTCAGGCAGCCCAGCCCTAGTTTAACAAAAGAGGCAGGGATGCAACCTGAATTCCAGTTCTCATTTCATTTCTTATTTTTAGTTTAAGGCGGGCGGGGGCAGTTCTGCATTTCGATACCACTTTGAATCGGAGAAAAATCACTAATGACCTGCTGTCCCTTAGAAATTTTGGTGAAATTGGGGGGTTTTGCACACTATTTGCCAGGATTTTATGGCCTTTAAGAGTTTAAAAGTTGAAATATGGCTTTAACATTCAATATTCAAGCAGAGTAAACAAGAACTGCACTGAAAGCTGCAACAGATAAAACAAAATAAAGGCAATATAAACCAGGATAAATACCATTCTGAAATATAAGTGTTTTATGAAATATGCAGGCATTATTTTTTTCATTGTGTGTGCATTTATGGGAGGAGGGGAAAAAGCCTGTTTAGCAAGGTTTACTTCCTTTTCTGTCAATAGAACATTTAATTGAATTATATCAAAATCAGAAAGGTGTCCTGTTGAAACTTGTATATATATAATTGAATGCTTTTCATCAGATTGCTGAGACTGGAGAGAAATGATATTTATGTTTGGCTTTTCTAAGAAATTAGAAAGCAGGGCTGCATGGGAACACTTGTTGTATAATTAGGATTACAGCCCAGTTACTCAAGAAGACATCTTTAGTTTTAAAAGAATAACTGCCATAGCTATCTTGAGTAAGCTGTGAGTAATAAAGTGTTCTTTGGTTTTGTTTGTTTTACTTTGAGTCATTAGATTGGGCATAGCTTTATTTAGGCATAGACAACATGAAAGCTCCACCTAGTAAATCTGCTTGTTCATTTGGAGGATTTTAATTGTTGAATTTGTTAGCTCAGTTTTCTCCTAACTGGCACCTCCACGTACGTTGGATTTTGGCTGGGAATGCTTGGAAATTAAGTCCAACTCATCTGGATTGATTATTCTGCATTGAAAGGATTTAAAAAAAATAAATAAATTAGAATCTGAATATTTTGGGTATATTTAAAATCAAACTTCCCAAGTTTAAATAAACCTTCAATGCAAATTGACAATAGAAGATTAAGGATATTTAGAAGCTTCTTGGGGATGGTCATGCCCATACACACAGACTGTTAAAAAATATAAGAAGTCTGCTGAATCAAATCAAAACTCTAGTCTAACATCTTCTTTCCCATGGTGGCCAGCCACATGATTCTATGTGTGCCCCATGAAAATTCTGAATGCTTACTTAAAATAACTGGCTTGCATTATGTTTTGATATACTGCATTTGAATATGGAGGTTCTATAACCAGAGTAGGCCATGTATGTACATTAACATAATTGCACCTGAATATACTGTCCTATGCCATCTTGAAATGTACATTATTAAAAATACTTTAATTTTTAAAATTAAAATGAATGATTGAGAACTCTTATGAAAACTTTGAACTTCTTCTGTTGTTGATTTTTTCCAGAACGCTCTTGTGTGTCTTGAGAACTACTTGGACAGCACAGATGGTCAGCTATTAGGCCCGCTTTTATATACAGCATATCTAACCATACAAAATAAAAATGTAAGGAAGAAAAGGGTGTACCTTATTATTTCTAAACCTTTAGAGAAGGTTTAGAATAGGAATCGAGTAATTGGAGCAGTGTTTTGGCAACTTTGAAGATAAGTGGACTTCAACTCCCAGAATTCCCTAACCAGGCATGTTAGCTGCGGAATTCTGGGAGCTGAAGTCCATGCATCTTAAAGTTGCCCAAATTGAGAAATTGAATTGGGATGATCCAGAAGAAAAACTTTGCATGATTCGGGGAATAAAAAGAGGAAGCAGTGACATCAGATCTGGGCAGGTTTACAGTGGGAAAAGGGAGAGCCAATACCTAGAAAAAGGACATTGGATGAGTGATCTTGAAGCAGAGAGAAAAAAATATGTGACTAAATTGATAGAATGTGCCAGGACTGTGGGATCTGAGAGTTTGTGAAGGCGGTCTTGAATATGACAACTGTGGAACCAGTAGTAAGCAGAGGCAGAAACTGGTAGTTTTCTCAGAATGAAGAAGCAAGGGCTTTCCTTTCTTCAATATTATTTTAATTTTGTCTAGGTTTTTTTTTTGCTCATTTCTGAAAATTTCATCACTGTAAGATAGTATAATAACCTGTCTAGGTAGCACACATAAAGTCTGAGTGGCTCTTCCACTCATAATGTAATTGTTTAAGCATTTTAAGGAAACAGGAACAAAGTAAAAACCCAAGGTCATCAAGAGGCTTATCAAGACAAGGAGATTGATAAATTGCCTGTCATTTTTATAGGTAGCGTGCCCCCGCTCAAAGCAGAAATTCCACAATTGTAGCCACATTTAAGTAGATGCGAAACCCTACTTTTGCACGTAAATATTTAGGATTGTGCCTGTTCAGTACCTATTCAGAGGAAATTCTTAAACTGATTTATTTAGCATTTCTGTTTGGAGAGTTTTACTGCAAAAAGAAAACCGACAAAAGCAAGAATTTGTTTGCATTAAAATCCAGCCAATTTTAATATCTCAGAGGAGTAATCTTTTAGAGTGAGTTTCATGTATAGGTTTCTGTAGGATTAAAAGTCAGCTATTCAGTACTACCGATGAAGGGGACATTTTTGCCTGATAATGCTGATTGGGGAGCAGGAACCAGATGTTCTTTTTCAACTCCTACACTACTTTGGTGAGCCTCTGACTTGTTCCGCTCTATTGCAAGAAGTAGTGAAGGTTTCTGCATCTCTAGCACCAGAAGTATGAGGAAACTATGTCCTGCAGATAATTCTGACATACAAGAAATTCCAGGAAGTTTTGTATCACCCTTACTTTAAGTATCATTAGCTTTACCCGATACATAAGCATTCTTGATTCCCTGCATATTTTTCCAAGTAGAACTTGTTTGCATACAGTTAACTGTTTATGTTTATAATAAAGCTGATACCCTGGAAAGAATTGTGGGATTTTTTGGGGGGTTATATTTTTACTAAGAATGTTTGAACAATTAAAAAAGAAAAATATATAAGAAAAAAGAAAATATATCAAGAAATGAATAAATGGGGAATTTATAAGCATCATAGAATTACTGTAGGTTGAATAAAGTTCTCAGTCTCTTGCTGAAGTTCGGAGAGGAGTAGGGAGGAGGGAAAGAATTTTAAGCTTGTGTCAATCACAAATGAAGACTATAAATGCACTCTTAACAACCTGCTACTGTTGGCCGGATCTAGGTTTCTAGGCAGTTGCTATAATGGGTGCCTTGATATTAAAACTGCTAAGTGGCTGCGTTTGCTCATTGCATTAAGCTACAGGTTTTAAAATCATTTTGGGATTGGTGGGCACATTTAAAAATTTGGAAAACATTGTGAATGCTGTGCTGGAACAATTTGTCCATTGATAACAATAGTTATCATAGGACATAGTTTTAAAAAGCTCATTTTCTGGAATTTTAAAAGTTACATAGCAGGATGCTTCTCTGGTTCTCCCTGTTTTAGAGGAGCATTTGACCACACAAACCAAATGTTTGGTTCACAAACATATTTTTTGGAAATGAAGGTGATTCTGTAGTTTGTTGTTTTCTGTTACAGTACACCGGCTTCCCATATCTTTATTATTATTATTAGTAGTAGTAGTACTATATTAGTATATGTTTAGATAAGCAAAAAGCTTGGCAGTTGTAAAATAAGGTTTTCTATAGACACATTGGTCAAATTGGGTTAACTGGGTTCCCACTGTATACTTAGTTAAAACCAAACTGCATTGTGACAGTGCAGTGCGTAAACCCAGCCAGTGAATAATGCTGGGTTAAAAAAAAAAAAAAGAGCTCAGCAGCATGATGTCCAGATGCCAGTAAAATTTATGAAGGCTACTGATCAGTGCGCAACAATTAAAACCATAGATCAAAAACAATTATGCAAAAAACGCTTCCTTTAGCTTAGCCCTTTTGTGTTTCTGTTTTCATTGGCTAGATGAGAATGCCAATTCTTCGATGGACTTTTCAGTCAGTGGAATAGTGCAAGAAAATTCAGAACTCTTGTTCCTGAGGAGGAAAAATAGTTTTTCACTACTTTTTCACTACCTCGGATATAAACATCTGCTAAAACAAACAATACTCTATTCTAACTTCTGTTTGACTTCCGACTCCTCCATATATGTATTCTTACAGTACTTATGGAATCAGGAATGGGTGTGAATCTTTGGGGTCTGTCCAAATGGTCATAGGATTTTTGAATATAATTCTTGATGTCTTCCAATTGAATGAGTATCAGGAAACCTAGTGTGTGTTCATGCACATTGCTGTATGCAAATAGGCTCTTTTTCCTGACTTGGATTATCCATATAGATTATTTCTCTGAATGCCCAAATAATGCAATCTTGCTTGCTTCTCCATGCATATAGTACTTGGTGTCCCATGTAAGACTGAAGAGTGAATAGCTCTTTTGTTGTTAACTGTTATGTTAACTGTGCCAGTTAATGGCACAAGCTTCTGTTGTGTTGGCATGTAATCCCATTTTCCTCAAAGTAGTAAGCCAGTTTGAGATCTGTTTGTTATTTTATTGACACTTGTCTTCTATTACCATCTAAGGACAGTAGCGTCTGTCTATTTTAGTCCTCTAAGAATTGGTTCAAATATCATGACAACTGTTTTAATCATGGCAATAACTGCTCATCTGAGTATTGAGCAAGCATCATCACATGATTACAGTACATATGTAAAAGACTGGGGAAGGCAGTGGAAACCATTGAGATACAAGAAGCTGCTGCTTTTGAAAAAAATGAAATAGGCAGAAAACACAAATGTATAGAGTACTGGAGAACAAAGAATCCCTTGGAAAATATTTAGTTTAGAACGGTTGGTAAATACTTCTTAAAAATACTCTTAACATTTAGTTTATGCTTCAGAGATCTCTTAGAGGCAAAGTTTAACAATAGCAACATTATCAGTGATAGTTCACTCCAGCATTATGAGTGGATTTCTAAGTAAGCAAATATTCGGTGTATTTAATATTAGAAAAGTGCTTTCAAATGTTGCAAAATATCAAATATCTTAGAATATTTAGAGTAGGAATGTAATTTAGAAATGTACAAAGTACCAACATTGTTTCTAATAATTCCTGTTCCATATTCTTCATCAGGTTAAATAATGTATTGAATACTTGAACATTAAATATGTAATTAAGAAATATATATTGAAAATATTTTGCAGGTTTGGGTCAGTTCATTGTACAGAATAGTTTGTCCTGTCCTGAATGGATTTCATACTTTGATATCCATTCCTAGTTTGGAGATAAAATATAGTTTGTCATATTTGTATTTGGTGCAGTTCAAATATCAGGGTAAATATTTTTTTCAGACCAAGAAACTTCAGCTCATTACATCCCAAAGCTTGGTAAGATATAATGATATAAAAATCAGATGAATGGAACTAAATACAAAGGCAACATGAACTTGAATTATGCCAGACATGGTTTGAGTTTTATTATCAGATAATTGTTACTTGGCCTTAGTTGTGATCTGGAAGTGGTCTCTAATTTCACACTTAATATAAATCATAATTCTAACTGTAGTTCCAGAGTAGCCACAATCAATAACTGATGACTATGAGCTGGCTTGAATACAGCTGGTTTAGATAAATATACTGCATTTTGTATATTTTGTCTGAATTCAGTTGTTTTGTCAACTTTATCATATTACTGTGCATGATTTATTATAGAATTCCAATGTCTTTGTATTTTTAAGCTGCAATGTAATTTTATACTTGATGGATTTTTGTATTACCAATATAGAACTGGATGAACTCTTCGGGGAAAAGTGAGATAATAATCAAGTGTGCTGCTTTGTATTGTCTTTATTAAATTCAGTATTAACAATCTTGTGAAGTCCTCTTCAGTATTTATTCACAAATACAGAAAAATGCTGCTAAAAGACACCTCTTTATAATTTTGAGCCTCTAAGAAAGTAACAAAGGCAGTTGGAGACAAAAATTTAAATTACAGCAGAGCAATTATACTCTGCTTTTTACAGGGAAGTAAATATAAGTGCATGATGTCTCCAGAATTCTTAATACATGTAGAAATATAAATAGCCCCTCCCCAAAGAACCCCACTTTCCAAAAAAGGCCCCAAACCTCATCCTCATTCCCTTAAATGTTATTGTTTTACTGTTATGTCCCTGTGGTCTTTGGCCCCTGAAAATTTTTTTTTAGAATTAGTACATATACATGTTATTTCTGTCTTATATGATATGCTTAATGAACCTTACCTAACCTAACCCTAACCCTCTATTAAACTACTGAAGTTTGCAGATGATACGACAGTGATTCGTCTCATTCGAGACAATGATGAATCTGCATACAGACAGGAGGTTGAACAACTAGCCTTGTGGTGCAGTCAGAACAATCTTGAACTATATACACTCAAAACTGTATAAATGGTGGTAGATTTTAGGATAAACCCTTCTATACTATCACGTCTTACAATACTAGACAACACAGTATCAACAGTACAGATCTTCAAGTTTCTAGGTTCTATCATATCTCTATCAAATGGACACCTAACATCAAAAACGTCATCAAAAAAGCACAACAAAGAATGTTCTTTCTGCGCCAACTCAGAAAGCTCAAACTGCCCAAGGAGCTGCTGATTCAGTTCTACAGAGGAATTATAGAGTCTGTCATCTGCACCTCTAAAACTGTATGGTTTGGCTCTGCAACCAAACAAGACAGACATAGACTTAAACAGATAATTAGAACTGCAGAAAAAACAATTGCTACCAACCTGCCTTCCATTGAGGACCTGTATACTGCACGAGTCAAAAAGAGGACTATGAAAATATCTACAGACCCCTCACATCCTGGACATAAATTGTTTCAACTTCTCAAAACGATGCTATAGAGCAGTGATGGTGAACCTTTTTTCCCTCGGGTGCCAAAAGCACGCACGCGCACGCTATTGCGCACATGTGAGTGCCCACACCAATAATTCAATGCCCGCTGCACATGATCCCCCGTGTTGCCCCTCCCCCAATGCATGCACGCATGATCCCCCACTCCCCCGTTTCCCGACTTCAGGTGGGCCCAGTAGGCCCATTTTTCGCCCTCCCCAGGCTCCAGAGGTTTTCTTGGAGCCTGGGGAGGGTGAAAACGGCTTCCCCCGTCCCCCTGGAGGCCCTCCGGAGGCCAAAAATGCCCTCCCAGAGCCTCCACGCAAGCCGACAATCAGCTGGCCAGCGCGCACATGCGCACTGGAGCTGAGTTAGGGCAACGGCTCGTGTGCCGGCAGATATGGCTCCGCGTGCCACCTGTGGCACGCGTGCCATAGGTTCGCCATCACTGCTATAGGGTACTGCAAACCAGAACAACCAGACACAGGGACAACTTTTTTCCGAATGCCATCACTCTGCTAAACAACTAATTCCCACAACACTGTCAAATTATTTACTAAGACTGTGTTACTATTATTCTTCTCATCCTTCCTAGTACCTATCTCTTCCCACTCATGACTATAACCATGTTGCTTGTATCTTTACAATTTATATTGTTTTATTTGTTTCCTAGTACGATTTGATTGCTTATTAGTAACCTATGACTATCACTAAGTGTTGTATCTTATGATTCTTGATGAATGTATTTTATTTTTTCTTTATGTACACTGAGAGCGTATGCACCAAAGACAAATTCCTTGTGTGTCCAATCACACTTGGCAATAAAGAATTCTATTCTATTCTTACCCACTGAAGTAGCTTTTTTCTTATTATTTGATGTTTATATGTATCTCTTACTGAATATTTGAAAGCTTTGTGAAGACTTCTGTAGGAAAGAGAATGGATGTTGAGCAGTAGTAGCCTTAATTCCAAGACTAGACGTCAGAATAACACCTGGAAAGAACATTCTTGCCCAAACCTGTGCCTTTAATTTGTGAATTCTTCCCCTACTTGAAAACATTTTCTACTTCTACCAGAAACTGTGCAGTATTTTGTCAAAAGAAAAGTATCTAATGCTACTATTCTTCTTTGGTAGCATCAAAATGCTTGACAACATTCAATCTTCAAATGGCAAGTGCGTTTCTGTTGTTTTTGTGTTTGTGCACTTTAATTTAAGCAAGACTGAAAAGCATTTGTTTGTTGCATTTATTATAGGCGCTATTAATCACTACTGTAATGTATTGTTTGTCATTGTGAGCTGAGAACTTCTCAAATTCTGAACATTATTCAATATTTTTTCCTTTGGATCTGTGCTAAAATAAGAATTAAAATGGAGAGTTACAAATACCTCTTAGGGAGCATTCATACCATTATTGCTTTTGTAAAGCTCTGAAGCTACTTCCACACTGTGGCCTGCTATTTAGAGTTGATTTATAGATGGATGGCTAGAGTGTCTACCAAGGTGTGCATCAGTATTTTTAATTCTTTGTGAGTACATTTGGTATAATTATCCAAGATGTAAGAAATGGATTCACATGTAGCCTGTCTTTCATCTGACATTTGTGCCCTGCAATGTCAGTAAGGTTGGATATATTTGGATGAGATGGAACTAAACTTCTGCTAAGGTCATTACTGGCAATCTTTTCTTCAGTGATAGCTGGAGGACTGCAATCTTCCATGTTAATAGAAAGAAAACGTTTGACTGCATTTAGAAAATGAATGGCTGGACAGTAAAACCCAACCGAAAGGGCCATTTATTTGAGCCGACATCTTCAGTATAAATATTTGTACCTTGCAGCAACATTCCTTTTTCAAAGCAGACATCGCACATATTGTAAATGTTTATACATTTTCAGTGCTAGGTTAAAGCTGTTAGGATTCAAGTTGTAGCAAAATTCTAATTTCTGCTCGGATTTCTCATTCTGAGTTGTTCATCTCTGATTTCTTCGCTATTCCATTGGCACATCAGTTTTGCTTTCCTGCAAATATTAGGCATGGACAGGACATACTACTTATAAAAAAGGGACTTTGGAGCTTGCTTCAAAATAAGAGTTCCAGCTGCAAACTTCTTTGTTTCTTATTCCTCTCTGCCATTTCCACCTATCTTTTATTCAAATTTTCCCCAACGTTGGTACGCTCTAGGTTTCAATTCCTTGAGTTGATGGCTTGAGCGTTAGTCTTGCAAATTATTTTAATATCTCACCTATATTAACTCAGCGTCCTAGAAAACTGCTAGGAAATGTTAAAAGTTATAATCCATATAAATAAATGAAAGGTGATCAAGCTGGGGAAGGCTGTTCTACTCATTGCAGCTAGCCTAGTTTTACAGGGAGAATATATATATTTATATAGTCCATGGCTGTATTTTTGTTGCTATGTAAGTGCTTAATTAGGTATTTGACATTTAGCAAGTATCTGCCTAATGGTTCACTGAACCTTACTTCCTCCTTCAGCCTTGGTAATCTTTGGGAGTTAAGATCTGAATAGAATACTTATACAAATACTTCAGTTGTAAAGATATTTCAGTTGCTTTCTGTTATATGCCTTTCCTCGATCCATACTGCTGCATCAGCACTGACAGGTTTTTTTAAAAAAATTATATTATTATAGCTAGTTTATCCTTGCATTTTTGGATTACAGTTAGACTTGTTTATGCCAGAGATCAGAAGATACACATTCATGTGTTTTGAGATGTGCTCAGTGCAAGGACAAAGGAGAAAATGTGTGTAAAAGCTGCCAAATAACTTATTACCCAATAGGTTTGTACCAGTAATGTTTTGTTCTTTGCAATTTGTGGATTTATTGCTTCTTAGTTGCAAGATAATACAGAGAACATTATGTCTTGCAAGCAGGTTTAATCTTGCCTGTTTTATCCAACGGTGTTAACAGTATAAAATTGGTTGCATCCAGAGTAGGCTTTTTGGTTTAATGTAAACATCCTCCCTTCCATCACGTGGGATTCTCTTGTGTTTTCAACAACTTCAGTTTCTTCCTTCCCTTTTTAATGCAGCAACTTTGTTATGGATGTAAACTCTTCTCCATAGTGGGTGGAGTTATCATCCAGGATGGGTTGACTTCATCCAATCATCTGAGGACTGAGTATCGACAGGACCCGTTGGAAGAATGAATAGGAGTTTATTCATTGATGTATTTGTATCCTGCCTTTATTATTTTTTCAAATAATGCAAGGCGGCAAATATATCTAACACAGCTTTCTCCTCCTATTTTCCCCACAATGACGACTGTGAGATGTGTTATGCTGAAAGAGAAAGTGACTGGCCCAAAGTCACCCAAATGGCTTCCTACCCCCCTACTCTGAGGCATCTGGAAGATTCAGAGCTGTTTGTTTGATTTAAATGTTTGCAGCAGATATTATTTTAGCTTTGAAGTTTTAAAATATTATAATAGGATTTAATTAACATAGGATGGGGAGGTAATGCATTATACTTTTCTTATACTCTTATCCCCCAATTAACTCTTTCCATTGTATGTTTTGTGTCTTAATATGCATTTGTAGCTTTATAAATTCAGGGGCTTTATTTATTTTATTTGTAATATAAGAGTTGTGGAACATACATGCACCCTCTGGAATGAAAAACTGTCCCATTTTTGATTGTGCTGAATTAGATAAAATTACAATGGAATTAAATGAAAGGGAAGATTCGGAATACTATGAAATTTGGAATATATTTTATGATTGGCTTGAAAAGAGAAAATAAAATAATATTTGTAAACATTTAACTTAGTAATATATGTATGATTGTTATTTACTTTAAGTTACTATAATTATACCTATGAAGTAAGCATTGTAATGTAATTATAGAATTATGTTAATTTTAGGAATTGTATAAGCATGAATATATCGTCGATACACATTACTGTATGATAACCCTAGAGCAGTGATGGCGAACCTTTTTTGGTTCGTGTGCCAAAAGGGGAGGGTGCGCGTGCTAGCGCGCGCGCACATATCCATACCCATTCCCTCCCCCCATGCATGCGCACAACACCCCCCCATGCTGCCCCCTGCGCATGTGCACACACACACACACACACACACACACGCACACGCAAAGGCCTTACCGGAGCCTGGGACGGTAAAAAATGACGAAATGGGAAAACCGGAAGTTTGGAAAACACACTTCCGGTTTGTCCGTTTCATCGTTTTTTGCATTCCGGGGCTTCAGGAAGCTTCCCTGAACCCTCCGGAGTGCTAAAAACAGCCCAAAGGCAAACCGGAAGTGCGTTTTTCGAACTTCCGGTTTGCCCATTTCGTCGTTTTTTGCATTCTGGGGCTTCGGGAAGCTTCCTTGAACCCTCCGGAGTGCGAAAAACAGCACAATGGCAAACCGGAAGTGCATTTTTTCCGAACTTCCGGTTTGCCATGGAGCTGACAGGGCAACGCCTCGCTGCCCTCCGATATGGCTCCGTGTGCCACCTGTGGCACACATGCCATAGGTTCGCCATCCCTGCCCTAGAGGTTACAAAGTGTAGGTGTATATATGTTAATGTATTGTCTTGTTTTGTTTACTGTTTGTATGTCTTTCTTTTTATTGTAAATAACCAAATAAAAACTATTTTAAAAAGAAAAGAAAAACTGTCCCATTCAAGATAGAAGGGAACCTTTTGAGGTTTTATTTCACTCAGCTAAAGGTGAAATGCAAGAACATGGGAGGTCCTAAGAGAAAGCCCCCATCTTACTGGCAAAACTTTGCCTATCTTGCTCGAAGAAGCAATTCTATACCTCTTCCTTTCTTCCTTATGCTGATCTTCTCTGGGTTACAATTACATGAATAATGTGGTTGCAAATTAGTAGTGTGTAATAAATTCTCTACTGTATAAGAAGTTACAAGATGTTTTATTATGAGTTGCATTAATTGGATTTAAAAGAAAACATTTGCCAAGCCTAATCATTTGCATTGGTATCAATAAGATAATGCTTTGTCAGTCCACTCTACATTTATGTTGATAAATCTATTGGCTCATGAAAATTAAAACATGTTTTGTTAATTTCAAGTGAATAATTTAGAACTTAAAGCCATGCATGGGAATGGAATTTAACATTGAGCACAGCTTTCTCATTAGTGATGTGAAACCTTCAGTTAACAAAACCAGAAAACATTTTCTTGTCTTCATTTTGCATTCTAAGCAGCTTATGAAGCCACAGTTTTGGGGTCACTGTGGAACTTGGTAGGATTTCTAAATAGTTACTGGATGATATTTTTCACAATCCTTTCTCTCATGTACTTAAATAAAATGGTATAATTTTATCCTTTGGATTTTAAAGTTACCGTATTTTTTGGAGTATAAGACGCACCTTTTTACCCCCCAAAAGAGGGTGAAAACTTGGGTGCGTCTTATACACCGAATGTAGTCCCACCCACCCAGCCACCCCCGCCCTTTGGCCTCTGTCTTCCAGCAATTTACCTGTTTGCAGCAAAGAGGGAAGAGCCTGTAAAACCAAGCAAGTCAGTAGCAGCTTCCCGACCTACAGCTGATTTTCCACGTGCTAAAATAAAAGTGAAACTAGCTTGCAAAGAGGCAAATAGCTGGGAGAGACACGCAGATTTTTATTTTCTGCTGAACTGCATGCAAGGGGGTAAGTGAATAACTATAAATGTCTGTAGAATGTTCAGATTATTAGACTTATTTTTAAAAGACTGCTTTATTATTGTTCTAGAGCCAGGGGTCTCCAACCTTGGCAATTTTAAGACTTGTGGACTTCAACTCCCAGAATTCCACAACCAGCTTTGTTAGCTTTGCTGGCTAAGGAATTCTGGGAGTTGAAGTCCACAAGTCTTAAAGTTGCTAAGGTTGGAGACCCCTGTAAATCTAGACAACTTAACAAAATAAAGAAGCTTTTTAAAATAAATGCTTGCTCTGAAGAGGCCCAGTGCTATTGTATCTTCTTTTAAATAAAAGAGAATAATGTATACTTCCAGAAATTTTAATTAATTTTAACAGCTCTGTACAAGTACCATGCTTCCCTGAAAATAAGACAGGAGCTTATTTTTTGACCCCCCCAAAATGCCCCTGGCCTCATTTTCGGGGTGTGGCTTATTATTTTTGGGGTGCAGGTGGGGCGGGGCATGAGACGCACCACTTACTGGAGTTTGCCAGCTCCGTGGTCTCTCGGCTAGTCTCTTTAGGGAAAAAAACTTGCAAACAGACAAGCCGAGAGACCACGGAGCTGCAAAACTCCAGTAAGTGGTGTGTCTCTCTTGGCGGGGCGAGGCGGGGCGGGCGTCCTACCTGGGACTTGTCTCGATACCTCGGTCGCGTTCTTACGGTGTTCTCTCCATGGCAGCTCGTTCCAAAAGAACGCCTTGCGAGTTCGAGAAGTTTGAACTCGCGAGACGTTCTCTTTTGGAACGGGCTGCCATGGAGAGAACACCGTAAGAACGTGACCGAGGTATCGAGACAAGTCCCAGGTAGGAGTCGCGTCTTGCGCTGGAGTTTGGCAGGGCGGGCGTGGCGGGCGTCCCTTCAAAATGCTTCGAAGGACTTTGAGGGTTTTGGGCGGGGGATGGGACCTGGCGCGGCGTGAGTGAGGATGGCAGCAGTGACAGGGACGCCCCACCCCATCCCCCGCCCCAAACCCCCAAAGTCCTTCGAAGTATTTTGAAGGGATGCGTTTTGCCTGCGATGAAGGGAACCGATGCTTGCCTCCTGTTCTTCAGGGAACATCGGTTCCCTTCATCACAGGCAAAATGCATCCCTTCAAAACGCTTTGAAGGACTTTGAGGGTTTGGGGCGGGGGATGGGGTGGGGCGCGACGCGAGTGAGGAAGGCAGCAGCGACAGGGATGCCCTGCCCCATCCCCCGCCCCAAACCCCCAAAGTCCTTTGAAGCGTTTTGCGCTCATCTGGCCTCTGCCTACGTCAGTTTGAAACGCCCAGATGAGTGCAGGGCTTGAAAAGCAAACTTCCTTTTAGCCCTTTCTTTTGGCTTCGGTAGCGTTTTAAAACATGCTTCTGCCTGCGAAGAACAGGAGGCAAGCATCGGTTCCCTTCATTTCAGGCAAAACACATCCCTTCAAAACGCTTTAAAGGACTTTGAGGGTTTCAGGTGGGGGATGGGGCGTGGCGCGGCGCGAGTGAGGAAGGCAGTGGCGACAGGGAAGCGGCGAACTGCCAGACACTGGTAAGATGAGCATCTCGCAGCCTGGCCCTCTCCTGCCTCCCCTGCCTCCCCCAAATTCTGCCTGACGATCTTACCAGCATCTGGCAGTTTGCCGCTTCTCTTGCTTGGCAGGT
Source organism: Diadophis punctatus similis (assembly GCA_023053685.1). Lineage (NCBI taxonomy): Eukaryota > Metazoa > Chordata > Lepidosauria > Squamata > Dipsadidae > Diadophis > Diadophis punctatus. Next base: position 144,250,598 of record JALIGW010000003.1, read on the forward strand.
CTTTGCAGGGAAACTTCTTAAAATGAAAAGTTATCGCGAGTGTGAGAAGTTAATTGTTCGCACTCGCGATAACTTTTCCTTTTCATTTCAAGGAGTTTCCCTGCAAAGACCTGCCAAGCAAGAGAAGCAGTGAACTGCCAGACACTGGTAAGATCGTCAGGCACAATTTGGGGGTGGCAGGGGAGGGGGAGGGCCGGGCTGCACTCATCTTACCAGCGTCTAGCAGTTCGCAGCTTCTCTTGCTTGGCAGGTCTTTGCAGGGAAACTTCTTGAGGGACCTCTCTCTCTCTTTCCAGGCCAAAAGAGTGCCGCCGCAAAAAGAGCGTCTCCCAGCATGTCCCCCCCTTTCCGCCGGAAGTAGTTGGGGGGGGCTTATTTTCGGGGGGTGGCTTATTTCAAGGCATGTCCCGAAAAGCCCTGTGGGGCTTATTTTTGGGACATGTCTTATTTTCGGGGAAACACGGTATAGTCTGAAATGTAACAGTGTCCTGTTTAGCATTAGAGTTAAATCCTGACTTACCTTGGAGTAGATCTATTTAAATAATTGGGAGGAGTTAGTGTGACTACATTTAAGAAAACTTTCTGGCATAATGTACATTTCTCCAATTCTTTGCTAGTTCTATGGGTCAGGCACACATGCACAGAAATACACAGCAAACAGTGTATATCATCTGTGCTATTTGCTGTTTGGCAAATTGCTTGGAGGCAGAGGCCTTTTTTTCCTTGTTTTCCTCCCCCAAAACTAAGGTGCGTCTTATACTCCGAAAAATACGGTAGTTAGAACAATTTTCAGTCTTGTGTTCCTAGTGCAGTGCTGACTATAGAGCAAATGTAGTTGTCATACTTAGCTATTTTTAGCAGTAGGGCTTGTTAGTATTGTTGAAAACAAAGGCAAATATTTAGCCAGTCATGGGAATATCTAGAAACAGGAAACTGGGAACTGCTAAAATGATGTGGTCATTTTGTCTTACAATTTGTCTTCATTTTTTTATTGTAATTAATATTTCATGCTGCATTTGTTTTAAATATAGCAGTATCTCCAAAAAAGAGATACTGTTCTTTTTGGTATCAGATAGATCTGAACATCTCTTTGGAAAAACAAGGTATTTCTTAACATAGTTTTATTAGGTTGAAAGGTGGCAAAATCATAATGATTTCAGTAAGAGTACAGGACTAATTTTAGCTTTCAATTCATGGCATCTCTGCTAAAGAATACGAGGACTGTTAGAAACCAGAAGTAATTATTTATGTAAGGCTGAACTGATGTTTATTTCAATAACTATAATTGATATTATTGGCAATTAGCAGTTCCTTTTTGATACAGTACTTCTGTCAGATTGTATATTTTTGGTGCCTGGTTCTCTTGCCTTCTCTTCTTTGAGCTATATTTCCATTTTCTGCAGAAAATATTTTCTCAGCTTGCCTGATGCTGCTCATTGCTGATGACCTATACATGCTACCTTCCCTGACCTGTGCTCCAGTGGCAGGTTGCCATCTTACCGGCGCCGGTGCACTGCACGCGCATCTCCAAGTTTTGGGGGTGCGCGCGCTTGCTATGCGCGCGCGCCTCCTCGCACAGTTTTACTTCTGCGCAAGCACGGAAGCAAAATTGCGCTGAAATCTCGCAAGGGGACGCGCACGCACGCGAGATTTTGGCGTGATTTTGCTTCCGCGCATGCACGGAAGCAAAATCTCACTGAAATCTCATGTGCGCGCGCATCCCCTAGCAAGATTTCAGCGCAATTTTGCTTCCGTGCTTGCGCAGAAGCAAAGTCGAACCAAAATCACCGGGGAAAAATGGCGACGCATGCGATGGACCAGCAGAGAGGGCTCCGGAGCAGTTGCGCAATCCGCCTCTCCCTACCGGAGCTGCGCATTGGGCAGCTCCGGCAGGAACCCACCTCTGCTGTGCTCTTAACATACTAGCTGTGCATCTCTTACTATGCATTTTAGCTAACCCCTGATATTCTAGAGATGTTTCTAAAGTTTGGTTTCAGCAGAGGCAAGTGTGACTGTTGGACTTTGGCAATTTTCCACTAACCAGCCAAGCATACAGCATTCTTTTCACTTATAGAAACTGTACTATGGACATTCTGTTAATGTTCATTCCTCAAGCAGTTGGAATGTTTGGGAACATTTTGTGATACTGAACTCAGAGAGTCAGTTTCAGAAGCCTGTGTGCGGCAAGTAGGGTATAATATACATTGCTACTATTCCCACTGTGGAAATTCTTTTTGTCAGATTGCAATTCTTGATATAGCTGTCCTATAATTATACTTTTCCTTGGTTCGTCTAGAAATATAATACATACAAGCTATGCCTGTGGTATTATTAGTATTTTGGATGTATTGAGATAAAGGCTTATGGAAAAGAAATGCTTCTATAGTTCTTTGTTCCATTTGATTTCCAGGCATTTTATGAATTTAGAGTTTATTCTTGTGCAAGACTTGTTTAACTACACCTAGATCAAAGTTGCATTAGAAAACACCCCGCAACTATACTTATTCTCACATTTAATGCCTTCTTCCTTGAAAAGGGTGATAGAGGATTTTAAAGGGTTTATCCTGTAGTATTCTATATGGTGAAATCATATTTACGCCTATTCTGTTAATACATCTAGGTTGAAATTGGCAAATAGATTAATTAGAGGTTCCAAATGTTCTTTCTCGATGTTCTAATAATGGTGTGATTGCATTTCAAGTTGTGTAATAGATCGGTAACCGCAGTCATAATCTGGGTTGAATGAGTAAGCATCTTTTAATTTGTTTTAACCAAAATACATGGTTTTGTATACTATTTAAAAGCCTTAGCAGCTTCTGTGAATTACTGGTAGGCCATGGAAAATGTGAGAAGACTAGTATTAAGTGAGTGTTCTTATTTATTAATGCATGAATATGTTGGGGGACAAGCGAGTAACAGTTCAAAAGCATATTTTTTATTCAGAGTGTTAATACCTTACTATTTTAAAAGGCTATTCTTGGCTAACAATAAAAAAATAAGAAAATGCAAAATCAATTTTACTTTTAAAAACATATAATTGAAATAATACATCAAATAAAAAAACAAACAAACAAACAGCGGCAGTAAGAACTATCTGTAGCTAAACAAACGAACAAACAAAAAATAAAAACACATCCAATTAAAATAGCTATAGCACTTAGACTTATATACCGCTTCACAGTCCTCTAAACAGTTTACAGAGTCAGCATATTGCTCCCAATAATCTGGGTCTTCATTTTACCAACCTTGGAAGACTGAATCAACCTTGAGCCGGTGAGACTTGAACTGCTGAATTGCTCGCAATTGGCAGAATTGGCCTGCAATACTGCATTCTAACCATTGCATCACCATGGCTCTTGAGTTGAAAATGATTCAGCTCAAAGCAAGAATATGTGGAGGATATTTCAGGAGGATCTTTACACCTTTCTACATTGCAGTCACTTGACTTCTGAATAAACTACAAGTAGTCCTCTACCTATGACCACAATTGAACCCAAAATTTATGTTGCTAAGTGTGATATTTGCTAAGTGATTTTTGCCCCATTTTGCCACCTTGCTTGGCACAGTTGTTAAATGGAATCACTGCACTTGTTAAGTTAGTTAGATGAATCTGGCTTTCCCTTTTGACTTTGCTTGTCAGAAGGTTGAAAAAGGTAATCACATAACCCCGGACACTGCAACCATAATAAATATGAGTCAGTTTCCAAGTGTCTGAATTTTGATAACGTCAGGGGTGTCAAACTCGATCCCGTCGCAGGCCACATTGGGATTTTGTTTGCTCTTGGGGGGCCAGGGTGGGTATGGTCTGGTCATCGTGGCTGACTGGGTGGGCATGGGCGGGCATGGGGTGGCAGGGGCCGGTCCCTTGCCGTGCCCGGGACGGCCCACAGGCCAACTCCATGGCCTATCGCAGACCAGATCTGGCCTGCAGGCCGCGTGTTTGACACCTGTGGATAACGTGATGCTGCAATGGTTGTAAATGTGAAAAATGGTCATAAGTCACTTTTATTGCCGTTGTACCTTCCAATGGTCACTAAATGAACTGTTGTAACTCACGGATTACCTTTGTGTGGAAATGAAATCTGTTGTGCAAATGCAGTTTAACTCCTGGTGGCTGATTTGTCTTAGTGCCAAACTTCCAGGAATTCTCTAGCATTTCTGGATTTAGCTTGATATAAGATGCTCACAGTTTTCCAATTGAAACTATTATTAAATATTTCCATGTACAGTATTGTGAAGTGGGGTGCGCGGTGGCTCAGCAGTTAAAGATGCTGAGTTTGTCAGCTGGAAAGCTGACAGCCTGGGTTCGAGACCTGAGTGCTGCATGGCAGGGTGAGTCCTAATACTTGGTCCAGCTTCTGCCCACCAAGCGGTGGGCTTGGTTCGCGGACCTGAAGGCCCTGTTGGTGTCTCCTCCATGGCGGATTCCAATGAGCGGGTCCTCACTCAGCCAGGGGGCGTTGGTCCACCCAGATCCCCAGTGGTACCAAGTGACCGCCTGGCAGTTCAGTGGTGCGCTCTGAGGCAACAGACTTATGATCCCGGGGTGATCCTTACCATCCAGGCATCCCACCGTTCCTCCACAGAATGAATCTATGCCGCGACATGGAAATCCTTCTGTACTTGGTGCAAGACTGAGGGCTCTTCGCCTTTAAGGATTCCACTTCCGAAGGTCCTGAAGTTTCTCCAGCAAGGTTTGGCCATGGATCTTTCACCAAACATGCTCTGCAGGCAGGTGGCGGCGCTGTCTTCGGTCCTGTCCTGTGACCAAGTCACTTCCCTGGCCCACTTCCCAATGGTGGGCTGGTTTTTGTGGGGGGGGGCTACCAACCTGTGCCCTCCGGTTATCCACCGCTATCCGACCTGGGATCTTCCCAGGGTGTTACTGTCTCTGACCGGGCCGCCTTCTGAACCGCTGAGGTCGGCTTCTCTCTGGTATCTATCCTTCAAGGTCGCCTTCCTGGTGGCGATCATGTCAGCCCACCGGATCTCCGAGCACGCCGCGCTTTCCATTCGGAAGGACTTGTGTATTTTCCATTTGGACCGGGTTGTTCTCCTGTTAGACCCTTCGTTCATTCCCAAAGTCAATTACACCTTTCACAGGGCGCAGGAGTTCGTCCTCCCCAATTTTTGTCCGAACCCGGCTCATCCATCGGAGACACTTTGGCACACTCTCGATGTCCTTCGAGCCTTATGCATTTACATTGATTGGACACGCCAGTTCCGTAAGACTGAGGTGCTTCTGGTGGCCTTTTTACCGCGATCATTGGGTCAGAAGGTGTCCGCCACTACCATTGGCCATTGGATACGCAGGACAATTGCTAAGGCATACGAGCTCTCTGCTATGTCACGGCCAGTGGGGATCACGGCTCACTCTACGCGCAGTGCAGCGACATCGGCGGCCTGGATGACCCAGGTGTCCTTGGCGGAGGTTTGTCGGGCGGCGACCTGGGCCTCCTCTTCTCAGTTTATCCGCCACTACAAAATCGATACGTTCGTGTTGGCGGATGCGGCCTTTGGCCGTAAGGTGTTACAGAGGGTCCATGAGGAGTCTCACTGAATCGGACTTAGACTGTGCCTACCCAGGGGACCTTGGCTTTGGTATGTCCCATCCTGAATCCTGGCTCTACCCACGATGGAGAAGGGGCGTTGGTCTTACCTGACTTCTCATCAGGTGGAGCCAGCATTCAGCCTTGCCCTTGTGGGGTCCGTTTCTGCATACTCCTTGTTTGTTGGACTGGCGTTGTTGCCGTGGTTGTTTTTCTCCTTGGACTGACTTTTTGCATGGCGGTCTCCACATTGTTGACTGGTTCAGGAAGGGGAGCCTACCTGTCGTTGACTATCTCCAGTCGGTAGCCACGTCGAGTCTGCTTCTTCTGTCTCATCAAAGCTGGGTCCTAGGAGGGCGGATCTGGCAAAAAGTAACAGACTCAGTCCTCATTCTTAGTGGACGAGGACAACCCATCCTGAATGCTGGCTCCACCTGATGAGAAGAGGCGTGTCAGGTAAGACCAACGCCCCTTCAAAAGCATGCAAATGGGAGTAGATAAATAGGTACCACTTTGGTGAGATGGTAACAGCGTTCCATGCACCTTGGCGTATAATCATGCTGGCTGCATGACAAGGGAAATACCTTCGGAAAACGCTGGCTCCCTTGGCTAAGAAACAGAGATGAACAGCGCCCCCTATAGTTGGACACGGCTGGACAGGGGAAACCTTTACCTTTTCTTTATTAGAAGATGTTTCATTTTTCTGGTGTTTTGGGTTGCTGCAGTATGTTTGTGCTTATTCAAATAATATTCTTACAAAGCTCCTCTTCTGTGAGGTGGGCTTGTTACTTTGGCAGTGGAACATTTTTCTGATTTGCGGCCATTTCTTCTGCTGATGAGAATACTCAGGAAGGGTAGTATGTTGTTGTTTTCTTCTTCCTTTGTAAATCTTCTTCCTTTGAAGACGTTGATTGTTTCATGTGTCTTCTCTAGTTCTTTTTTTATTACTAAAAAAGTCTCATCCACATACTGGATCTGTATTTGGGCTGCATGGGTGGGAGTGCTATTGTTTCTAAGAAATAAGAGCTGAAGTGGTGCAGTGGTTAAATGCAGCCATTGCAGGCTGACTGCTAGTTCAACAGTTCAGCTGTTCAAATCTCACTAGGCTCAAGGTTGACTCAGCCTTCCATCCTTCCGAGGTCGGTAAAATGAGGACCCAGATTGTTGGGGGCAATATGCTGAACTCTGTAAACCGCTTAGAGAGTGCTCTAAAGCACTATGAAGCGGTATATAAGAAAAGTGCTATTGCTATTATTCTAGACATTGCATTGCGCACTCTGCTATGAATCCTGAGAGTGGTGATCCCATGGGTATTAAACCAAAGTTTCAACTAGTAAACTGTGAGTTGTTTGATTTCAAGATAGTTGGAATATAAATTTAATAAATACACCCAGAAATGCTAGGTAATTTGCAGAAACTTGGCACTCACACAAATCAAAAGGCACATAGAGATGAACGTTTAAATACCATTCAAAAGAGACAATCAAAAAGCTAAAAAGGAAACCAAAAGATCAGAATGCCTCCCAACACCAGGTAAGCAGGGATGAACACCAGAATTAACAGCAGACAATCAAGCAGTATAACCTAATCAGTATCCTAATCAAGGGACTACTAAGTCAGTCAAACAATCAAGCAATGAACACCCTAATCAAGTGACTGCCAAGGCAGAAAACAACATCCCTGCCAACACTGACAGGAAAAACTACTGTATAAAAACAAAGAACAAATCCCATTCCTTTCTAGCACTGAAGAAGTTATCTAGTCTGGTAATGAAACGTCTCCAAGCAAATAACCGGACTCGGGGAGCACCAAGTTTTCCACATTAGGATAAATCTTGTGCTGGTACAAGAAATTAGGGAAGCATACAAAGGAGAAGTGATACTAGAAGATTCAGTACATTTGTCCTCGTGCCACAACTAAGAAACCAAAACCTCTAGATATCCTAATTATGAGGGTTTCAAAGTTTTTTCAGGCTTCAGAACCTGTTTTGTTTTATTTTTAAATTCCAGAATCCTTGATCAAGAGGTAAAATTAGAGGCAGAAAATAAGCAACAAAATGAAATTTGTGTTTGTTTGTGGTTTATTTAAACAATTTATAAATAAAAGTTAAGTAACGAGGTATTTGTTGTTGATATTAAATAACGTCCATTCACAAAAATGGATTCCCCCTGAAAATTTATCCACTTATTGCAAGTATAACAAGTAAATGTAAAAGTAAGTTTAATGTAAATGCAAAATTAATGTTTTCAGGGTTTTGAAAAATTAAAAACTTCAATGTCACAATTACTTAGGCGGTTAATGTTTAACCAAGGAAATCAATGTTTAATGGGTGGAATATTTCCTTAGGAAAATTTCTATTGAGGCTGCTGGCTATCTTTGAGTGAACATTTTTTTCCCCTCACAGTTTCTCACACAACCCTATAAAATTAGAACTCTACAAAATTCTCATAGAACCCTTAGGTGTTTGAAAAATCCTTCCATAGCTGACTATACTGTAAAATGGTTGATTCTTGGAACTGAGCAGGGCAGAGGCAATATTAGATTTAATCCTCAACGTCTACTGTTCACATTCTGAGGGGAATATAAATGTTACAGGACTAATTAAAGTGACCATAATGCCATTATGTTTTGCATCTATGCTAATGGAATTTGCAATCAGTATCTGACACATTCATATGCGACGACAAAAAAGGAAACTTTTAAAAATGAGGGGACTCTAGTGACAAAAGAGGCTGAAAGGAATATGAAGAGAGAGAAATCTCTTCAGAATACCCAAACAATATATTCGTTACACAATGCTGGAAAGACCCAGGAAGAGGCCAACATGACTCTTTAGTAGTGTCTAGAAAAACGACTGTACACAAGTGGTATGCCTCTCCTGATGAGAACAAAAAGGAGTGTGCACTTTTAACTCAAGTGTGAAATTGTTGACTTCATAGCAAAAATAGATAAGTTGTCTCTAAGATCACATGCTAGAGATAGAAGAATAGCTAACTTGACACTTATCTTTAAAAAAGAATGAGGGGAAAGTCCTGAAAATGAATATCAACAGGAATATGAATGGAGGTGACTCTGTCAGCAATTGTACACTGGGATTTCCAAAATAGTCTATGCCCAAATCCCTGATCAGAGGCTTTTTGGGAAAGTTGTTAATAGGAATAGGAATAGGGTAAACAAAGCTGCATTTTTATGGATTGTTTACCTAGTTCTAAATGATCTTAATTTAGAGGAGGCAGTGAACTGGCCAGTTTTTCTGACGAAACCAAATGATTCAGACTGATGAAGACCAAAACTAATTGTGATAAGTCCCAGAAGTATGTCATTAAATCATGTGAATGATGAACCAGGGACACAAAATACAGTTCAGTTTAAACAAATACAAAAGGATGCATACCAAGTGGGGAGGGAACCCCTCTTAACCTATACATACACTGTTAAAAACTCCATTTTGGAAATATTAATAGTATTATTAAGTATAATTATAATACTTAATAGTACTAAGTATACTTATAATTAATAGTATTATAAGTAAGTATAATGAGTATTATTAAGAACACTATGTAAATAGTAACATCTCAGAATTGTTTTAAGCATTCCAAGTCCCATAATCTTCAGTAATTCAGCACATTTGGAAGCCACTAGGTGCATTGCTCTGGGCAAAGAAGAGGCTGCTGAAAGCAGCTGAACTAACATTTTGAAGTGAAAACATCTTGAATAGATCTCAGCATGGAGAATTGATGATGAAATGGCGTCTGCCTTTTCTAAAAAAAAAAATCACATGTAATACATTGAGTTTTGCAAATTATACATGTACACAAGGGATGCAAAAAAGGGTGAGAATTTATCTTCCTGGATCATATCAGATAGCTATCTAGTCTAGCATTCTGTGTCTCACATGGGACAACTTGGTCCTCCCAGGGAAATTAAAAAATGGCATAGTGGAAAAATGACCCATGTGAATTGCCTCCAACATTGTTTAATTATAAGTATGATCAATGCATTTATCCACCATGGTTTTCCTCCCCATAATGACAGATCTGGCATACATCTTTTGAACACCAGAACAAATTTGACTTCACATCCTCACTTCTCTTCTTCCATCTATTGGAAGGCAGAATTGGAAATACCCACTTCCATTTTTACACTAACTCTCCTCTCTCGATATGTGAAACAAGAATAGAAGTCAGAGGGAAATTGTGAGCTTGAGATTTGCTGTGGCTGTTTCATGAACCGCCCAGCCCTTGGTGGTGGATTTATGGCGAGAACAGCGAAGGCATGCTGTTCTAACAAAACAACATCACCTGCTTGCTCTGTATGCCTGCAGCAGTGCAGTATTTTAAAAATAATCTGCACTGAATTTAAGTGTTTTCATCTTGAAGACATTCATTCCTAATTATTTTTATGCCAGTGAGTCAGGTGATAATTAGATTTGCATATGCTGTTTAGACATTGTTATTGATAGGTTTCTTCCTTCTGCAAGTCCCATTGAGGAGAATTTCTTTGGGGGGGTTTATAGAAATTCAGCTGTATGTTTCCTATGGCCTTTCACTTGCCCCTCCCCCCCAACATGTATGTACAGGAGCTCCAGCCATGGCTGATTAGCATCAATCCCTTGCTGACATCTTAATTAATGGTTATGCTAATGTATTTATGAGAAAAAGAGACATACATATTTGCAGATTGCTAGGGAAAAACGAGGTAACTGGGAGGCTGGATTGAAACTAGATCTTGTTTCTAGATGAATTTTAATACCTTGAGTTAATGTCACTGTGTCTAATGCATAATTTATATTGTCACTGAAAAGGATGTTAGGGAGGTGTCTTCAAACCAGGTTAAGAAAAGGCAGGTAATGTTATCAATTGCCTTCAGAAAATGGTTAAACTAGTATTGATGAGAAAAATTAACCAATTGTATAATAGAATATTTCATCTCTTTTTAATGAGGATGTTTAGAAGAATTTGTAACATGAAAAGCACCTGAAATACCAATGATTAGCTTAACAGATAGCTTGGATTTGGGATTATAGTGCCTACATTCCTCAGTAACAAAAAACATCTTTACTAGCCATTAAAAATATTTTTGATCATGAATGGCTTCATTAATAACCTTTGGCTCTATAAAAATATATATAGTCACTCTTAAGAGGAATGGATTTACAGCAAGAGTTATTAATAAAATGATTGTGTTTAAAAACAATCAGTAATTTTCTGTAAATTATCACAATATACTCTATTTTTTTAAAAAAATCTCTAATATTAACTTAGTTTTAATTTAATATAAACGAGTTTGATTTTAGGGGGTTACAGCTGCTGCTCCCCGTTGGTATTTTTCATGATTCAGAGGGCAGAAACTTCTGCACAAAACCTTATTTGGACAAAATAATAAGGAAGGCAGTTTGAATTTTGCAAGTTATCATACACTGATCCTAGACGGTTCTCCACTATGATATCTTCTCAGCTAAATTATAAAAATATGCATGTATATTATGAATATTTACATGCACATGTGTGAGGTTATTGAACATACAGGTGAGTCCTTGACAAATCTATCCAGCGCTACTTACACCCATTTTCAAAGTTATGATGGCTTCACCCCAGTCATTGATTGCATTGTGTGCACTTGACAATCAGCTCACCTTTATGGCCGTTTGCAATGTCCCACCGTTACATGACTGTGATTTACAACATTTTTGCTGATTTATAGCATTTACTTCCAGGTTCGGTAAAAAAAACTGCCCATTGGGAAAAACACATTTGCTTTATGACAGATTTGCTTTAACGACCACAGCAATTTTTTTAGGCAAATCGGGTCTGGTCACACCATATCTCAACTTACCACCGCAATGACTTCACAGCCATAATTCCAGGCTTCATTACGGTAACAAATTATATCATTTTTAAAAAAGCAAACGGTGCTGTGCACTCTGAAAATATGCCAAAAGAAGTTTAAGCCTTGAAGAAGTAGCTAAATTCATTATGCTTCTCCAGTTATATACATTGATAAATCTGAATAAACCTGTTAAGGATGTTTTGAAGAAATGACACCAAGTCCAGTACTTGGGAAAATTACTGCAATATAAATCATCATGTTCAAGTAGTTCAGGAGTGGGAGGCCTGCAGGTATAATGCAAATTTCCTTTGCACTCTCCAGGAGCTTGCGTGACCTAACTAATTTTCCTCTGGGCATGCTGGTCAGCTGCTTGGTGGGCTGCCAGAGAGGGCTATTGTGGTGAGGGAGGAAACATGGGGATGATACTTGCATGACAGCAGTGTCAAAGAGTCTGATCCTGTGAGGGTCACCTGACTATTACCACATGCAGCCCTTCAAGGCCAAAAAGGTTACATGCTGTGAAGTAACCAAAGAAGCAAAATCAGCGGTGACCTCTAACTTCAACATTTATTCCTTCAATGTCCTGTGGTTCTTCAAATACAATCTTCCTCCTCACCCCTCCCCAAATTTTTAAGAGATGGGAAAGAGGCTATATGCCCGGTGAAGCTTGGAAGCAAAATATTATGTTGGCAATATGCCATTAACAACATCTTAATATTTTAAGTACTGCTCTTGTGATAAGAACTATTATCCATGAGTCTGATGATTTGCTTAGCTCTGTGGGATTTAAAGATGATGTAAGACTCTCTGGGTGAAGTTGGGCTTTAGGGACCAGTTGGGATTGTTACTATTGTACCATTGTCTGTGCTGCATAGCATCTTCCCTGCCCGACTCACTGGATTCAGTTGATCGGCTGGCTGTGAAGATTCTGAGACTATGAGGTGTGGAAGATTTCATTTTGCCATCAGATGATGTTAGGATTCATGGTCTCAATAGGAACAACGGACCCACTCTAGTCATCAGGTATATTGATAGTCACAGTTCAGGTATGGTTTTATCTCAGGACAATTCTGACTTGTTTGTTAGTGGAAGATATTATCATCAATAATCAGTGGAACAAATTGCCTTCAGAAGTTGTAGGTGCTTCATCACACTTAAGAAGAGACTGGACAACCACTTGTCTAAAATGGTATAGGGCAGTGATGGCTAACCTTTTTCTTGTCGCGTGCCGAAAGCGCGTGCCTGTGGGATTGCATGCACATGTGCCGGCACCCATAATGCAACGAGTGCACAACACCCCCGAGTGCCCCACCCCCTGTGCATGCGCACGTGACCCCCGTGCTTCCCCTGCCCCCTGCATATGCACATGTGACCCCTGCGCTCCTCACCCCCTGCACCTGCATGTATGACCCCCGTACTTCCCCCCACCCCATGCATGTGCACACAACCCCCCTGCACTCCCCGTCCCCATGCTCCCCCGCCCTCTGCACATGCGTGCCTGACCCCCCACATGGGCACGCGAGCTGTCGCCCAGTTCAGCTGCACCGTGCATGCACGCGCGTCTCCCGCATGCATCCCGCCCTCCATGCATGTGCAGCAGATACCCAAAAGCCGTGGAGCTAAACTGGGCAAGGGCTTGCGTGCCCGCAGAGAAGACTCTGTGTGTCACCTGTGGCACGCGTGCCATAATTCGCCATCACAGGTATAGGGTCTCTGCTTGAGTACGGGGTTGGATTAAAAGATCTCCAAGGTCCCTTCCAGCTCTATTCTGATTGAATCTGTTGGTGTGGTCAGATAATTCTCTGATTCCCTTTTGACTTGGTGGCGTCAATCTAACTCCCAGGTGATTTATGGACTCTTCTGGATTCCAGACTGAATTTGTGATTTTCCCTGAGGATCTGGTGGGTGGATTTGATTTGGGCACAATCTGTAATGGGTGGGACGCCATAGCTTTGGTTGGTGAACTCCTGTAAGATTTTGTTTTGTTCTGCATGGGTTTTTTTCCTGGATGAATACCATCTGTTTCTTTTATTTTATTGTTGTGGATTTTTACAAACAGTAAAGCATCCAGAGTTGGTTGAAGGTTTTGAATCTATGTCAGTATATGAATATTGCAGGCTTTGTAGAAAAAAAAATCTGCAATATCTCTTCAGAATTGATGTATCTGGAGAACCACAGGATATTGGAGTGTCAGATTCTAACTGCAGACTGTGTAGGCACAATGACTTTTTAATTCTGCACATGAAGCTATTTATTCTAAGCAATAGAGAAGGAATTAGTCAATGTTACTTAAATACTGATGGAATAATTTATTTCTATGAAATATGTCATTGTTAACAAACGATACTCAAGGTGGCTAAAGAAACTAACATCTACAAGATAATTAAATTCCCAGTTAAAAGCTCAATTGATTGTACATTTAAAAATGACCCCATAAAAATAATAGCTTCAGTCATTTCCCCAACTTCAGCATCTCAAATTTTCTCACATATCAAAGACCTGCTTAATAAAAATGACTTTTATTAATAAATGTTTGATAATAGGGAGCTCAAATTCTCAAATTTTTGCCAGTCTGGAATTTTTTTTTTTGTTATCAGGGCTCCCTCTTACAACCTTTTTAAATAGTATCCTGGCCATGGAAACAGTGTCATTTTGATGAAGATGATAGTGGTAATGATAATAATGGTTTATATCTCACTTTTTCTCTAGGAGGTTAAGATGGCTTACGTAGGGATCTCCTTTCCCAGTGAGCTAAGTGGGACTGAAAAGATCCAATTGCATCCAGTGATTTTCCATGACTAATGGTGGACTTGAACCAGGGGTGAAATGTGAAAATTTTCCCTACCGGTTCTGTGGGCGTGGCTTATTTTGTGGGTGTGGCTTGATGTCTGGTGGGCGTGGCTTCATGTTAAACTTTATTCATGTTAAACAGATTTAAAGAGTTGGAAGAAGGGACCTTGTGTGGTCATCTAGACCAACCCCCTGCCAAATGGCTCACACACCATGAAAAAGCAGCTGTTAAATTTTAACAGATTTAAAGAGTTGGAAGAAGGGACCTTGTGTGGTCATCTAGTCCAACCCCCGGCCAAATGGCTCACACACCATGAAAAAGCAGCTGTTAAATTTTAACAGATTTAAAGAGTTGGAAGAGGGACCTTGTGTGGTCATCTAGTCCAACCCCCTGCCAAATGGCTCACACACCATGAAAAAGCAGCTGTTAAATTTTAACAGATTTAAAGAGTTGGAAGAAGGGACCTTGTGTGGTCATCTAGACCAACCCCCTGCCAAATGGCTCACACACCATGAAAAAGCAGCTGTTAAATTTTAACAGATTTAAAGAGTTGGAAGAAGGGACCTTGTGTGGTCATCTAGTCCAACCCCCTGCCTTTTGCAGCATTGCAAAAGCACGCAAAATGGCCCCTGCCTTAAGTAGGAGCCTCACAGAGCAACAGAGCTGAAAACACAACTTTACACAACAGCACAACAACACAAATGGCTCATACACCATTTAAAAGCAGCTGTACTGACTCACACACCATGCAAAACACACAACACAAAAGCATTGCAAAAGTTTTAAATGGCTATATGGCTACTATTTTTTTAAAGCAAAAAATAAAATAAAAAAGGTTACTTACCCTATGGAAGGAATAAGGCAGACAGAATAAGTTGCTTGCAGAGCAGATAGATGGATTGCTGGTTTCAAGCAGGCAGATTAAGTGGCTTGCAGATCAGATGGATTGCAGTTTGCAATTCAGACCAAAGGAAAAGCAGGCGTGGCTGGCTTCCAACGGCTGGGAATTGGGTCCGAAGAGCTAAGGTAAGCAAGCTGGACTCTGGAGGCTGGGTGGGAAGGTGGGTGGTTTGCTAGGCTGGAACAGCCAGGTTATATAGGCTGGGGCCGGGGGTGGGGGTGGGTGTCGGGAAGAGCCCAGCTGATAGGTGGGAAAAGCGGTGGCCATTTTTGGTTAACAAAAGGAAAAAGACGGGAGCAGGAAAAGCGTGGGTGGGCAGTTAGGTACACATGGGTGGCCGGGGCTTGGGCTGGGGGCCTGGGGCCCGGGGCCCGGACCGGTACGGGGGCGTGGCCAGCAAGCCATGTGCCAAGTCCTACCGGTCCCCACGAGCCGGTGCGAACCGGGACCATTTCACCCCTGACTTGAACCTGAGTTTTTACAGTTCTTGTGTATCACCAGATACTAACACACATTAACCTGTATATTACATTGACTCTCAGTTGTTTTTGAATTGTTCAGTGATTGAAATTATCAATCACGTTATTTTCTAGACTCGAATTGTGAGGACTGTATTTTAGATGATCTCTTTCTAACTTAGATGGACTCTTCTGGAGTATGGTTTTGGCACTTTGGCATTTACAGTTCGGGTTCATGCAGCATTTCCATTCTGCCTTCCAACCAATTTGAAATGGTGTGGCTACTTGTCTGATTTATCTATTCTGGTTTATCAAATTTATCTGATAACAGCACTCAGTTTAGCTTATCCTTTATATCATAGTCAGATGCAGTTCATAACCTATTTATAGAAAACTTACCTGTCAATTCAGCAATCCTTAGATTCTGAATTTATTTGCTCAGACATTGTTATGTTTGATTATGATTGTTTTATGGCAGAACTATTTATGTAAGCAGTTATACTTTTATTGTAACTTTGTTATTGACTGGTTTTACCTTGGGGGTTTCATTGTGAAGATTGTCAAGAAATAATAAACGGATAAACAATTCCATAAAAACTTTTGAGGCTGTTTTGTTAGCTGTTATTACTGGACATTTGATACTGTTGTGTCCTTTGACCTCTTGGGATTTGAATAAATGCACAGTGGAAAGATTTTTTAAGTGATGCCATTTATATTTAATTGCCATTCCTGTCAAATTGGCAGCTGCTAAGAAAAGACACAGTTGGTTTAAAAAGTTGCAGGCAGGTGCACCCATGCTGTCCAAAAACCTTTTGGAATTGAATTTAAAGCATTTCATGTACTGTGTCTTGAAATATGTATTAATAGTATGTTCATTTAACATGATAAATTAAGCACTATCAAAATCAGTGCATAAGTATTCTTAGCATTGCACCTAACGTAGAAGGACGTAATGGGAATGTTGGATTGCTACTTGGATTATAACGATCATCTCTCTGATTGGTCAGGCTAAAGGACTTGACATGTCACATTCCTGATTTAGTTCATCATTCTGTTTAGTTCGTCATTCTGAATTTCTGGCTGAATAACCAGCCAGAAATTCCTGAAAACTCAAAAACAGATCTTGAAGCCTATCACCGATCCCTTTTACATAATTTCTGGTGTTGAGATGTTTGCTGCTTCTAAATGGATATGGCTAGCTAAGCAAAACACAATTTGTAGACAATTTGTAGAATTTGCATCTGAGCAAAATAAATCAATCAATCATGAAGTGGGTTTACTGATGACATATGAATCCTGGCTTATTTGGGTGGAATAAATTGTAATAACAAGCTGTTATTTTCTGGTTTCTTAGGACGAAAATAAAATAATGTACGAACATTAGAGTAATCTCTACATAGCCAGTAGAAAATAGAAAATCCAAAATCTGCAAGCAAAATATTTGGTTGGCACATAAAGTGTTAACATAGAACAGCTCTTAATGCTCTTCTACCAGCTAAACCCTCTTCTATAAAGGATTTGTAGCTATTGGCCAAGGTCTCTGTTTAATGTTAAATCTCAGTATTTTACTATTCCCATGGAAGTTTTCAATGGCATCTTTCTACTAACTTTTATGTTCTAATTAAGTTTAAAAATGCTGGCAATATGCCAACTCAAGACACCTCCATAATAACTTCTAACCTTCGATAGATACTATTCTTCATCAATTGCCACAGTAGAATTCTTGTAAAAATTACAAGTAAGGAAGCTGTGTGTTTGCTGAAATGATTATATTGGCAAAATAATAGGAGCCCTACCTCCTACAGTGTTCACCTATTAATTGAAATGTTCAGATGAAAAAAAAAGGGATTGAATCACATATCTGTACATACAATCCATATTTTGCATGATCAAAGTTGAGTGACTTATTCCCAAAGAAAATCATTCTTCATGTACTTGATGAATATATTTTATTATGCATATTCAGAATCAAATTAGATGAACCAGAGAAACCTCTCATCTAATTTAAATGCTAGTAGTGATGGGCTTGGGATAATTGTAACTAATTATGTTTACTTATTAAAACCACAGTCTTGAGACTACTTATAAACTTATTAAATCTCACTGATTTTAGAGTTCAGTCTAAATAATGATTTTACTGTATTTTAACCTGCGTTCCTGATGATTAAAAACAGCATTATTTATTTATTTAAAATCAAGTAGCACATATGTGTTTGTGTGTATGTGTGTGTGTGCGCGCGCAGCTTTGTAAGGGAGAAACTTAAATAGATCTGAGGGATTTGAAGTGCTTTCTGTTGCATAAAATAATCCTTGCTTTTTTTTGCTATACTTTGAAAATGTAGTGTTGCTTACTGAATGTGACTCCAAGTCATTTATAAAAATAAATGGCAGTAACTGTATACTTTTCCCCCCAACCATATTGAGGCAATGTTAATATGTACACAGTTCTTCTTTAATTAAGGAACAGAAATCATGTTTTCCATTACATGATTCTGCTTTCCAAAATAAAATCCTTTATGACATGAACCCACCCAGGAAAATAGTTTGTAATCTGAATATTTGAAGGAAGGCAATTATTTCCATATAAGAACATATGTAGGGTCAAATCAGAAGTTTACTGGTCCAGAAGAATGTTCTCTGATTGGTCAGCCAGATACTTTTGAAAAGTCCACAGACAGTATCTGACTCTTACATTTATATTAACCAACACAGAGAAAATGCCTCTTGAAGCTTTCGTGCACATGCTTGGAATTCAGTGGGAGGCAATCAGAAGTAGTAAAAAATTCCCATTTTCTTTCTCAGAAGCAAGTTATAATCCCATGCCCCAAGAGTGGATGCAATATGTGAATACACACACTATCAAGCCATGTTTCCTCCTTCCAAATCACTGAAAATAAAAAGCCACTGGGTGCCATAGATAACACCTCTTTTTTTCCCCAGGGAAAAAGCCAAACATTAACTCCTCCCTAGGAGCCTTAAAAAGGGCTTGTTTTTCCCTTGGTAATCAGTGTGTGATAAATCTGGTTAGAAGAAGTGGTTGACAGTGGCATATTTGACTGTATGGCAGGTCACTCCATCTCAACTGCTGACTGTAACAGGGAATCAGAATTGCATGGACCTTCCAGATTTAATGCTAACCAGGAAAAAAATAATAAAAAAAGACTATGTACTGCTATCCTAACTACTATTGAACATAGGCCTTCCCAATGATTCTGCCTGTAGTTAGTTTTTTTGTACATCTTTGGTAAGTAAGGAAAATGTATCAAATGGCCAGCCTGCTGTTATTATGGTGAAACTTTAATTTTGCAAGGCTCCAGAGACTTGGCTGTTTCCCCAGGCATTTGGGCCAGGAGGTAGGTAAGTTGTGCTGCTGAGGGGTTCTTCTGAATAAGGAGGCATTTGTTTACCTTGGGTGTCATGGACGATTAGTTGTAACTATTGTTTGAAACCCTGAACACAGCCCATAGTCATGAGATTGGCAGCCATGTACACAATTTACCGGTAGGTAAACCAGTAAATCAGTGTTCGATTTATGTCATTTGTGTGATGATATCATTATTCACTGATGCAAATGTAATCTGTCAATTTGTACCATTTGCATGATGACATCATAGTGCAAATGATATAAATTGCTGCCTAACTTTGATGGGCTGCTTGCAGAATCCATCTGATGAACTGAAGTCTGATAATTTTGAAATTTCAGTGTAATTCCTTTATATATGCACAAACCACTTATCTTTTATAAGGTTTTTGAGAACAAAAGCTATCTACCTGCGTAGGCACTTGGATAAGTGTTTCTATGCATTTTGCACTTATAAGTGAGTGGGAAATGATGAAACATATATCATGACATTGCATGCAAGTATGGAAGGGGTGGAGTGTGCATTGTGATCTTTTGACAAACATTTCATAATTCTGATGAAATTTTCAGATTCTACAGACACCTCTGGATATTAGAAAATTCAGTTGGGATTTTTCTTTCTGCAGGGATTTGTGTGTGTGTGTCTGTGTGTCTGTGCGTGCACATGTGCATTCATTCTTTCATTTGATGAGTATTCTGGTAAATTATTTTTGTTTGTTTTTGCTAAATTATACATTCTTAAAGTTTGTGAATACAGAAACATTTAATGTATTTTCAGATAACACATTCCTTAGAAATTATAAAAAAGGCCATGAAAATAATTGCTGTGACTCCAAGCATGTGTTTATAAACTGTTGCAGCATCGGTCCCAGCTATATGTTAGTGGAGTCCATTCTCTGAATGTGTATATCTGTGTGCATGCACTGGGGTGTGTATAATCACAGTGAATGCAGAAAGCCTGTGGAATTTGAGATTGATGTTCTCAGGAGGGTGAAACAAAATGCCAACAGGGTGGGGGAGAGAGCGAAGTGCGGAAGCAACATTTCTGTGTCATTTTATTAATATTTTTAGATTTTCATTAGATTACATCTGACTTTTTTTAGAAAGTAACACTACTTGTGATTCTTAGAGTGATTGCTGGAAACATTTGCATGTACATTACGTCAGAGTTGGCTTTACAGAATTATGCTTTGTTAAGTTCTTTCCACAGCTAGTGGAAAGTACAAAAAGTTTGGTTACTGAACAAAGATTTGAGGACCAATTGTGTGTTGCTCCATGTGTATTCTTAATATAATCCACTTTTTAATTTTATATTACCATTAGTTATATAGAACTGGGTGCTCCGTTGGAAGACCTGAAAGACCAGTTTAGGTATACATTGACATGGAGAAAATCTGGTTGCTAAACCTCGACAACGACTTGATATGGTACATAATATGTAGAAGTGCTTCATATGAATTCATATGAAGATCTAGGGGTATAAAAAAAGCAAACACACAATTTTAGATTTCATCAGTATAAATAGAGTTTCCAGATCAGTGAAATATATCTTTTTACTGTGCTTGGCATTTGTCAGACCCCGTTCTTGAGTAATTTGTCCCATTCTTGACAATATTTAAAGAAAGATTAAGAACAAACTGAACAGGTACAAAGAATGACAGGGATGTTCAGAAATAAAGTCCTGTGAAGAGAGAACAAGTAGCTTTTGCCTTGAGGATGAGGACTAAAGGAGGTGATAGTTCTCTTCAAAAACCTGAAAAAGACCCTGCCCTATTCTCAAACATCCAAAATCTAGGACACATGGTAAGAGTCTTAAATTACAGGAAGGTTCCACTTGAATATTAGGAAACATTTATTAAACATAAGAGCAGTTGAGTAATAGAACAATGTCTCATTCATCTTATATAAATTGAATACAGGTAGTCTTCGACTTACGACCACAATTGAGCTCAAAATTTCTGTTGTTAATTGAGACATTTGTTAAGTGAATTTTGTCCCATTTCGTGACCTTTGTTACCTCAGTTGTTAAGTGAATTACTGCAGTTGATAAGTTAATAACTCGGTTGTCAAAAGGTTGCAAAAGGGGATCACGTGACCTTAGGACACAGCAATATTCATATGAACCAGCAATGTGAACCAGTTGCCAAGCATCTGAATTTTGATCACGTGATCATGAGGATCAGCGGTGGGTTGCTCCCGGTTCTGTGAACCCGTAGTGCCGGCGGTGGGAGGCTCCGCCCACCTGCCCATGCGCAGAAGCGGCGAGCACACGCATGAACGGGTAGCAATGGGTTTTAGAACCCACTACTGATGGGGATGCTAGAAACGTAACTGTGAAAAACGGTCATAAGTCACTTTTTTCAGTGCCATTGTAACTTTGAATGGCCACTAAGCAAACTGTTGTAAGTTGAGGACTACCCATAAAACCTTCAGCTGGCTTTATTATGCTGTACTGCAATTTTAAATCAGGTGTACAAGTACAACCACAATAAGTGGTGCAATGGGCAAGGTCGCTGTTCAGTGATCCAGAACCCCTGTTTTAACCCATTGTTACCATCTCCATAATTCCACCCCCACCGTCTCACCCCAATTTCAACAATCATAATCTGGTCATCAAATTTCAGTTTTCCCCATTGGGCTCTTTTTCAACTTTCCTCACACTTTTCACTTTTTTAATCTTCTGAGTACCTTGAACATTTCTGATTTGGTTCTTTATGGATAAAGCTAGGTTTGGGGGCTTGAGACAGAGCTTAATACGATTCGATGATACTTTCACCAGGCTTCACAGCTATTTCTGCCCCATTGACATTGGTATTATTAATAAATATGTTATTGATATTCCATTTAATACTCAGTAATTTCCAGGATCAGATTGATATAACTGCTAGGCATGTGGTGTTCTGAAGCTTTTCATCTGAGGTAGCTTTCTGCTGGCTTAGATATAAGAGAACCACCAAAACATCATTGTGGCTGCTTCCAAAAAACTGTCTCAAGCAAAGTGGTGATGAGGTTACCCTGATACTCTTAGTTGCTAAGTGGCTTAAAGTAAGATTGCTTTTTTCAAAGCAATAAACGGTATCTTTTTCTATTATATTTGCTTCAAGGGGGACCAATTATGCTTGGAAGAGATCTCATGTTTAAAATGATTTTATCTTTTGTTGTCCCAGAATGGAATTTGGCTAAAGTTGAAAACAGCAGCTTCTTTCTGATCTTGTCTTACTGGTGTGAGTAGAAAAATAAAAGTTAATAACATTAATAGGCACATTTACCCTACTTTAGAATTCCTTTCTGAAAGCAAGGAACATTGTAAAGCTACTAGGTTTAAAAAACAAACAAACCTGGAGTTACTGAGAAAGAAATTCTCTTACTATATTTGTGAGTCATTTATCATATTGGGCAATCTTTCTGGAAAAATTGTATTGTGTTAGGCATATCATTCATTGTTTGTGGTGGCTTTTTTCATTCTTACTGTGCAAATGCTTTTCCCCCATAGGCATTTGGCCAGCAGCGAACAATGGTAGTAATAATAATTAGAACATTTCCGAATGCAACAGTTCTTTACTATTTTCTGCAACACGATGGGAAAACTAACACAAATCTGTTAAGGCAAAAAAAATGCCTTATACGCCTTCATTGGAAAGGAAAGGGAACATTGAAAGGGTTTTCAAAATGTGGATATAAAACTAGATAGATTTTGAATATATGTTTTTGTGATAAAAGAGAAATTGTCTTTGGCTTCTTATTAACTAATTATTTATAATTATAATTGAACTAAATAGTAATACATGTACTTAGTGCATCTTTATGGGCCATAAATAGTTTAGTCAATTTAATCAAGATCCTGCATGACTCATTTTGACAGGAATTATTTTTTGCAATATGACAAGCTGAAATGAGGCTGATCCCTTTTTAAAGAATAATATTTAACCCAAAGGAGCCCTTTAATTACTCTCATGAAACTTTTCCAATAGAATATTTTTAGCAGCTTTGCCCAATTTAGAAACCTTTAGATGTGGTTGGTCTGTAACTCAGAATTCCACTTAGTCCACAGCATGAAATACCACAGATTTCACCTGTAATAACAGATAATCACATGGATAACTTCTGTTTTTGGCACTGTCATCAACGTCAGATATAATCCGTGTTGTAATGCACAATCTCATACTAGGTACATAAAAGCAAATCCTATTGTGGTGGATTTGTTTATTTGTTTTGGTGCCTTCATATTAGTGCTTAGTCCTAGTGACTTCCTGCAGTTTCCTAGGCAAGATTTTCAGAAGTGGTTTGCCATTTCCACCTTCTTCCTAAGATTGACAGAGAGTATTGGCCCCAAATATTGAGTATTGTGTGCTTTTGTGTTAAGGCAGGACTAGAATTCAGTCTTCTGATTACTAATCTAGTGCCTTTAAATACTAAACAAAACTGGCTCTCCAGTTTATATTAACCTCCATGCAATAAATATCTCAATTTCAGGGCTTGTAATCCAGTTATTTCTGTTGTTCTAGTTAGCTGGTTTTGTTCAATATTTTGGGAACTGTCCAGGCAATGGCAGCATTTACTGTATATTTCTGTGTGTGTGTGTGTGTGTGCGTGCGTGCGCGTGCACATGCCTATGCCATAATCTCCTAGATATTCTTTAGCTGATCTGACCTGAATCTTCATTTGTAATAATCATAAAAAAGTATGAGTGTCAGGCATGGGAATTACAGATTTGTAGGCTTTCCGACTTTCAGATGTAGGGTTTGATGATAAAAAAAAGATATAGTTTCTTTTAGGAGTATGTGAATTATTTCACTTGGCAGGAACAGATTGTGCCCATGGTTTATTAGGACTGTGCTTCACTTCAAGAAGTACAGAAAACTTTACCTTTTTTTACTTTTTTTGCAGGTGCAAAACCTGCCACAGAAATGTGACTATTAGGTTGTAATTTGATTCTGCTTTCATTGTTTAATTAATCCACTTTACTGTTGTTCAGAAATAATGACATTTTGGAAATATGTTTTGTAGGAATAATATATAAAGTGGAGGCTCACACATTGTGCTAAGCTCAGGGTTATTTTAACTAATTTGTTGAGAGAGCTATAATATCCGCCTTCATGTTAAGTTTGAAAGAATGAAAAAAAAAGCAGGCAAAAGCTAATTTTTTCTTTGCATCTTTTATTGAAAAGTTATGAATTGAATCATAGTTTTTCTCACTGTAATTGTTTAAACAGAAGATACATGGAAAGCAAAGCATATTCCCATTCAGTGACATGCACAAGTTTATTATTTGTTTTATAAATAGGAAATTAGTTGCAGCTTTAGAACTAGGTATTACTACTATTATTTAGATAGTTGCTATTACAAGGAAATCACTAACAATTTTGGTGTTTTTCTTAAATTATGAAGGCAAACGTGTTTGCACATTATACATAAATTCTTTGGGAAAACTGTAATGCAGTATAAAAACTGTGAAATGTATACATTTGGTGAGATTTGGGCTCCTAGAAAATAAGGCTTCTAATTAATCAAGTATTTAGTTTCATTTTCTATGTTAAACTGCCTGAGGCAAGGTTCTTAAAATTGTTTAAGAATGAATAGTAGCGTTGGAATGCTACATACTGGAATACTAGTTTATTCAAATTGAAGAAAAAGAAGAGGAGAAGAAAGATAAGAAGGAAAATTACCCTCCATTTTACAAAACAATGTATTAGCTCACAGTTCTGTAGACACCTGTGCTGGGTGTGGCAGTCACACACACTCAGAGAAGCAACTGATATTTTTAAAAGCGACGAGGCAAATAGCAAACTAAGTTATACATGTATATATATATATATATATATGGATTTTAAATTTTACAAACAGATTTGCAAATCTATAAGTGCTATGTTTTCAGTTTTCATTATGTTAGATTTTAGAAACATCAAGGTAAAGTTGATAGAGAAATGTACTATGAAAATCAATAAGGCTTGTTTTGAATAAACATCTTGAGGGCTCTGCATAGATGCCTTGAGATTTATATTTCAGTCTTTGATAAAAGACTTTGTTTTAAGTTACGTGAGATTTGCATTTTGAAGGCTGGCCTGCAAATATAATGAAGCTTTTAGAAGATAATAAAAAGCCATGGTTGCAACAGTTGGCCAGAGAAGGGGGAGAGAGCGGGTGGGGAGGGAAGGCAGAAGAGAGGGAGAGTTTGAAGGGGGGGAGTATTTGAAAATATAAGCTAAGGCAATCAAAGTGGAATGGCTAAGATGTATAGAAAATTTGCACACTTGTAGAATGGGGATTTCATACAATTCTCTCCTCCCTAAAATTCCATACAAAATGACTCATGATGTTTTCAAGGGTATTATATCTAAAAGCAGTGGAGCAAAAGGTATTTGTACCATCACTGATGACAATAATATCACAGCAAAGCATTGCTAGTGTTGCAGAAACACAGTGCCTTGCCTTCTGCAAGTTTATCTTTTATTTTTTGTTTCAAAGCCACTTGGTTGAAGGAAGAGACCAAGGGGTTATTAAACATTTAGGAAAGAGGGTGCTTTTTTGGTGCAGCTGGATGACTCTGCAAGATTAAATCACACTGGCTGAAATAACAGTCCAGCCCTTGAGATTACATGGCTGAGTTGCGTAGGAAGAGGTAGATGGGTAAAGTTTTAACAAAACAAAACTAGTCACATCCACTTTCTGTAGCATGCTTTTTTCATGCTGTACATTATGGATTAGACACTAACTTTTCTTTAACATTCGGGCCTTTTGATGTGAACTTGCCTTCTTTCTTGTGAATGTTGCATAATATGTTGGTTCATACTATAGTTGGTGATTTGATCCAGGCAAAATATCTTCTAAACTTTCTGTGAAAAAGATATAAGCCTAACTACTCTGTAAACATAACTTCTTATTGATCTACAAAAAGATTGACACAAACATACACACATGCACACTTATAAATGTATACACATGTAGAGTAGATTAGGGGAATGTGTAAGTGATATTTTTAGATACACATTGTTTTGAGACATTTTATCTTGAATCCTCCCAATAGAGAATTCCTACCTCATACTTCCCTTCGACAGGTTAGGTCCCACAGAGTGGGTCTCCTCCAGGTCCGGTCAGCCAAACAATGCCGGCTGGCAGGCTCTAGGCCCTAGGGGGAGGGCCTTCTCTGTAGGGGCCTCTGTTCGCTGGAACCAACTACCCCCAGAGATCCGAATTATCCCCACCTTGCTGGCCTTCCGAAAAGCCATTAAGACATGGCTCTTCCTGCATTTTGAGACAACTTTCCCCCATGTATGCATGGTTTTGTATGTCTTTTTAAAACTCTTTTTAAATTGTTTTAAATAATTTTATTGTTTAGTTGTTCCTTAAAATGTTGTACGCCGCCCTGAGTCCTCAAGGAGTAGGGCGGCATAGAAGAACACAAATAAATAAATAAATAAATAAATAAATAAATAAATAAATAAATAAATAAATAAATAAATAAATAAATAAATAAATAAACAGCTTCTTAAATCTGTCTGGTTTTAAGATGTTGGGACACATACAATAAATTCTTGTTAGAAAATTTGTGGCATTAGTATCATTCATATATGCTACCTGTAGGCCCTTTCTTTTTATAAAAAGCTGTTGCACCCTTTATGTCCTTTCTGTTGGTTCTTATACTGATTTTTTGGAATGTTGATTCTTGTTGAAAGAGAAAGAAAAAAGGATTAATATAGGTCAAAATGAATTGGTCTCCTTAAATTCTTACAACTCATAGCATTTTACCTCAACATGATATCGTTCAGTTGTATTTGGACTACAACTTTCCAAATTTAACAAGACTGAGATTTCTGGGAATTGTACTTCCAACCGGGTTACAGTACAGTATATTAAGTTAGAGAAAGTTAGCATATGGGATCCTGGAGGAATCCAGTTTCCAGTGCATTTATGCTAAGAGTGAGTTAAGACCATAATCATGCTGGTCCCACCTTTGTTTTAATCCTAAATCCCTGTTGTTAGTTTTCCAGAGATTTAAACAGAAATATTAAACATTTATTCTCACTATGAGCTTTTTCATTATTTATAATTGGTGTTCAAAACTCCCATTACTAGGCACACATTGTTAAATTTGTTCCTTAGCTCTGTGGAGATTCAAGGCATTGAAAAACACTTGAAATATTAGGTGCGGTTAGAGAGCTACTGTTAAAATAAACCTTCACTGAGTTAATATTGCACTGTGCTTTTAAGTATATATTTAGTTTGGATTAATTATAAGTATATATTTAGTTTTGGATTAATTAAGGATATATTTAGTTTGGATTTAGTTTAAATTTGTTTTTTTTCTTCATCATATTATGATATTTAATATTTTTCTATTATATATATATTTATTTATTCTATGTATTAAAAGAAATACATCTAATGGAGAGGTTCCAGAGTTGTTTATCAGCTGCAAATGAACTCTGTTACGACATCTGCATTTCTTACTGCCACAGTTAGCTCATTTTAAACCTTATATTTCCCTCTTTTTTCCATAAAGTGACTCAAATTGATGTATATTAGATCCCTAAATAGTCTCCCATTTATATTGTGTGTGACTGATTCATCCATGTTAAAACGTATAGCTATAATCTCATATGAATCTCTGGATGCTGTATGCATTTTGAATATTAAGAATTCTTTTTTTAAAATGGTTGCTACCGTGGGGACTTGCTTGTTCACAAAATGGCTGCCATGATGAGTAAATTGCAAATGGGGAGGTGGCTCTTTATCACCTACTTTCTCCTCTGGGATGTTTCTTATCACCCCACTTTACCTTTGCCTTTTCTCTGCTTCCTAAAATAGTTTTTTTGGGAGGAAGGGATAAGAATTGAAAGAATTTTTGGAGAAAAATGTCAGGTGGAGGAAGAAGCGGTAATGTTGACTACCTTGTATATTTTTTTCTCCAAAATAAGACTCATTTAAGTCAATAGTACTTATTCCTGAGTAAATATACACAGGATTGAATTGTAAATATATTCTCCTGGGAAAGTTACTATAACGATAATAGTAAGAATGATCCAACAAAATTATCTTGGGTTCAGAAGAATTAAATTATCTCCCCCCCCATTCATGTATTAAAGACAGTTGAATGCAATTTTTCAGTTTCTGAAGTTGAAACAAGATGAGGGTTTTCAGAACGTTTTTAGTGGTTAATATCTACTTAAATTACAGAGACTTCCTGTATTGCTGCTAAAAATGCATAATACCCATTTAAAGCATCAAGTTGATTTACTTGTGGAAAATGTTTCCTGCGTGTATAGGTAGTCCTTGATTTACAACAATTTGTTTAGTGATCAAAGTTACAAAGACACTGAAAAAAGTGACTTATGACCGATTTTCACACTTACGACGGCTGCAACATTTCTATTGTCATGTGATCCAAATTCAGATCCTTAGCAACTGACTCATATCTATGACGGTTGTAGTGTTGTAGTGTAGTGTCATGCAACTTTCTGACAAGCAAAGTCAATGGGGTAAGCAGATTCACTTGAACGTAGTAACTGTGTTACTAATTAACAACTGCAGCGATTCACTTAACAGTGGCAAGAAAGGTCATAAAATGGGGCAAAACTCACTTAACAACTATCTTGCTTAGCAAGGGAAATGTTGGGCTCATATATATTATTGAATTGCATCTGAAATGATGTATGCAGACAACCTGTTCTGACAATATTATGCACAGGTGGATAAGATTTGGATCTTATTAATAATATTTAATTATATTAATTATTAATATAATTAATAATTTATTAATATTAATTAATTAAATTATTAATGTTATTATTAACTTTTTAATAATAGTATTGATGAAAAATGACCAGAATTATCTGAAGGTAGTTAAGGAGTTTTGTTGATTAGTTAGCTTATCCAGTGTGATTTCTTTAGGTTTTCCCAACTGAATATAGCAGGAGATGATGCGATCAGTTTTCAGCAATTCAGGGGGACGCTGAAGGTATTGAAAAAGAGCCTTTAGGGCTCTGATGTGGCAGGTGATCCACACCTAGCCTTTTACAACTTTTATAAAACCTTGCTAGAGGTGTGCTGATTGAACTGTTAAGAATTGATCTAAAATATTTGAAAGGCACTGTATTGCTTTCCCTGTCTTTATTGCTATGCCACACCTTCCCCTTCTTTTTTGTCACAATAAAATATGTGGTCGTGGTAACCAGCTGTATGAGATCTATATATTTCTGTGAGCTAAACTCAGACTTCTTGGTTTTAGCTAGCAAGGAGTAAACACATTATGTGTTTTGTGTGTCACAAAAGGAATAAAAGACCTTTGGAACTTATGTCCCATACTATTGCATGCATTTTTAAACTACAATAAAAGCTCAGTTTAACAGATCATTTGATGGCAGGGGGTGCCATTAAATCCAAATTGATTGAATTATATCTTTACAGAAAAAATGTAAATGTAGACATGACATACAACGTCAATTGCGTCATTACGCAAATGATGTCAATTACTTTTGTTTATACTGTATTGCTTCAGAAACAATGCTCTTTGCTATTTAGGGTTTAATTTTCTCCATTGCTTTTGAAGACTGCTGAAAGAAGATCTGGAGAGCCAATTATTGTATAATAATTTTTATAGTTTCTCAGTATGCTTCAGAATGATTCATTTTCTTAAATATATTTAATATTTTACTATTTTCATTGCTTTTGAGCCCAATTCATTTTAAAATTGACATCTCTTAATATTGTCAATTTCAAGTATAAGCCCATAAGAATATATTTTATTATTTCCTTAGCTCTGTTAAAGTTTCATGGATGATAAACTAAGCACCAGTTTCTTACCTAAGAATTTTTGCTTTCCATTTAAAATGTTTTATACTGGATGATTTAAAACCACTTGATGACAGCAACTTTAGCAAGAACTGGGAATGGCAACAAAACTGTAAACCTGGTTGCTTCATGTTAGTGCTTTTGTGAATATTGACAGTTTCTTTGGTAAGTTTAATAAAAATGAAAGGTTTAAGAATGCAGCCTTGGGCTAGTCTAGGGTTGTGTTATTATTTTTTCATGATCTTCTGTTCATATTGGCTCTGTGAAAGGTTTATGCTAGTAAGACAGCACAAATAGATGCAAAGTCCTAGTTTTCATAGACTTGGGATAAATAACCTTGCCTGGATCACCTTTGCTGTTTTTCAGGAATTGATTTCTAGAAAAAATAAATCACACCTATTCCTAGCTGGCAAGGACAGTGTGAGGATATCAGTGTGTATTGAAGAGAAGAAATAGCTTAGAAAATATTTACTGACATTTGTTGTTACTTCCTAGCATAAAGCAAACTTGTAGAAGAAAAATATTTTGAGAACATTATTGGTAAGAAATGATCAGAGGTTTTCTTTTTGTCCTTCTTCAGTATGAATGTGTAATATTGAAATTCCATGGACATATAATTCAGCATTTTCCATAGAAATAAGCCAGGTTTGATTTCTATTCTCTGGAAATCATTATTACACTATTTCAAAGCTTGGCAGCTTTGGAAATCCAAAATTTACATGTTATTTGTTGTATAGAATGATTCCTTTTCAGATGGTTTTATCTTCTTTTTAGAAAAAAACTCATTCACTATGTTTACTATGGAAAATAGTGTGTTTGTGCAGATACATCTATATATGTGCATATATGTTACCTTGGGACTCTTTTGGTGAGAAGCAGCACATTCTGGTCTCTTCAACTGTCTCCCAAGGAGAACATCGTGGCAAGGGGCAGGACATCAATCCTGGTTTCACACAGTTAAATAAGGAAAGGTTGCCTCTGAGTTCTAGATCAGAGAACAATGGAACTGGGGTGTGTATGGAAATACTGGTTTTCTTTGGTTTTTTCTTCCCGATTCCTTTTTGTTTCATGTTTTACCTTTTAGGTTATGAACCTTATAATGGGAACTGTCTTACTATTTGTAAATCTTAAGACAGAAAAGAAACTCATTTTGACTTAAGAGGGGAATTAAAATGTTTTTCATCAAGATAGAATTTGGTGGCTCCAAATGTTGTTGAAAAAGCAGTGCTAAAACAAAACTCTGAAACAAAAATAAAAAATATACAATGCATCCAATCATTTTCATAATCTTTACAGAGTGGGCTTATTTAATATCTTGGGCCAATATTATGTATCTATGTAAATATCATGAACTCTTATCAACTCTTGGTTGTTTTTCATAACCTGTCTGCACTTCTAATTCCTTGATGATAAATTAGACATATGATGTTTGAATTGATATGGGTGAACTTGATGTCTAGTTCTGCATATATTTTAGCTTCTCCTAAATATTTATATTCTAATAAAATGGATTATAATATACATATTATTTTATTGGCGTAATACTTACATTAAAATGGAACTGTAATTCTATCCTTGCTGTACTTAATGCCATAATTGCAATATGCCTCAGAAAAATGATCCTTAACTTCATTTATATTTTATTAAACTAGTAGATCTCAAGCCACTTAGTGAAGAGCCATTGGATGGAATTGTATGATTCAGTGATAAGAGAAAATAATTATTTATTTGTCACATCACAGCACCTCTTATTAGCATTGGATCAGATTTCTAGTGTTCTGCCATTTATACTGAAGAAATCTCTATCTACTTCACATTATCAAAATTCTGAATAAACTGAAAAAAGTGACTAGGGAGTCAAATTCTACTATTTAATTTCATTTTTAAAAGATTTTTGTAGCAAGTGGCACAAATAAGCTAAACAAGATCAGCCGTGTTAAACACTTGGATGGTAGACCTTACAAGAATATTAGCTTGCCTGGAAAGTGAGAAAGAATTTCTGGAAGAACGCAATAGCACGTCACTTCTTTATTGCTATAAAGAAAGCTATCAGAACTTCATCTAGGGTTTGGCTATATTATTTCTCTAGAAATGGAGTGGAGTGGAATGAATAGAATAGAATAGAATTATAATTATAATTAAAGAATGGAATGGAATGGAATGGAATGGAATGGAATGGAATGGAATGGAATGGAATAGAATAGAATAGAATAGAATAGAATAGAATAGAATAGAATAGAATAGAATAGAATAGAATAGAATAGAATAATAGAATAGAACAGAACAGAACAGAACAGAACAGAACAGAACAGAACAGAACAGAACAGAACAGAACAGAACAATAGTTGGAAGGGACCAGGAGGTCTTCTATTCCAACCCTTTGCTCAGGGAACTATCAACAAAGAACGAAATACCCCAAGTGAAATAAGTTCATCATGTTGAATCCCGATTCTTTTTTTTTTTTTGTACATGTTGATGATGTTGAAATTGGTCGGGAAATCTCAACAGAATTGTGCACTTGCTGATACAGTATAAGGATGCCAAACAAAGACACTGAACTGTGTTTGTAGTCAATAGTTAATATGCTTAATTAAAAGAGATAGCTTTAATTTTTAATTATCTGAAGCTTGTAAAATTTAAGGAAGGCTTCTCTCTGTATAATTTTACAGTTGATCATTAAGATTCCATAGCAAATACAGTTGGGAGGTAACAGATTTTTGTAGTGGTATTTTGTGAAGTGCATTACTGTTAGATATCATAATTATTTTAATATGTCTTTAAAACCTAGTGCCATCGTGATGTGACATGACTATACCTTGCAAAATTCTGAGACAATATCAGGTTGATAGGTTGTTCTTTGTTGTTTCAGAGATGAATAATAATGATGAGTATTGTTTTGTGAGGTTATTAATTGCTGAACATGTGGAATAATATCTGTAACAAGTATTTGTATTGTACTGTATTTAGGATATGCTGATAACTTATTTTTTACCTACGTAGAACTATTTCAATTAAGTTGGTTGGAGTGAATAATACAATATACCTCAAACTTTATTAAAGCTACCCGTAGCTGCTGAAGCTCAGCATTATCTTATCCCAGATTTATAGTGGGTTGTATCCAGTTGTAGTCCATAAATTTCCAGGAGTCTCTCCTAAATATAGCCAAATATGTATTCCAGCCAGATTTAGTGTCAGTATATCAAGCAATCTCACCATCATTCTAAGATATATGATATATTAAAATATCCCTAATAAAATTTCCATATGTTCTGTTCTTAATCTTCTCAGACTGTTTTGTAAATCCAAAAAGGCCCAGGCCATTTCCATCCTTTGAGATTCTTAGTTATAGTAATAAAAATCATGATACATGAAAATAAATTAAGCTTTTTCCTTGTTCAGAAAAACAATGCACTTCAAAGAATGTGATAATTATATTTTACCTATTGAAGATGGGATGTGTTTTTCCTTTGTTCTGAAGAGGTTAATTATGAATGTAGCATTTCATCTAATCAGAGAGTTAGTGCATATTTATGTGCTCTGTGTGTGTGTGTGTGTGTGTGTGTGTGTGTGTGTGTGTGTGTGAAGTGAGTACAAAAGGTTCTAGAGAAGAAGTAATATGGTAAAAATGATGGTGTGAATAGCTTTTTCAATATTATATACGTAAATAATTATTTCAGTCTTGAGATTTCATGTGTCTTCTGTGGTGGTTGTTTTTATTTATTACTATTGTTTTATAGTCCATGGGTTAACTGCTAAGACTGGCTGCCCTTTTATTTTTTATATTGGAGTGGAAATGTAGTTTGGACATAATGGATTATTGATTGGTCTGAGAACAGCAGAAGCCCCAAGGCCTAGTCATCAATGGTACTTACTCTCCCATTAGAGAATGCATCACTTCATGCAGCCATTTGGGATCCAAATCTGTAGAATATAAGCTTATAATTGTTGATCTTGTAACAGAACAGTTTTTAGGGCAAGGAGCTCTTCATTATTGTGATGGGCTTGCTCCTTCCCCCTCCCATTTGCTCAAATAATAGTTTCTTTGTTTTGGTAGTAAGATAAGCTGGATCAGGATGTTAATGATGTATTTTAATTCATGCCTTATAGTGCTACAGTGTAACCCATAGAATGCATTTCTTTGTCTCTGTGAAGACAAACATGACCAGTATACTAAAGCACAAAATATGTACTGAGTGGGTGACAGGGCTATGTTTCTCTATATATCTTGTAAAACCATGCAAGAATGAACCTTT
The DNA here is from genome assembly GCA_023053685.1 of Diadophis punctatus similis. NCBI lineage: Eukaryota > Metazoa > Chordata > Lepidosauria > Squamata > Dipsadidae > Diadophis > Diadophis punctatus. The sequence goes on from JALIGW010000003.1 coordinate 144,284,528, forward strand.
TAGTAAAATTCCTTTTTAAAAAAGGCTCACATTTTTGCTCCATGATTTCCCTTGTTTTCTGTCCTGTGAATCTTCTCTTTATTTCTCACTGGCGAGATCTGTATTTGCTTAATATATCCTTATAGGTGTGTCTCTCCATGTAGGTTATTATTTGTAGTGCTGTTTCAGAAGCGCCTAATTATTTTCTCAGGAATTTTGGAGCCCGTTTTTAATACCATCATTAACTCAGGAGAGGGAGGGAGAGAAAGCAAATGATGTGGGCAAAGAATCTCAGGGTAAATCTGCAGTGTTAACAGTTGCAGATCTGAAAATAATGCCTTCCAGAACACAAAAAATGTAGCAGACATCTCTTTGCCCAGAATTAAACAAACTGGCGCTTTAGCATTTCTGGAGACTAGGATCCTGGAGACAGGATGAGGCCAAAGTTCCCAGCCCTTGAAAAATAGGCCAGCTATAAGATTTGCAAAACTGCATCAATTCAAATGAAAATGCAGAGTCAGAAATAAATTGACTCAGCTCACACTGGATTCTGAGATCATGCAGTTCTGGAGCTGATCCTGAAATGGTGCAGAATATTATTGAGCAAGTGCCTTTTTCACCTGCAGGTTTTTTTTTAAAGGCTTGGCAAAATTTTATCATCTTCTATGGCTCTTGAGGGAATAAAATCAAGGCAAAATCCTGCTAACTTTTCCCTAATGCCTATATTCATTCTGAAGGACATATCCTGCTGGGATTTCCTGTAAAAGTCAAGGATGTCCTTACTATTTAAAGACAGGCTGTTTTCCCCTCCCCGGTTCATCTTGCTACCCTAATGTCTCCTAAATGCTCTGCTGTTGCAGAACAGTTGTGTTATCCTTGAAGGATAGGAACTGAATATTTTTTTGAAAACATGTTTCCTTGAACAAACCTCTTGGCATCATTTCTTATCTGGAGAGTTTTAATTACAAAATAAACTGCTGTTAAAGAAGTGAAAGCTTATTTTCTTAAGGGATTTTATATATAACGTTACTTTGAAGCACATGAAATAGAATAGATATAATAATTACTTGTCTAAAATAAAAGTATGATTTAGTTTTATAACTAACAACGTCGCCTCTAACCTGGCGACATTGAAGTGTGGAGACAACTGCCAAAATTCTCAACCAGCGTGGTTCATCTTCTTTTCATATTTTCTATTCTGGCTAGATCTTAAGAGAATTGGAATTCAGTAACTGATGTATGCTATATTTCCCTGGCTTAGCAATTAATTCTGTATACAACTTCTTCAGTTAGCAAACAGTAGTGTTGCCTGAGAATTCCTGTACAAACCATTGGTATGCATTATGAGCTGGTTATATAAAGGTAAGATAGGATATGTCACAGTGATAATAGATATAGATGATTCATTGCTCATGGTCCTTTAATGGCATGGAATTGAGCTGTGAAGGGCAAAATGCCATGATAGCACACTAATATCAACAAGAGTGTACATTATTATCAATTTAGTCAAAGTATACCTTACTTACCGTACTTACAAATAGCATTCTCTGTTGCCAAATCAAATGAAATATTTATTATTAGGGCCACCTTACACTTGATGCTAGCCCAATGGCTGAGAAGCAATAGTCCTAATTTCTGATTAAAACCAATTTTTTTTCCAATGGGTCTGGTTCTACTGGTTTACCTTTTTAAATCAACCTGGTTAACAAAACCTAACTCCAAACTCAAATCCTTAGTCTCCTTTTGGAAAGCCTCTGTCCATTAGGGTTTGAAAATGCCAGGAGTCGGGGCTTCCGGTGGCACCGCGAGCTTCGCTGGACGCTCTTTATGGGCGCTCCACTCCAGGCTCCGTAAAAGCTGCCAGATAAGCCACATCAGCTGTCTGGTGGCTTGGAAACTCCTGTCCCGGGCAAAGGGAGGGGAGAAGAGCAGATGGGCAGAGGTAGAGCCCCCCCTAACACCCCAGAAGAAGCTCTGGGGTGCGAAGGGCGAGGGCTCCCTTGAAGCCTGTCACAGCTCCGGACCTGGAATGCCTCTGCTAATTTTTAGTGGAGCAAGAAGCCGCGACCATCTCTGCTGGTGACAAATGGTTTTATTACTTTATTACTCTAAACAATGCAGCAGACGGAACATACCAGGAGAATCTAAAAGCAAGTATTTTTACCTAACTCCGGTGTTGCTTTTTGGATTATTTGGGAAGCAACAAAGTAGCTAAAGATGGCGCTTGGAATTTGAAAGGCGTGGAGAAAGCGAAAGCTACTGAAACTAATGAGAGTTCTGATTGTTAACAGATGTTGGTGAGAACTCCTTTTGTTTTTTGCTCTCTTCTTGGATGAACTTTGTTTTTTGGCTATACAGAATTAATACAAATTGAAGATGTCTTTAAAACTGGCAAAGAATGCTTCTTTTAAAGGAATAGGAAAAATTGAAAATCTTCCCACAAATATTGTTAATTTGCAAGACTTTGCCCCCCCAACACAGCCTCTTACATTGGAAAAATGGCAGCAAATTATGAAAGATATGCAGAAAGAAATTGTTTTAGTAGTTAACAAAAAAATTACTGAAATTAATGGAAAAATTACTGAAATTAATGAAAAAATACAAGCTGTCTCAGAGGAGTTTGTTTCTCAGACTCAACAAACCAGAGACAATGTGGAATCTGTATTTAAAGCCTTGGCAGTTAATATGGACTTATTGGGACAGGACGTGACTCAAATTAAACAGTCTACTGGGACTTTGGTTGAAAAAGTAACTGAGATCCAGAATAAAATTGATGGAACTGAGGCAGAATTAACGATGTTTCAATATAAAGACATGGAATTTGCCTTACGGCTACGGGGGGCAAAAGAAAATAATAAAGAAAATTTAAAGGAAAAGATCCTGGATGCATTGGTGAAGCTCTTGGGGGAAAGAAAAGTTGAATTGGAATGGCAGATTGAAAAAGTATTCCGGACTAATTCTTGGTTTGCCAGAAAAAATCATTTACCAAGAGACATTGTAGTATATTTTACCACAAGGACACTGCGAAATCGAATCTTACAGGCGACTTATAAAAACAATCTTAAGGTCGAAGAACAAGAGGTTCTGACGTTTAAGGAAATTCCTCCAAAAATATTAAAAGCACGTAAAGGTTATACTTTTCTGGTGGCAGAATTAAAAAAGCAACAGATACGATATAAATGGGAAATCCCGGCTGGACTATCTGTTACCTTTAGGGGGAAAAGATACAGACTTATTACGATCTGTGAAGCAAAAGATTTTTTTGCCAACGTGTTAAAGGTTGAGAGACCAAAGTCACCAGAAGACAAAAGAAATGAGGAACAGAAAGGAATCCTGAAAAGTCAAGAAGAACCAAAGGACCCAAGACAAGTTAAAGAGGTAAAGATTGAAAGTGAAGAAGACAAAAGATATGAGGAAATTAAAGAAGAGGGAGAGGAATACTGGTGGTTTTCACAACAGAAAGGAACTCTGAAAAGTCAAGAAGATACAAAGGATTTAAGACAGATTAGTGAAGTAAAGGTTGAAAGCGAAGAAGATTCAAATTACCGATTTCAGTCCTCAACTTCTCCAAATGAAGCAAGAATGGATAAACATATCTTCAGATGCCAACTTAAAGAAATATTTAAGGGGAGAAGAATTGAGAATTGACGTTTTACTAATAGTAGGATAATGTAAAAGAAATAAGAATAAAGTTTAAATGTATATATGAGGCTGTTTAAGTTTACAGAAATTAGATTACAAGATTACTTATGGGGAATAATTATAGAAGGTAAAGTAATGTAATAGAGATTAAATTGGTTTAAATAATAAGATTAAATTAATTTTACAGTTTGGGGAATAAGAATAGAAGATAGTTAATGTAATAGAGATTAAATTGGTAGAGAATAAGATTAAAATTATATTAGAGGTGGAAATAAGTATAGGTTGTAATCTAATGTAATAGAGATCAAATGAATGTGATGTTGTTAAATATTTTTAGATTTGGTTAAGTTGGTTTGGAATTTAATAATTGCTGCCAGGTGTTGGTGGCATAAAACTGTAAGAGGAAGACTTATTTAAAATTAATATTGTAAAGGGCAAAAATTTTAGAACATGTTGAAGATTATTTAAATGATATTCCTGATAAAGGAGAAGATGAATGGACTAAAATAGATGAGGAAGGACATATTTCAACTTAATTTTTTGTTTAATTTACTGTATAAGGAGTTAAGAGTTTTTGATATTTGGAAGTTAATAATTTGTTAGCATATTTTAGTTTTGCATTTGTGTAAACTATATTATACCCTGTGTATGTTCTGGGAAGTCCAGGGAGGGGAAGGGATGGGGAGGAGGAGGAGGGGGGAGGGTTGGGGTTAGGGGGAAAGGGGGGGGGGGAGAAAAGAGAAAAATGCTTGTACTTTGTACTAATAAAACTTTTTGGAACAAAAAAAAAAAAAAAAAAGAAAATGCCAGGAGTCATCTTAAGCAATGTAACTGGGATACTGAGTTTCCAACCAGTTTAACCCCAGTATCCAACTTCACAGATTATGAATTCTTCTCAAATGGCCATATGCCCTTATCTCTCTTTAATTCTAATTCTGAAATTCTCTTGGCTAGATTGGATGCACTATCCTCTGCAGTTCTTTGGGAGTGATATAAAAATATCCTTTTTCAGCAGTGCTGATGTACATGTGGAGATGTCCCTGTGGAACAAGCCATATGCTCCTTTGTTGCTCTCTACCGGGAATCAAGGAAGATACATATCTATTCCATTTGAAAGAAACATCCCTCCTACCTACACCTGAAGTGTAGCAAGAATTTTTGTGACTGCCACTGCTAACTGTATTACAGTTGCTATAATAATGTATTTTGTATACTTATTTATTTATTTATTTATTTATTTATTTATTTATTTATTTATTTATTTATTTATTTCTACGCTCTTATAGGCCGCCCAATCCCGTAGGACTCAGGGCGGCGTACAACATGGATAAGAAACGTACATTAAAAGCAATAATAACAATTTAAAAATAAAACAATATAAAAACATTAACAAAACACCATTCATGGGGGAATCTGATCTCCTTGTTCACCCCACCTGTCGGAAGAGCCATGTTTTCACGGCTTTACGGAAGGCCAGTAGAGTGGGGATGGTCCGGATCTCTGGTGGGAGTTGGTTCCAGAGGGACGGGGCTCCCACAGAGAAGGCCCTCCCCCACGGCCCCGCCAACCGACATTGTTTGGCTGACGGGACCCGGAGGAGGCCCTCTCTGTGGGACCTAACTGGTTGTAGGGAGGTATGTGGTAGGATGTGGTCCCAATACTTCTATTGTATTTTATATGTTTTTAAAATAATAATTACATGTTTATATGTTTTATTGTTCTGCTCTCCGACCTGAAGGCCCTAATAAAGGTTTGATTTGAATTATGGCAACAGACCAGAAGAGATTTCTATTACTGATTCACAGAACTGGATCTCTCTATTCCTAATCTTAAAATGTTTTAAGTCTACCATGCTGTTCATATAAATTGGTTAATATACTCCAGGAGCAATCGCTTTGGGGAGATGTTTTACATAAAATCCATCCTGTGGCACATACTTTCTGGGAGGAGAATTAAAATTAGGTGGGGCAGAAATACAGATACCTCGAAGCAGAAATGTGAATCCTCCTTTTGGATCCATGCTTTGTAAACTAGATGCATCTTTACCAACCGAGAGAGACAGGATTATTATTTTTCTTAAAAAGCAGGGTAGATTAAAAAAAAGAAGAAGGTATTTTTCCATTAAACATGAGGCACTTGTAATAAACAAGTAGAAAGGTTTCTTCAGTATATAAAAGAGATTATATATGCATGTATCGGCTATTTATTTGCAGGGCAGAAAAAACAGCATCTAATTTTGAATAGGTACTACAGAAAATACCAGATGTTCTTCCTCTAATATGTAAAAATGAACTTTTCTACAGCTTTTAATGTAGCAAAATTAATGAACGCATTCCTGTACTTTATTTGTATTAACATGGATATTAGCAATCAACTAAGAAAAAAAGTAGTAGTTGTTCATTTAATGCGCTAATAGGTTTATAGGAATTTTATTTAACTAAAATAAGATGCATCCTTTTCTGTATGTCTGCATGTTTAAGAAAACATTTTTTAACAAGGTTAGCTTACTGGGTCCTACAGAAATCCTTTATCTCTAGACAAACAAAATTTTGGCTGTTTTTCATGAAATTATACATGTGTATAAAACCACAGACTTAAAATATTACAGTTACTTCAAGAAAGGGCTTATTAAGTTGAAGCTACATGCACACTATTTTTTGGTTTGGAAAGACAAATTTAACTCTTTGTGAGATTGATGTTCTTATTTTTAGCACATACCAATTACATGCATACTCTGTATCCCAGTAACTGAAACTACTATTTCATAGGTTTGTTTATGTTATCTTACTGAGCTTATGAAATATCCCACTGGGTTTTCTGAATTATAATATCATCCAAGTTAAATTTAATACACTGTGTGTACCAAGAGTTTGATTTAGATGAAAAGAAAACCTTAACAGAGGCCTGTCACAAGGGAAGTAACAAAGAAGAATGTTGTGAATGTGCTTCAAATGAAATGCTTTTGCATTTAGTAATGAGGTGTTGTGCTTTTGTTTTGGTTGCAGGTTTTGTTTGCCAATTGACTCAGAAACATCAATGAACGCTTATATCCGGAATGCTCCCAAGCTGAGAAGCAATTTGAATATAGGAATGAAGAGATAGAGGCTTGGTGAGAAACATCCCCAATAGAAATTTCAACATAATTTTCGACTCCTGGGCAGGGCTTTTACCTGTTGACTGATGTTGTTGGAATACAGATGGATTGTAGTGTAGGTGCAAACATGGAATTGCGAAGAGCCTCCAGTCCTCACAGGATGAATAAGAATGATGTGGATTCAGACAAATCCATGTTGCACAGCTGCTGCATATGTGGCAAGAGTTTTCCCTTCCAGAGCTCACTGTCACAACACATGAGGAAGCACACAGGGGAGAAGCCCTATAAGTGCCCTTACTGTGATCACAGAGCTTCCCAAAAGGGCAACTTAAAGATCCATATTCGGAGTCACAGAACAGGCACCATAAGCCAGAGGAATGACGTGGAGACGGTGGGAGAGGCCCAGCTTAATGAGATGAGGGTCTTCGAAGGCTTTGATGGTTGCACCAGCCCTACCAAAAGCACCTCTGCTTGCAACAAAATATTGAATGGAGCAGTTTCCACAGAGGATAGCAAGATCTTGCTCAGAAGTAGCAGAAAAGAGGCATTGGCCGATGATGTTAAATTATGTACTGTTCAGTGCAACTTCTGTAAAGGCAAATTTGAAGGGAAGAAAGAGTTGGAGCAACACATACATCAAGTCCACAAGCCTTTCAAATGTAGGCTGTGTAGTTACATGACCCTAAGACAGGAGACCCTTTTAAACCACATAGAGAGAGATCATATTACAACTCAAATTCCAAATGGGGAAGCCTACCCTGCGAACTGCAAGCCTGAGTCCAATGCTGGAGAATTTCCTTGTGAAGTCTGTGGACAAGCCTTTAGTCAAACATGGTTCCTCAAAGCTCATATGAAGAAGCATCGAGGGTCATTTGACCACGGATGCCACATTTGTGGCCGGAAATTTAAAGAGCCCTGGTTCCTTAAAAACCACATGAAATCTCATGGCCCAAAAGCTGGGAGTAAAAATAAGCCAAAAAGTGATTTAGAGCCCATTGCCACTATCAACGATGTCATTCAAGAAGAGACTATTGTGACTGGATTATCCCTCTATGAAGTTTGTACCAAGTGTGGGAACCTGTTTACAAATATGGAGAGCCTAAAAGCACATAATTCTGTACATTGTAAGTCTCAAGGAATTTGCAATGATCCCAGAGGAGAGAGACTAATAGATGGAGATTTGGATTCATCTATAGCAAAACAGTTTTTCTTCCAGTATCTGAACTTGAGGCCGTCTGTATGGATAGAAGGTGTTTCAAGGGGCCAGTCAGGTAAAAGAGTAGCTGAGCTGGATCCAGTCAACAGTTACCAAGCTTGGCACTTGGCTACCAAAGGGAAAGTTGCCGAGCCTTCTGAGTATGTTAAGTATTTAGGGTGGGATGAAGTTCTGGCAGATGCTGATGTCACGTATGACAGGGACAAAAGGGAATATATTCTTGTTAGTCAAGAGAAACGCAAGCAAGAGCAAGACTCATCCAACTCTTCCAGTAATCCAAAGAAGAAGAACTGCACAGGTGGCCGTTCAGAGAAAAGCAATAATGCACAAGCAGGGGACAACTGCATCCTTGGTCAAGATGACCTAGAATACAGACCATCCTCACGTCAAAGCAGAAGGGCGTCACAGAACAAGTCCACCGAGTGCTTTGAGTGTGGTAAGATCTTCCGCACATATCACCAAATGGTCCTTCATTCCCGAGTCCACAGGAAAGAGCGCCGAAGCTGCAGTGAAGGCGGATCAGTAGTTCAGCATGATAGATACGGTTCCCATAGTGAAGATGGCGATTCTGGATCTGTCAGCGCACCAAGTACACCAAGTTCTGCTTCTGCTCAAGAAGATTCAGTCACCTCTGGAATAGGTGAAGAGGGTCCTGAGGATAGTTCTGAGGAAGGAATGCATGAGCCATCCCCATGTAAGTATCTGTAGGTAACTGCATTTTAATTCACAAGCCTTTATTTTGTTTCCTTTTTTGTAAAACTTTATACAGGTAGTCCTCGACTTAACCTCGACCACAATTGAGCCCAAAATTTATGTTGCTAAGTGAGACATTTTGTTAAGTGAGTCTTTCCCCCTTTTTACGACCTTTCTTTCCACAGTTGTTAAGTTAATCATTGCAGTTGTTAAGTTAATCCGGTTTATCCATTGACTTTGCTTGTCAGAAGGTCGCAAAAGTTGATCATATGATCCCAACCTTCATAAATATGAGTCAGTTGCCAGTTGTCTGAATTTTGATCATGTGACCATGGGGATGCTGCAAGTGTGTGAAAAATTGTCATAAGTCACTTTTTTCCAATGATGTTGTAATTTCAAACAGTCACTAAATGAACTGTTGTAAGTCAAGGATGACCTGCACATACTAAAGGCTCTTTAGTGTTGGTTATGTTTTTTTAAAATAAAAAGATCTAAAAGCACGAATAGAATTTCACCAGCTGTTTAAGGTGGTGAAATGGTTTTTGGCCATGGATTGATTCAAGGATATATTATAGGTAGTCCTCATTTAGCCAGTTCGGACTGGCAACTGAATTGATAAGCGGTCACTAAGTGCTTATGATCTTACTTCAGATTTCCTTTGCTTTACAGACTTGTGAAGGTTGTAAATGCAAGGATTGATCATAAGTTACTTCTTCAGCACCATCGTAGCTGCGAATGGTTGCTAAATGAGGCTAAAGGAGGACTGTTGGTAATTGTACTTAAAGCTATTGAAACAATTGAGCAGTTAGTTGGGTAGTTCTATTAGGATTCAGGTTTGACTACAGTTGCCTAAACTGCACCTTGTTTGGTGTTCGGTTTGCCTTATGTGAGGGCAAGAATAGAGCTCTGAGTCAATGGAAGGGTCAATCTGGATTGAGGATATTACTGTATTTAGAACTACTATATATGGCTAAAAGCAGGGTCCTTGCTTCAGACTGTCTCTGTTAGCATGATAACTAGTACAAAATGATGAAAGGGCAGTGCATAAGGATTGAATGTTTAATAGGACTAATGTCTGGATTTGACCCAGTTCCTTAAAATTGTATTTTTACAGTGGTCAATTTCCACTTAACATTCATTATACTCAAATAGCAAACTAGGTGAATTTTTTGTTGCTGGAGTATGCCTGCACTAGTGATCCACAAGGAAAGGTTTATGTCTGCAGACCTGTTTCTCCTGATTGGCATCCTCCATTTCAGAAACACTGAGTAGGAAAGACGTGTGTAATTAACTTCACCTTCGTTGTTGGTTTATTCTCAGCTATTTTCTAGGCACTGAATTGTACTTTGTACAAACAGCTCTATTTCTCTGGGTACATAACTCACATAGTAGATCTAGTTACACCAAGGCTTTTAAAAATCTGATATTATTACAGTAATCTTTTAATTTAGTAGACTTGAGTTTAGTGAGTTTCATATTCAATGGACAAATTTGCTTTTGGACAAAAATGGGTTTGTTCAAATGTCTCAAAATAGTATATTTAAAACATTCACTGCTTCCCCTCATAATCGATATTCACTGTTATCGATAAAGTAATTTTTTTCATATTTAAATATATTTTGGGACGCAAAAATTCATGTTTGCTATAAAATGAACATAAGGCTGCATTGGAAAACTCCTTCTTAATTTGTTAAACTGAATTTACTATAATATGAAAATAGTGAATTGGCAGAATATGTCTCAGCATTAAAATTGGAGTTCCAGGTTGTATGGATAAGTTAAATCTTAGTAGGATTTGCTATAAATTTTTTTGACATACAAATAATGGAAGACTTCCTTACATGGAGTAGACATGATAGCAGCAATTTATAGAAGTAGAACATAAATCTTTTTCAAACTCCTATAGGAATCATTATGGCAAAGTCAGGGAAAGAAAGATGCTGAATCCATGCTCACTCACAGTTTCCCACGAAACTGCATCCCATAATAACTCTTCAGATGATATGAAGGCCAAGCTTGGATGGGGAACTATTCAGTGAAATTTTGTCCTCCTACTCATAACTTCTCTAAAATTGTCAACCTTTTTATAGGAAGTCGAATATATTTGTTGAATGCATAGAAGTGTAACTTTGAAGTAAGATCTATTCATTTACCTGGGTTTAGAATATATAGGGACGCGGTGGCTCAGTGGCTAAGATGCTGAGCTTGTTGATCAGAAAGGTTGGCGATTCGAATCCCTAGCATCACGTAATGGAGTGAGCTCCTGTTATTTGTTCCAGCTTCTGCCAACCTAGCAGTTCAAAAGCATGTAAAAATGCAAGTAGAAAAAATAGGGACCACCTTTGGTGGGAAGGTAATAGTGTTCCAAACACCTTTGGAGTTTAGTCATGCCGGCCACATGACTACGGAGACGTCTTTGGGCAGTGCTGGCTCTTCGGCTTTGAAATGGAGATGAGCACCGCCCCCTAGAGTCGGGGACGACTAGCACATATGTGCGAGGGGAACCTTTACCTTTAGAATATATATTTAGGATATTTACCATAGCAGGCCCAACTTGGTGCTTCTAAATGTTTTGATAGAACCATTTCTCGACTTACCAGCTAACATGGCCAGTAGCATGTCCAAAATATATGGTGGTATAAAACTTGGGGAAGGTAAAATTCACTGAGAAATACTGCATTTTGCCATAGTGTCCTCATCACAAATTTGTTGGATAGATTTGGGGTGCTTATTTTGCTCTAATCTATGTGATGCTCTCCATGATTCAATAATGATAATATTTAATGTTTAATGATTATTTAACGATGATATCAGTAAAATATATGCATATTCTTTTTCTTCTTCCGTTTTGATCCTGTGCTTTTAAAAGTTGTATTCGAAAAACTCCTAGGCTAATTAATCCCTGTGGATTACTGCAATCCTTAGAGTCTGACTCTGGCTAAATGCAACAAATTATTCTTCAACTAGAAGCAGGGTAAATATTTGAAAGAACACTACTGTGATTGCATTTGTATCATATTTTTCATTGCTTAGTTCTCTTTGTTTATGAGGCTCTTTCAGATTCTCTTAAATTCCAGGGAATTCCCCCCCCCCTTACAATTTGTTTAGATTTTTGTTGTTGTTAGTAGCACAGTGCCTTTCTGCTGACATTTCTCCCCCTTGAGAGTTAGCTGATTTGAGTTTTCAGATTTTTATTATGCAGTGGGAAGCTAAAGAAATAACCAGTGCATTATTGAGAAGTTTAAAATGCATTTAGAGTTGCTATACAGAGGAGCTTTTCTCATATTAACCACTGACACATTTAAGCTGGTCAGCCTAGCTTATTCAGCCAAAAGTAATCATTGCTTTCCACTGAGTGTTAAGTACTTAAATTAGACAGCATTTACAAATGTGTTTATTGCAATCATTTTTATAAATTGACATACACTTTAAATTGTATGTTTATAATGGCTGAAACTTTCATATTTCATCAATGTTAACATTAACTCAATCTTCAATATTTTAACAATGTTAATATTTTCAAAAAAGCATTTCTCAAATCATCAGTAAGGTCAGTTGTGAAATTTATTTTATTTTATGTCTTACTTCATATGTAGACCTTACAGCAAGTTTAGCATTTGGACATAAATGGATTATTATTGATGAAGTAAAAATATATTACCATCAGTTAACATTAAAAACAAATTATCAGGAAATACTGTGGCAGAAAGAGTTTCCATGTTTTAAGGCTGAAGAACAGGTACAAAAAATAATTATTTGTACATTTGCCCAAATATTGATGAGACTTACATGTGTGTATAATTGTGTGTTTTATGTGTATTCACACATCTACATGCACACATTAATAAAACGGGAAAGACAACTTGTAAAATATATAAAAGGTTCTGTTCCAGCGGCTTGCTGGTCATGTTATAACTTTAAATTAAACATTTATTTTAGAGAAATATTTACCTGATAAGATAACAATGTTGGCATCAGGTTTTGATTCCCTCCTTTGGGGGAGGATTTCGTAAGCTGTCTGGCACACTGGGAAGGCCCCCTCCCTTGGAACCACCCATCTAATTTAATTTGACAGAAGTACCCTGCAGAGAAAGAAATAATAATCTTCATCAATTTGATATTCTCGCTGATCTGGTAGAAAGTCCCCTGATCTCAGTGGAAGTTATAGTAAAAATATAAGATTGTAGTGTTAATTAAACATACAGTTACTATCTGGCATTACATTGGGACAAAGTTCCTTGTCTAATGGATGTGGATTGTCATCGATAAAATAATGCTTATTATGTAGTCACTCTGGAATTGCGGAAGTCTCATAGGAAGTTTGAGTCTGCCTCTCAGAAGCAAAGGACAACAGTCCTATTCTGTGAACTTTGGGGGAGAGCTTATTTTATTTTTTGTTTCCTGTTTCTTTCCAAGTTCTTTTTTTACAATGTTTTAACTATTTTCAGCTCATTGGATATTTTGTCAAGGCAATGTGTAAGTCAGCCAAGTAAATAAATAAATAACGAGAACAAATAGAACGCCCCAAATTTAATTATGAAAGTTGGTTTACAAATATATTTTAATATGGCTTTGCTGTTTGCAGAGCTCAAAGTATTTCTGAGGCACGTAAATAAATTTTAAATCGTTTGAGGGATCATCAATTGAAAGAAACATAAATAAAATAATAGATTGCATTATTATGTAAGAAGCCGCTGAGAGACATTTATGTGAATAATTGCTTATCACATTTGTTCTTGGTTATGTGAGATAAAAGTCAAGAGTCTCTTATGTTACCCTTCCTATTTGCAGAGTTCATTGACTCAAGTACTGCTAAGTAGGTCAAATGCAGAACTACGTAAACTATATCGAAAAAATAAAATTCAAGATAAAAGTGTAACATGTTGCTGAATATAATAATTATAGATAAATTTTAGAAACTAGTGAGTGGGATTAACTCACTGCAAATTCAGCAAGCCAGCATTTGAAAAATCCCAAATTGAAGTAAATGTCAAATTTATTAGTTGCATTATTAAGTTTTTGCCCTGATACTTTCCCCCATCATCACAATGGTCAAGTTGAATAAATACATGGAATATATTTTATTAATCTTCTGTTCTTTACTCAATTATTAGGCATTATGGTATAAGCATTGGTCACCTTTTTCCTTTGTTTTTTTGTGGATTGGTTTTGTAATTGGGAAGGGTGAGTTAGATTATATCTGGCTATTGTTTTTATTTAATACAAATGAATCAAAGGAATAAAATATTTTTATTTGTTAAAGAAGTTAACTTTTAATTTTGGTCAGTGTCCAAAATTAAGTTCAATTTTAAGACAGTTATAATAAAAAGGAATTAAGTATTACAAAAATAAAAAATCTTACACACACAGATCTAATCTATTAAATTATTGAAACTATTAATGACATTTGTCATTAAAATTAGATTATTTTACTGATAGCTCTAGGTTGGACAATAGAGATATTTTTTAGAGTTATCACAAGCTTATGAAATTAACAAGAGAGTTTTAAATGATTGCCCTGAGGGACTATGAGATTTTAAACAAATTAAACTAAATTTGTGAATAGAAATGGTGATTGAGCAAAATTTAGCTACTCTCTTAGAATCATCTCTGAAGTGTTTGCTAGAAGGGAAGGAATAAGATCAGCATCTGTTTTGCTGGGTCTGATTGTTAAAAGGAGTGTAATTAAATCTTTACGCCAATTGAAATAAAAGGGGCAACGAAGAAGGACATGTGCTATTGATTCAGTTTCCTTCAAGAGACATGGAGATAAATAATCTTTTATGGGTGCTAATGTAAAAACTCTTCTGTATGTTGGGCACAACATGTATTTATTCATTGTTTATATAGCTGTCCATGTCACATTTGTGACTCTGTGTGGTTTACACAAGTAACAAGAAAGCAATAAACAAATACAATAAATAACCCAAACAAATAAAATAATTAAAAAAAGCAAAACCATAAAATATAATCTGTGGGAATGTTCAATCATAGTTTATAAACTGTAGGATCATTTTGTGGGTTCACACCTCCACCAGATACCAGGCACAGTGGCAAAACCATGTTTTCAGAACCTTCTGAAAGGTTACAAGGGTTGGTGCTAATCTAACCTTATGGAGGGATGATGAGTGCCACTGCAGAGGACACTCCTTAATAGGCAAGATCCGTAAAGTGGGAAAGATTTTGGATCACTGCAAATTGTATCTCTAGCATGTCTGAAATATAGGTCTTTGGACTAAAGTTTTGGTCCTGTAGTAAATCCAGGTTAAGAATTTTATTTCTGACAGAGTTTTCTCATAGCAAATTGTGGTTACATATATACTGTATTTTTCAGTTTATAAAATGCTCAGGACTATAAGACACACCTAGCTTTTGGAAAACAAGAACAAAAAATCTGCCTCTGTCTCCCAGCAATTTGCCTCCTTGTAGCATACAGCAAACAGTCTGATAAGCTTCAGCACAGCTTGATTTAGCATGAGCAAAAATTGGCGGTTGGATCTGCCTCCCAGAATACCACCGATCATCTGTTCCAGGCTGCAGGGATCACCACCGCCCATTGCCGCCCATCACTGCTGCCTCTGCGCACCCTATTTTTGGCCTCCATGTGTCCTGTGTTTGGTCTCCGTGCGCCCAATTTTCGGCCTGTTCCAGATGGTGGGGATTGCCGCCGCCGCCTATCCCTGGCGCCTGGAATGGGCTGAAAATGGGGCACGCGGAGGCCAAAAATGGGGCAAGCAGAGGCGGCAGTAGGCAGCAGCGGTGATGGGCGGTGGCGATCCCCGCAGTCTGGAACAGCTGATCGGCGGTATTCCAGGAGGCAAATCCAACCGCCAATCAGCTGCTCGTGCTAAATCAGGCTGTGCTGAAGCTGATCAGGCTGTTTGCTGTTTGCTACATGGAGGCAAATTGCTGGGAGGCAGAGGCCGAAGGGTGGGATCCGGCGGGTGGGTGGGACTTTGGCAACATTCGCTATATAAGACGCACAGACATTTCCACCCACTTTTTTGGGGGGGGGGAGTGAGTCTTATACACTGAAAAATGCTATGTGAAAAACACGGGGAAAAATACACAGAATCTTAAATTACACTTTATTTCAATGAGGTATGAGTATGTTTGCAATATTAAAGCAGCTGGAAAACTTTCAGAGAAAAATAGTATAAACCTTTATCTTAGGTGCCATAGTTAGAGTCAGGCTTATTTTTATTTATAATAAAGAATTCAATACATAGACTAGTACCCTTAGAAATTTTGACTGAATCATTTTTAAAGATCCCATTATGATAGTTACAGATTTATGTGTCATGACGTGTCTATTACTGTTATAAGTAAAGGATGGCACTTATCACACATTGAACTTGAAAGGAACAATTTTCATTTGTTTGGAGCAGGACAATAATGTTTAAAATAGAATTCCTAGATATTTGTTTGAGCTGATTTGTTTGCTCTAACATTGCCAATTTTCCAGGAGAGTGATGTGCTGTACAAAGGACACCCTTGAACATAACTTTAATTTACTCCCTCCCTCCCTCCCTCCCTCCCTTTTTGGGTAATTGATGAAGTGTATCCTCTCTGCAACATGATGCCCAGAAATATTGTCTCATACTCATTTGGGAAGTAGAAAAGATGGCAGTATGGTCTTCATAACAATGGTGGATAATGATTTTTTTGTTAAAGAGTTGATATAGAAACTCCCTGCAGGCTGGTGGCAGCACGGAAGAAAGGGGGTGGCGTGGCCTTAGGGGTTCCCAGCCAGCTATCCGCTTTCGGAGCGACAGTGCGCAGTGACTAAACATCATTTGCTCAATCACCAGGAGCGTTGCGCCCAGTCATCTGGTCACGGAGAGGCTTCTTCACCCCCTCCTTCCCCCCTCGCCGCTTTGGACCTGCCGCTGGGTGTTGCCATGACTAGGGCGGATGATATATCCCCGCCTAGCATTGACGGCCTACAGAAAGGGACTGGCACAGTCGCTAGAGCCTACGCTCGTGCAACCTTCCCACTTTATCCTTGCTGGTCCCCTTTTCAATCGGGCGGCAAGTTGACCGGATCCTCATATGTGCCTGGACCGCTCAGGGCTTGCCCTGGTTGACACCAATGACTCCTTGGCTTCGCGCCAACCCGCCAATTCCCTCTGACAGTTGCGGTGGCCATTTTACCTTCTGTCTGTCGGGCCTTCAAAATGGCCGATGGAGCCGAATTGAGGGAGAAAACGCGGGGCAAATGGCCGCACAAAACAAATCGCTGTGCCCCTGAAGATGATCAACCTGGAAACTTCTATTCAGGCGGTGGCAGGGTCATCTCACTCCTCTCGGGGCTCTAAGGCCTCGCAAAGGGTGGAATAATGCAGGGACAAGGTCCTGAAGAGGCTCTGCAGCGAAGCTTTGGCTCGTGATCAGTCACACTTCCTTGATCAGGGTGCCTCCGCAAGGGCCCCAGGGGCCAAGCAAGTCATCTCTCTGTCGGGGGAGCAGCTAGCTCTGGATGCTCTGGCTTTCAATAGAGACAGTGTGCATTTGGAGGTCAACAGGCTTCCCTGGACCCTCTCGCCCTACAGCTGCTGGGGTCCCCCATGGCTCTGGGGTTCTGGTCATGCCCTCCTAGTTGGGGGTCTCCTCTGCAGGGGCCCAGGCTCCGTTGGACCCTACCAATTTACAGTCGCTGATGGCAGCAGCAGTTCAGCAGGGTCTGGTCACATGCCTGCAATCCTTGGGCAGGCTTTCTTTTGTAGACACCGAGCAGTCCCACCTCAGAGCTGGGGTCCCTGCCAGGTAGCAGAGCCCTGACCGCTATTTCGACGTGTCAGAGGAGGACATTGGGGCTCCCCTCATGGATTGGAATCAGGGTGAATATGAACTGTCAGAGGACGAAGGAGTGTCGCAGGATCAAGAGGTCTCTATGGTTCTTTTTCCACCGAGGCTCTCCAAGTCCTTCATTTACAAGGCCCACTCTGTGGCAGGTTTGGACCCGGTTCCAGCTCCCGCTGACCCAGCGTCACAACAACTTGACCTGTTGTTTGCGCATTTCACGCCGGAGGTGGACATCGTCCCGGCTCCGCAGCTGTTCGTGGACAACGTACAGCGACAATGGTCTGCTCCAGCGTCAGGGCCAATGCCTTCCTCGGTTGACCATAAGCACTTCAATGTGGCCCCGGAGTTGGCCTCCCTTCTCAATGTTCCTTCAGTAGACAACCCCCCCCGGTAGTGGCCTTACATACACTGACAGCCATGCTGGGAGAATCAGAAGAGTTGTTACGGCCTGAAGACAAAAGAACTGAACAGGCCCTTATCAAGGCTCACCAGGCGGCCGCCTGGGCAGTCAAGGCCTCTTCATCGGCCTCCTTTTTCGTTCAATTTTCTTTGATTTGGCTGAGACTCATCCAGGAACAAATTCCGGCGTCCAACCTGCGGTCACAGCAGGACCTCAATAAAGGTTTTGCGGCCACTCAGTTTGCGGCGGATGCCACTCTCCATACTTCTCGCTTTGCCTCTAAGGCAATAGCCGCCTCGGTGGTCATGAGATGCATGCATTGGCTCCGTCAGTGGCCAGTGGACTCCCGCCACAAGTGGCGATTGGCAACCGCTCCATTCAGGGGCCAGAATGTATTTGGAGAGGCTCTTGGTCTGATTCTAATTGAGACACTAGAACGGAGGAAAATTCTACCGTCCATTTCTAGGAAGGGCAACTTCCGTCAGTCCCCCTATTCCTGCTGACCCTTTCGGGCTGCTGACCAGGGCTTCAGCTTCTCCCAGCCCCAAGGTCAGTTCGGATCTATGCAGCACCAGCCTCAGGATAGATCTGGGAGGGGGAGGCAGTTCAAGCAAGCTTTTAGGGGCGGAGACGCACCTTTTTGCCCCCCAAAAGAGGGTGGAAATGTCTGTGCGTCTTATACACTGAATACAGCCATTTTTGGCCTCCCGAAGCCCCGCCCCTGCATCCCATTTTTGCGAAAAATTGGTCATTTTTTGCAAAAATGGGGGCGTTTTGCCTTTCCCCACCCCCTAGGAGCGCTCTGCAGGCTTCCCGAACCCTCTGCATGCCCTGTTTTTGGAAACAAACGGGCGAAAAACAGGCCATTTTTTGCAAAAGAAACCAGGCCATTTTTTTGCAAAAACGGGGGTGTTTCTTATGTATGTATGTATGTATGTATGTATGTATGTATGTATGTATGTATTCATTCATTCATTCATTCATTCATTCATTCAGTCAGTCAGTCAGTCAGTCAGTCAGTCAGTCAGTCAGTCAGTCATTCAATCAATCAATCAATCAATCAATCAATCAATCAATCAATCAATCAATCAATCAATCAATCTTATAGGCCGCCCAACTTCCAAGGGACTCTGGGTGGCGTACAACAGATTGAAAAAACATTAAAAGCACAATATAAAAGTTAAAAATACATATAAAACATTAAAACAAACCATCAATCATACAAAGGAGTGACCATTTCTCAATATCCACATGCTGATCTCTATTTCTATAATTACCCCATCTAGCATGTGTGGAGGAGGAATTCTGGGAGTTGAAGTCCACTAGTATTAAAGCTGTCAAGTTTGAAGACCCTTTGGTTAGGGTTTAGGGGTGCAAGGGTCTTCAAACCTGGCAAGTTTAAGACTTGTGGACTTCAACTCCCATTCCTGAGCTAACATGACTGGAGGAGGAATTCTGGGAGTTGAAGTCCACTAGTCTTAAAGCTGTCAAGTTTGAAGTTTGTAAAAAGTGTATATGGTTGTAAAAAGTGTACATGGTTGTAAAAAGTATACATGGTTGTAAAAAGTATACATTTATGTGTGTATGTATGTATGTGTTTGTTTGTTTGTTTGTTTTATAGCGATCAACTTATAACATCTTATGGCAGTACAGAAAAAAAAATCAGTCATAAAATACAATACATTTGTTTCCATTCTACCTATTTAGTGTTCAAGGTGTTCATTTGAGACATAATGAAAATCAAAGGTTTTTCAGTGGTAATACCCTATTTGGAAAATGTCTCACAGAAAGTTGTTTCTTTTATTATTCCTGATTCTAAAACCCCTTTTCAGTGGTTTAAGAACTGCACCCCATTTTTTCCTAGTTTTATTTTGATAAATTTGTGATTATATATGCTGTATTAATGATTACTGATACTGTTTGTTTTTATATTATATTGTATATATTTTAACTATATACTCCGAAAAATACGGTATTTGTAAACGTTTTGACATTAAGAGGTTTGTTCCCATTTCATACTAAACAAAAATTGCTGGCTTAAACCTGATTTACTGTGAATAAGCAGCATGAAATTGCTTCAGTCTTTATGTCTATCTTTCATATAAGGTAAAAGTAACAAGAAGCATTAGTGGTATAACATCAATTAATGCAGACTGGGCAACTTTCCCCCTTCAGGAGCATATTTTTTAATACAGATGGGGATGTGTGTGTGTGTGTTGTGTGTGTGTGTGTGTGTGTGTGTGTGTGTGTGAGAATAAGCCTCTGGGGGTCACAGGGGCATAGTTACTTTGGTAAGGTTGAACTTTTCAACTTTTATGGCCTGGGGTTGTGACTGGTTGTTTTAACTCAGAATAGCACATTGCTTGGTGGGAGAAATATAGACAGACTCCATAATTTCAGATCCTGCCATGGATCCAGCAGATCCCTCGGACTCCCTGTTTTCAGAACCAACCATTACAGCTGAGGTGATTCCCTCACCCAAGCTGTTCTTTGATGTGATACAAAGACAATGGGCTTCTCCAGGGACAGGCCCCAACCCACCCTCATCCGAGAGGAAGCTCTATAATGTGAGGCCAGAGCTGGCCCAGGTGCTCCAGACACCTATGGTGGATGCTCCAGTGGTGGCCCTGTCCTCACCCTTGGTCTTACCCAGTGATCCGGAGAAGGCCCTAAAGGCGGAGGACAAGGGTGGAGCAAACTCTTCAAAGAGGCCACCAGGCGGCTGCCTGGGGAGTCACGGCCACCACGGCCGCTTCCTTTTTCAACAGGGCCTCTTTACTCTGGCTGCAACAAATGCAGGAACGCATTCCAACTGGGGACGTTCGGACCCACCAAGACATTAATAAACTTATGGCCGCAGCAGAGTTCTTGGTCGATGCTACTCTCAACATGGTCAAATATGCCTCAAAGGTCATAGCATCATCAGTGACTGCCCACCACCTGCTATGGCTTCGCCTTTGGCAGGTGGATACCAGACACAAATGGAGGCTAGCCTCTGCCCCCTTTAAAGGGGAGAAGCTGTTTGGGGAAGCCTTGGACCCCATCTTGGTGAAGTCCAAGGACAAGAGGAAGGTCCTGCCATCTTTCGCTTAGAGGTGAATTTCATTCCTCACCTTATTTTCGCCGTCCTGGTCAGATGCCAGACTCCGGTTCCGGGTTTCAGCAGTCACAGATACTTTATTTTCCGAGGCAGGGACATCAGCAGGGCAGGTCGGGCAGGAGCAGGCAGAACTTCCACCCCAAGCGGCCCGTTTGGAGTGGAGGAGGTCATCCCTTTTAATGCTCAAAGTGATTGCGGAGCTGACCCTCCCTTTGGGAGTCGCCTGGCTCTCTTTGTCAACCGTTGGGAGGACATCACCACAGATGCCTGGGTCCTGGAGACGATAAGGTCGGGCCTCTCCCTAGAGTTCCTCTCCAACCCCCTGAGGTTTTTCATACGTTGTCCCATTTCAAGGGATAAATCAAAGAGGGTCCTTATGGAAACGGCTATTCAACATCTGTTGGACATTCACGCGATCCAACTGGCTCCGGAGGACCAACGGGAGGGGATTCTATTCTATCCTCTTTATGATTCCAAAGACCTTTGGGGAGGCAATCCTGGACCTCAAAAAGCTGGATCGCCTACTAATCTACAGGCGGTTCAATATGCAATCACTCCAGTCCATTTTGGACAGCGTCAGAGAGGTGACTTCCTCACCTCGATAGACCTGACGGAAGCTTACCTGCACATTCCCATCTTACCAGTACATCGGCAGTATCTCCGCTTCTATTACGCTGGCCGACACTTCCAGTACATGGCCCTGCCCTTCGGCCTATTGTCAGCGCCCAGGACGTTTACGAAGCTGCTAGTGGCCTTGGCACATCTCCGGGCTCTTCCCGTGCGAGTCCAGTGCTACCTGGACGATATCCTGATCCAGTCCCCCTCCGGCCCCAGGCAGGGGAGGACCTATGGATCACAATCCAGGGGCTCCTGGATCACTGTTTCTCCATGGTTTCCTGTATTTCCAATGTGCCTTGGGCATGCCTGCATGCCAGATCCCTGCAGTGGTTCTTCCTGCCTTCCCAACCTGCAAGGTGGTATTCCTGGTAGCCATAACATCGGCTAGATGGATTTCAGAGTTGGCAGCCCTCTCGGTCAGGAAGGACTTCTGTATCTTCCGTCCCAATAGGGTGGTCTTGTGGTTGTACCCTTCCTTTGTTCCCAGGGTTAACTCCTTGTTCCATAGGGCTCAGGAACTTACCGTATTTTTCGGAGTATAAGATGCACCTTTTTCCTCCCTAAAAGTGGCTGAAAATTTGGGTGCGTCTTATACTTCGAATGTAGGTTTTTTTCCAGCCCTAACTAGGTGCTATCTATCTTCCCAGCTCTTACTGGCTTGCAGACTTTTTCATTGTTACTCTCTCCGAAGAATGTTTTTCCAGCCCTAAGTCTTTGCAGGGTTTTTTTCATTGATCTACTTGCTCTGAATAAGTTTTTTTCTAGCTGTAACCAGGTGCTATCTATCTTCCCAGCTCTTACTGGCTTGCAGGCTCTTTCATTGTTACTCTCTCCGAAGAAAGTTTTTCCAGCCCCAAGTCTTTGCAGGGTTTTTTTCATTGCTCTACTTGCTCCAAATAAGTTTTTTTCTAGCCCTAACCAGGTGCTAACGATCTTCCCAGCTCTTACTGGCTTGCAGGCTCTTTCATTGTTACTCTCTCCGAAGAAGGTTTTTTTAAGTCCTAACCAGGGGATAAAATAATGTGCTGAAGCTGACCAGACTAAGGACGCTAGCCAGATGAATACCTGGTAGGCAGATTCCCCCCCCCCTATTTTCCTCCCCAAAAATTAAGCTGCATCTTATACTCCGGTGCGTCTTATACTCCGAAAAATATGGTATACTGCCCGGCTTCTGCCTGGGCCCAGTACATGCCCTGGAGAAGAAGTGGCACACCTTGGACATCAGGAGGACCCTCCACACACATATATTAAGAGGACTTCCTCCTTCAGGAAGACAGAGTCCCTCTTGTATCCTTCCAACCTTCTACCCTGGGCAACAAGGTCACCCCATCAACCGTGGGGTGGTGGATCACCAAGGCCTATGAGCTCCAGGCCATTCCATGGCCTCTTCGGGTAACAGCCCATTCCACCAGGAGTGCGGCCACTATAGCAGCGTGGGCGATTCAAACCTCTATCGAGGAGGTCTGTCGAGCAACTACTTGGTCCCCTCCGTCCCCTTTCATCAGTCATTATAAACTGGATGCATTCACTTTGGCTGAAGTGGCCTTTGGCAGGCGAGTCCTCCAGAGGGTCCACTCTGATCAGGGGACTTCGGACCAGACTGCGGCTCACCCGTAGGACAAGCCAGCTTTGGTATGTCCCATTCCTGGATTCTATCTCCACCACAATGGAGAAGGGACGTTGGTCTTACCTTGTACGCTCCCTCTCGTTGGGTGGAGATAGCATCCAACCCCACCCTGAAGACTGTCTGGTCCTGGGTACAAAGGGGAGAATCTTAGAGCAAGACACGTCAAGTCTGTCACTTCGTCTTTGCCAAAAGCTGGGGACCGTTGGTAATGGAGGCGTGTCCTCACAGCTCTGACAGACTCAGTCCAATCAGCGAGGAGACAAGGTTAACCCATTCCTGGATGCTATCTCCACCCAACGAGAAGGAGCATATCAGGTAAGACCAACACTCCTTTTCTGTTATTTCTGGGTTCTTGATCATCCAATTATTATGGTTGGTCACACAGTCAGCCAGATCTTAGTAAAACTGCCTTTTTGCAATTGTCTGATTATTATTATGATTCATCAACCAGATATTTGGACTGGATGTGAACTTTATATCCATCTGTTGAGTTTGTCCCACAGACATGGGATAGACAGATATTATTGTTATTTTGTATACATTTACAATTGTCTCATCAGGGCAGACAGATGAGTAAGTAAATATTGTCTGACCTTGGTCTTTTCTTCTTTCTTCATTTTTAATATATTTAGTCTCAATTCATCATCTCATCTTTCTCATCTTCCTACTACCTTCTCCTATTGGTATCTTATGATTTATCACTTGTTGTTTGTATCTTATGATTTACGATTGTACCCTATGGTTTATGATCTATGACTTATTAATTTTGTTGTTTTTAATGTACACCAAGAGCTTATGCACCGGAGACAAATTCCTTGTGTGTCCAATCACACTTGGCCAAGAAAGGGAGGGACGGTAAAAATGCCATATTGAGTCACTAACAGTTAATTTACAAAATATTTGGGGAGAAATAAACTTTTAAACTTGATGTTATTCAAGTATTTTAACAGAATGAAGGGAGTAGAGTTCAGGAGGAGGAAAACAATTCAAACCAGCTTGAATATGTATGTGTTTCTGATTCTTTGGAGACTGTGCATAGACATTGAAAAACAGAAAATAGATTCTCATTCTCCCTCCCTCCCCCCCCCCTCTCTCTCACACACAAAATATATCAAGATTGTCTCACTTATCAAGACTTATATACACAGGTTGAAATGTTGGATGATTCAAGCAATTTTTTACTGCAGTGCGGTATGGGAGTAGCAGCAAACATTTTGAAGAACCAGTAATTACATGTTGTTTTCCTCTGCTGTAACCATTGCACAAAATTATACTCAAGAATTGTATAAATCCAGCTAATAATTAAACATCCATTATTTTCTTTCCTTCTTCAATCCCAGGTGTATTTTTTATGCTTTGGCATTTAACTTGATTTAAACATAGACAACAGATTTTGTTTGTTTGTTTTTTAACATAGAGCTTGAAGTTTTTTGGAAACTTGAAAAAGTTCAAAATTGAAAAAGTTCAGAAGGATTTATAAGAACTAAGTATAATTTGAAAAGAAAAAAATATTAAATTTATGCCATTTATGCCAGATGTATTGGTGTGCCACACAGTAACATTTTTAAGTCAAATGTAGTTAAAATCACATTTAACTCTCTATATAGTAATCTCACATTAAATTATTATTATTTTCAAAGTACCCCTCAATTGGTGCAAATCTATTTGAAATATATGCAAATCTAACACCCACATACTCACACCCACACACCCACAGATACTCCCCATATATGTGATTGACAGAATTTACAAGGTTAAAAATAAAGTGTCCTTTGGGTCAAATATGTCTCTTGATAATTTCATGTATATGTGCAGTTTTCCTAGCATTACTATGAAACTACTTTTCCATGGTCACTGCCTCTTTTTTGCTGAATTCTCAGTCTAGCCTTGACATCTCCAGTGTCTCTGCTTATCTTCTAAGCCCAGACAAGATAAACCAGGTGTTGCCACCTGCTGAGGCACTAACAATGTAATATAATCTCAATATTAATAAGCATGATAATTGGAATAGAAAAGGAAAAGAAAAAATAGGCCTGGGAAATGATAAACTGAAGAACTCCCTACCCCAGTGGTTCCCAACCTGTGGTATGTGTACCACTAGTGGTACGCGAGGGCCTTCCAGGTGGTACGCGAACACTTTCGGGGTCATGAACGATTTTTAGTTAGTTATTTTTTACTTCACAAAAATGTTTACTGCCTAACACAAGATAATCTGGCAACGATTTGCAACTGTTGCCACACGCCACCCACCTGGTCCCAGCGGCCCGAGAATCCAGTTGCTGGATGCGTGGGGCCAAAAAAGGAACGGTGACTGTTCTGAACTCTATGGAAATAAAGTGATATCTGATCGAATTTAGTTTCTCTGGAACCAGGTGGTACGCGGCGACTGTACGGGACCTCCAAGTGGTACTCAATCACAAAAAGGTTGGGAACCACTGCCCTACCCCATTCGTCTTACTCTTTGTCTCTGTGCAAAAAAGAAAAAAATAAAGCCCCAAAACTTAATTTTTGACAAATAAAATAATCCAAATTTCCTGACAGTTAGAACAATTAATCAGTGGAACAACTTGCCTCCAGAAGTTGTAAATGCTCCAACACTGGAAGTTTTAAAGAAGATATTGGATAACCATTTGTCTGAAGTGGTATAGAGTTTTCTGCCTAAGCAGGGGGTTGGACTAGAAGACCTCCAAGGTCCCTTCCAACTCTGTTATTCTGTTCTGTTAAGGAATCATCAGTTGCTGCAAATTGGGTATCAGTATCCCTTTTCAATATAGCCTGTTAATTCTTTTAGTCAAACCGTACACTTGAAAAATCTACAGCTTTTGGTAGGTTCTAATACTGGATTAGCCAAGAAGAAAATGTATGCATTTAATAAATGTATATTTAATCTAGAATCATATTAACATGGACTGCTGGTTTCAGTCCAGAATGTGGCAGTTTGAACATATTAATGTTCTATCAGCATATCTGCATTAAAAAAAATCCATATTGAGGCAATACCTTCAGTCAGATTTAAAAGACCACAATAGCGTACAAATTGTTGAGTTTTAAAAGAGCTGTTAAAAAGAAAGCCCTTTCTTAAAACATGTAGCATTTTTCTGGTAGCATTTTTTTTCTTTGCAAGAAAAACTCATCTTTTATTAATCTATAGAAAAAACATTATTGAACATCAATGAGTAAAACAGAGTCATTTAATTAGGTTTGCTTACTTGGTAAAATAAAATAAAAAACCAGCTAAATCTAAGCCTGATATTTTATTTTCAAGTTTCTTTGAGGCTGAATCAGTCATTGAATTGTGGAGCTCATGCAATTTTTTGTCGGTAGCATATATTACTTCTTCAGCTTACTGAGCAACATTACACAAATAAAAGGCCAACAGTGCACATATGAGGGAGACACAGTATTTAAATGACAGCAGATTAGTTAGTAATCTAAATCTGAAAAACTACCCTGGATGATACTTCTTACTGATAGTAATAAATTTTGGTGAACTTGTTCAACCAGTTAGTTTTTAATTATCTGGGCAAAAAGGATAGCATAAATTTGGAGACTGACAGGCATCAACAGGTAATGCCAGAGAGACTATTTTTTCCCAGTCGCTAGCTTTCATATTTAGCTCATGCAAAACATTAAAATGCAGTCAGTGAATTAAAGATGACATTATTCTGATGTTGATTTGAAAGCACACATGCACTGCGGAGAAGTTGCAAAGTCAGAGAGGCATGCATTTATGGCAGAATAAGCTCTCAGAAGTCAGAATCATGGAAACTGCTGAGCAGGAGATTTGAATAAAAATAGATTGCCTAATTCCATTTACAACAACTAAAATTGTTCTCAAACGTTTAGACAAGCCTTTTGACAGGTTCTGAGAAAGGAATACAGGGAGGGGCTTCAGAGTGGCATAAGTGCTCATTATCTATTGGAAATACAATACACAATATTTCTAATATTTTTCAACTCTTTGAGAAACCACTTTTTCTGAAGTCACAGATAATCCTTGGAAGTTATTTCCTGCAACACTAATAAAACAACATGTTGTCCATTCCAAAGGTCACAAATGCATATAATCAACATAAAAAAACTAAACCTATATCCTGTGGAAGATATAGATTTAATTTTGTGCAGTAACATAAGTGCCATTATTCAACTTGATCAGATTCTGGGACATGTGATCCTAGGGCATTTGGAAGACACAGTGTAGGGAAGACTACTTTATACTATCTTCTGCAGTAGAAATAAATCTGTAATAGAACAGTATGTATTTCCTAAGTATGGGCTTTCTGAAGAGATGAATATTGCAAAACATTCACATGAAAAAGAGAGCAGAGACAATAGATGTGTTGACTGAAGCTTCACAAAACTCTGACTAAGACTCTATTCGACTAAACCCATAGCCACGAACGTATATACTGTATGTGTTCATTTATGCAACATTCATTACAACAGACAAATAGAAGGGACTGGGCTCCAATGTTAGTTAGATGTCAAAAAAGTTATTTATTTTATTTTATTTATTTATTTATTTTGTCAAACATGTACAGGATAGTAGTAGTTTGTATAAACATAGCATAAGTAAAAAGTTCTGATAAAAGAGGACAATAGGACAGTAGGACAGGGATGGTAGGCATAGTGGTGCGCTTATGCACGCCCCTTACAGACCTCTTAGGAACGGGGAGAGGTCGACTGTAGACAGTCTAGGTTAAAGTTTTGGGGGTTTGGGGAAGAAACCACAGAGTCAGGTAGTGCATTCCAGGCATTGATCACTCTATTGCTGAAGTCGTATTTTCTGCAGTTGAGTTTCGAGCGGTTTACATTAAGTTTGAATCTATTATGTACTCGTGCATTGTTGCGGTTGAAGCTGAAGTAGTCATTGACAGGAAGGACTTTTTGATATATGATTTTATGAACTACATTTAGATCAGATCGGAGGCGACGTAGTTGTAAATTAGGAAATAAAGTTAGCCTCTCCTAGATCCAGCAACACAAATGTGACAATTGCTATGTTTCTCAATGAATAAGAGGTTTGATTTTTAATTATTAGAAAAAGCAAAGAAATAATGTTTATTTTTATCTGTTGTGTCTCAGGTTATCTCCAAGAAAAATGGTAAGAATATGAATAGGAGTTAATGTTCACAAAACATTTGTACATGCAGTTAAGATTTTGAGAGCTAAGGTTTAATTAATAGTTACCCAAGAAACTATTTTTCTTATCTAATTACATTTTAAAAGGCAATTTTGTCATGAAGCCTTGTGCTTTGCTTTAGTGCTATTAAAATAAAATTTCATAAATTTTTTGATTTTGTTATGGGTATAATTGATGTACATTAAAAAAAACTGGGAATTTTTGCTGATGTATTAGAAAAGTAAATAAATGTCTTTTTACTCCCTTGGCAGTTATCCCACAATCAGTTCAACAATACTGATGTTGAAAATTAAGGGATTACAATTTTGGGTGGTAGAAGAAACTGAAGTAACAGATGGTTGCTAAGAAACAAAAGGCCTCTATTAGCCAAATAGAAAAGAGTAAGTTAAAGGCAAGAATGAGAAGACTAGAATTATACATGGCTACAGTGATCTTTGTTAAATCACTGTACGTGGTTATTTCATTTTATAACATAGAACCATCAAATAAGCAAGCAATGTGGAATGTAATAGAAAAAAAAATCTATATCACCATTAATATCTATATCATTGTTGTTAACAGTATTAGATTTAGATTTAGATTTACCTACATTATTTTTCTTTGTGATTGATTAAATAAAGATTGCATCCTGAGTTTTGTGAATATATTACAGTAAGTGTGCTGGTGTCAGAGATGTAAAACTATTCTCCTTTTTTGGACACTTTATTGTTTTTTGAGCTTTTCCCAGAGATAATTTAGGAATGCAATTAAAATACTGTGTGCTCTGGCAAGGAGTTACCCATTTTACTGTTAAATTAGGGAATGAATGTGCATACTCCTTTAATATTAAGAAAAGTGAGAAATCTCCCTTCAAAAATGGTTTTATCAAAAACCTAGTTAATGAAATACTACCTTGGCTCCATTATATCTGTGGTATCTATATTTCTCCAGTGGTGGTAGGAGTATGTCTATGGCCATCTCTTTATTACTCACCAAATTTCTTGGCCAACTGTTTTTTTTTAGTATCCTTAAAGATGTGCTTTTGATTTTAAAATTGGAAGATACTGATACACTGCAGCTCTCAGCTTTTAAAAAAATACCATTTCCAAGAATGCCCTTGGTTCCTGATAACCTTCATAAGCTTTATAAATAAAGAAATATGTACTGTTTTGTTAAAAGTTAGCCTGTTTATCAAGGACAAAACTAAGGGTCACAAGAAGTATCTTGAGTGTCAGTGTTGGGCTAGACAGATAGCATTTTGAACAATTGCTTTAGTGTTGGTTATGTTCCTTGTGGCAGCCATTTTGTTAATTAAACAACCCCTCCAGCTCTTTTGTAAGAGCACCCACAAGACATTCCAATATTCTACCAGCTTAAAAAGTTGCTTTCTATGCTCCAATTCAAGGGCCTTTGTATTACTACCATCAGGAAGGTAAACAGATCTACCAAATGTTTCTCACGCATTGCCTCCACAAAAAAGCTCTGTTCAGACATCCATTATCCAGAGTGCTCAGTATGCAAGATCACTAGATAATCCTCTCACCTATGTCACTTTAATGAAGTCTGCTGTTTCATGTGTTGGATGTAAATACATTCAGTAGAAAGGCTAACGCATGTACGCTTCCTATATGGGCCAGGATCCTGTGCTGCTGGAGTCCCAGATCACATAGAAAGTAACCTAGTCTTGGTACTATGGACATTGATTCCAAAGGCAGCTGCCAGAGCCATTGGAGTGATCTTGGAGTGGAAGGAGACATTATTGAGAATGTACATGTGTTGGGTGCTCTGACTACTGAACACCTGGACAGATGTTCTGCTAAATAAAGGCGTGACTTTGGGGCTGTAGATGGGGACAGGGAATGGCTTTGAGGGACAGGAGGAAGAACTGCTACCAAAACAATGGTTAGATAAAAGGGGACTGAGTATGTGGCAAGAATGTAAGATGAATAAACATCTCAGACAAAACCTTTTCTAATTCATTCCACTTCTAGAGTTCCACTTCAAAGTACTAGAGGCAATCCTTGACTTACTTATTTAGTGACTGTTCAAAGTTACAATAGCACTGAAAAAAGTAAGTTATGACCATTTTTCACACTTATTACTGTTGCAGCACCCCCATGGTCACATGATCAAAATTCAGTTGCTTGGAAGGCTCTGTGCCTTCCTTGACCCAGAAGAAACCAGCATATAACCAAATTTGTGAGGGCATGCCCATTGCCGTGACCCTTTAGGAGAGGCTGATGAGGGTAATTGAGGCTGAAGTCTTAACATCCATTTGTCTGGAAATAAGGTGTACTGATCTCAGTGGCACTTCCAAATTGATTTTAATAAAATTGCTCTTTTTATCACTTAAACTGTTGCTTAGATTAAATGTTTTGCTTTTGTGCAAATCCACAGGAGTTACCCATATTAAAACAAAAACAAAGAAAAATCCTTACAGAAGCATTATTTCTATTACATTTCTCACCCAGAAAAAGTGCTGTTTCTTCATCCTACTTGCTGTTGCTTACAAATGACTTAAAGATTTAAATAATAGACTGTGGGGAAAATTGGTATCTTCTGTTATTACTACATACTGCTTTGTCATATGTTACCACATATTATGAAGGATAATTTATTTGCCTTAAAAGGGAGAATTCTATTAAGGACATTATATTAAATGGGGTATTTTTTTCAAGTAATTTCAGGGAACATTAAGGTATAGAATAATTTTTGTTTTTTTACAAGCTTGTTTTTCATTAAAAAAAGATATTTAAAAGAACACAAACTAGTAAAAAAAATCTAAAATCATTCCATTGTGGATTTAGGAACATACAGGGTTGTCACCAAGCAAAGATTCATTCATTCATTCATTAATAAGGATTTCATTTATGTATTATGTATTGAATACCTCAAAGGACATATATGAGAACATATAAAGGTGCTTCTAGATGTTTTATTGTTTATTTTAGGAACAGTTCCCTTTTTAAACTTAGAGAAAAAGATTTTATCTTTTTTTAAAAAATAGCATTAGTGTTTTTTAAATTGATGGTAATGCCACCATTTGCTGATTGGGGATCACGGTTGCATTACTCCTGTAGAGACCAATAATGTAGGTCGGGGGGGGGGGGTTGGGCACAGTTGTTGATTTAATTTATTAAATGGAGCAAGACAAGATAAATGGTTTGCTCCGCGCCTTTTGTCACTAGCCTAGCTAATAGGAATAAGGATGCTAATTCACAATGTGTTTTGTTGAATTTGTTGAATGCCCTGGCTGTCAGATATCTTACATGGTATTAGTTTGGGGGAAAATATACTGAGATGTAAACTACTTCCCATTATATTTTTATGTATGCCTCTCATATTTTGAAAATTCATTTCTTTTAAACTTTCCAATCTTCTATCTTCCTTTAAACGTTTAACTTTTCCTCTCTTGCTCTATTTAAATGCATACATAACAGTGATACTTGAAGTCCTTCCCTGCTTACTATTTTGGCTTTTAGTAGACATTAAATAGTGGTGCCATCAGGTATTTCCTGTAAGTAATGTATACAGATAGATAATGGTTGTGAATAACCAGCCATTCATCCTGACAGCATTCCAGATTCCAGCATATCCAACCTGGTTGTCTCTGACTAATAGATGCTTTTCTTGTAACATCTTCAGCAGACACATGATCCCTTTCTGGCATTATTAATCTACAGATAAAAAAAATAACTTCCCTTTTTCTTTTCCAAGGAACCGTGATAATGTTCCTATTCTCAGTTCATTTAATCTGAATGCAAAACATAACTTTGACGGTGTCACTCTGCCTTAAAAAAGAAGAATGGCTGATTGTTACTGAAATGTGTGAATAATGTGCTCCTAATGCGCGTGCTGTGGTGGGTGTGCCAAGGTACACCCACGTGACACCAATACTCCGCCAGCTGCATTGGTTGCCCATCGGTCTCCGGGTCCAATTCAAGGTGTTGATCACCATCTTTAAAGCCCTTCATGGCTTAGGACCAGGATATCTTCGGGACCGCATTCTGCCTCATACTTCCCTCCGACCGGTTAGGGCCCACAGAGTTGGCCTCCTCCAGGTCCCGTCGGCCAAACAATGCCGGCTGGCGGGCCCTAGGGGGAGAGCCTTCTCTGTGGCTGGCCCCGTGCTCTGGAACCAACTTCCCCCAGAGACCCGAACCATCCCCACTCTGCTGGCCTTCCGAAAAGCCGTTAAAACATGGCTTTTCCTGCAGGTGGGGGGGATAGCTTAATCCACCTGAGATCACCCCCCAAGTATGTATGATATCGAATGAATGTTGCTGTTTTAATATTGTTTTTAATAATTTGTATTTGTTTTTTAATCACTTGCATTTTGATTATTCTTGTATTTTTTTTTCCTGTTGTACGCCGCCCTGAGTCCTTCGGGAGTTGGGCGGCATATAAGAATAACAAAATAAATAAATAAATAAAATAAATATAAGCAAGAGAAGCCATGTTAGGGAAGGTCATGGAACAGAAAATGTACTTGGCACTGAATGTGGAGCAAACACATTGTACCCCATAAATTCTGTGACTTCATTCTTGGGATGGATTCCATTGATGCAGAATCCAGACCAGATCTGTAAGCTCCAGATATAGGAATAACATAGGTTTTAAAGATGTATAGGTCTAGGAGCACCACAAAATGGTAGCGGAGAGATGCAGAAAAAAAATCTTTGCTACCTCTGAGTCATCACTGATAGGCAACTATCAGGTTCTTTAAACACCTCGGTCAGTATTTTTAAATACACAACCCAAAACTTGGTATAAGAGGGAGTGCGCTCAACCCTCAACATATTTTTGCAAAAGCCAGGTTTTGTTTGTTAGTAGTCTAGAACAAGAGGTAAGGAATCAACTTTCAATCCTTTCCCCCCAAGTCAGGGGAGTCCAGCAAAGAGTGTCATCTTGTCACCTGGCCTGGAAAATACCTTCTAACTCATGATTTTAGTTGGTGGGCATAAGGATGCTGGTGGCAACTTCAGTGTCATCTGAAATTATCCTGATGCTTCCCCTATCCAGATCAAGAGCATGCTACATAATGAAATCCAGTGCAATTGATGCCAGCAGTCTGTACCTCGCAGGTTAGATTTTGTGTTTTAGGCCCACTCCTATACCATAAAGCCAAAGTTGGGATTTGCCTACCCGATTTGCGGTTTGTGGCCATGATGAGGTGAAATGAATTTAAATGTTGGGACTTGTTGTTTACAGCAGGGAAATTCCAGAAAGTTATCATTTGCCTACTGAAGATGTTGCAGTGCTGTCATGCAACGCATATGATACATTTCCTGCTTCATGTATAATTAGATTATAATCTTCCATCTGCTTTCTTTCATACTTTGATACTTTCTTTAGTAAAATTAACATTGAAGTGTTATTCTCATGTCAAGTGTTTATAAAACAAAAATGGCCTATTAAAATCTAAATTCTTATTCAATTTTTTTTAAAAAGGGAAGTGGCTGATATTCAAGCCT
This sequence comes from Diadophis punctatus similis, assembly GCA_023053685.1. Lineage (NCBI taxonomy): Eukaryota > Metazoa > Chordata > Lepidosauria > Squamata > Dipsadidae > Diadophis > Diadophis punctatus. The sequence goes on from JALIGW010000003.1 coordinate 144,318,298, forward strand.
CAACCATAACACTTATAATCTTAATTTTCCAATTTGTTAAAACAGTGGCTCCCAATCTTTTGGGTATCAGGGACCAGTTCTGGGGAGATAGATTTTTCCGTGGATCGGAGAGGGCGTGCTTTCTCATGCTGCCTGCATCCCGCTTTGCTTGTTTGTTGCAGACCAGTGCCGGTCCACGGACCGGGGGTTGGGGACCCCTGTGTTATAGGAAGAAATAAGCAAATAATCGATGAGGCCATATTCTTTGGAAATAATAAAATCCAGCTATTAAACTTTCTATTCACTGAGACATAGAGGTTATAGTTAGTGTAGTCAGTGCATTGAGGCCTTTTATTAGGAATGGTGTGGGGATACAGGTTGTAGTCTATACCTCCATAGGAGTTCATTGGCTGACTTTGGGTCAGGCACTATCTTTTAGCCTAAGTTCTCTGTGGCAGGATGTTTATTCAAGGCTGTGTTATGAGAAGGGAAGAAGCTTGTTTTTCTTTTTCTACAATCCAGATCAACACCCTTAATTATGGATTTCAGAGGTTGACATTATAGAACAATTTAAATATATGTAGTTTATTATTACATACTGTCTTGCTTTATTTTCTTCTATTGGAAGAAGAGCAATACAAGAGGAAATAATTTACATGGAAAGTTTTGTATCAGCCACCTCTTTTACTTCTAACTAAGTAGTTAATACCTGATCAGTCATTATCTTCCCACTTGCTGAAAGACTTATACAATAAGAAATGTTTTAATTTACTTTGAATCTAAGAGGAAGTGTGGGTGTGTGCTTTTGTGTGAAAAGCAGATAAAACCACCCCATGTTCACAGTGTCTGCAATGCCTTAATGTTATTTCCACAGTATGGCAAAAAGAAAAAAAATAGAAAGGTAATACATCAATAGTGTGAATACATTGTGTGACTTTTAATCAGAATCTCAGTTTCCTACCAAATATTTATATTTCTCTGAAGTGATTATAAATCACACACAACTCCCATACAAGAGGGAGTGTGGGAATGGTTGGAAGCTCATTCCAATAGTTCATGCTTGCTTGATTATTATCAAACTCAGCTGAAAACATATTTTGTAGTCTTTGCCAATCTGCTTAACAAACGTTATTCCCACAAATCTGCAAATTCGAGTTCATCCTTGAAGGTAACAATGGAAAGGAATTAAAGCTTTTTTAAAAAGTTTCATTAATGCTAAAAATGGCAATCTTTTGTCCTTCAGTACCCAGCAGTCCAGCTCCATTGTTAACATCCCTTCGCCTAATATTATTTTTGTTCTTTTTAGCTTTGTTTCTTATAATTTTTTAATAATAATAACAGTGGTTGGGTGTTGATTAATTATTTGTTAGCTTTCTGATATGCTGCCCAGAGTCACTTCCTTCATGAAGCGGACAGCTGTATAATCTTTTTGAGAACATCTTATGGGTACTCTGATAAAATAGCTGTTATGGAGAGCATGACAATTTACAAATGGATGCTACTACGGCTCTCATCATCTAGTCAAAAAAAACCATTTTGTAGGGTGAATACAACTCGTTTCCCAACTCATGCATACACATACACCCAGTATGATCTTCTGTTTTGCCTTTGCGCATGTGCTGGCAGAATTGGCATTTTGTGTGTCCCTTCAATTAAAGTCATCTCTCAGAACCCAGGAAACATGCCTTATCTATTGCATCACTTGCCTTCTGGAAAGACATTGCTTCTGATATTTATATGGCGTCCACAACGTTGGCATTCTATAAAGCCTTTAATACCTAGTTCTTCTCCATGCCTTGGATGAGATAAATGGAGCCCTTTGTGTGTGTGTGTGTGTGTGTGTGTGTGTGTGTGTGTGTGTGTGTGTGTGTGTGTGTGTGTGTGTGTGTTGTTGTTGTTGTTGTTGTTGTTGTTGTTGTTGTTGTTGTTGTTGTTGTTGTTGTTTGTTGTTGTTGTTGTTGTTGTTGTTGTTGTTGTTGTTGTTGTTGTTGTTGTTGTTGTTGTTGTTGTTGTTGTTGTTGTTGTTGTTGTTGTTGTTGTTGTTGTTGTTGTTGTTGTTGTTGTTGTTGATGATGATGATGATGTTATTATTGTCTATAAATCATGCCCAGAGCCCATCTTGATTTTAGTTTGTATGTTATTTTTTTGTGGGCAGTCCACAGTTAGTTGGATTTGGGCTGTGTCTACATTGAATTAAATAAACAGCTAAAATAAAATGAGAAGGTCTTTGCTGCCATCCACTTGCTTTTGATGAAGGTGACTCTAAAAGCAGTTTCAGCAGAAGCTTGATAAAGAAGGTTCCAAGCCAGGAAAAAGTTTTAAGGTGAATGTCAGAATCCCAAATTCCCCTAAAGCAAATGGTTAACCTTTGGGAGCCTCACGGCAAAACCATCATGGATTCAAACAGCTTCTTGCAACTGCTTTCAACAAACACAAATAGATCCCAAGGAAACTGCAGACTTGTCAGGTTGACATCTAGACTGGACATGGTTTTCAAACAGATTATTCACTGGCATATTCATGAGCACTTAAGATAGGCCTGCTACAATTAACAGGACCCAGCTGTGTTATTTGCAAAGAAATCACGGTAGACTAATCATATCTCTTTTGCTAGAGTTACAGATAGCCCTGTATGAGGTAGTTCTGTATGAGATAGATTGCTGCTTTGTTCGGCAACTGTTCACAGTTATGATGGTGCTGAAAAAAAAAAAAACCTTTACGACCAAATAACACATTTATGATCTTTGCAGAGTCCCTCAGTCTAGTGATTGCCATTACAGTCAGTATGCATTGCCCTGTGCCTGACCTGTTATTTTTCCTTTTTTCTCCCCTTGCATAATGGGTAGGTTGGAGAGGAAGGGTTTATAAGAAAGTAAGCAAACAACCAACGGGAGATGCATATTGAAAGCAATGTGATGGTGTTGGCAGCCCCAAGTGCATTATGCAAACAGTTTGATGTATTCCCCATTGTGTATCTGCTTACTCTCTTGTGGTCTTTCCTCTCCAACCTCGCTGCTCCACAAGAGGGGGAAGAATGAAAATAATGTGAGTCAGGCACAGAATAAAGATTTGTTTTACTTTGTCCTGAGGATAACTTTTAAGTTTAGCATTTTAGGTTCATGAATGTTGAGAAGCAGGAGAAGGAAGATATAAAAAAGTCATCAGCATCATAAAGTCAAACATATGTATGTGCTTTTGAAAGTGTTTTTACTTATGTTAAAGCTAATTGAGATTGGAGAAATATTAAAAGTTATTTCTAATTACCATTGATCTAAAGATTCATATATTTTTCATTTAGAGAATTTCAGAATGTACTTTGAATTATAAATTGTGAATAGATGCCATCTTGTGGTTTCTTAAAGAAAATGCAATTCCAACTAAGTGAAGCTCTAGGCAGCTGCTGTCTGAATGAATACCACTATCTTAATGTATTATATTCTTATCAAAGATTACTTATCTTCTGAATGTTTACTCCTTTTGTACAGTGGCTTGTACTGAGGCAGCTCAACTGTAATTACAAAGAAACATTTGAACTCTTGCTATATTTTCTGAAGATTTTAACAGAAATAAACTTTGTGTACATATGTAAAGCTATTATTTTTTAAACAAATTTTAATTTTCTTTTTAAGACAATCATTTTTATAATGCAGATAAAAGTATTCTTTGTAAATACTATAAAGAACCTTCTCTACACAGAAAGCCTATATTTGTTTCTAAATTATTACAGTCTACTAATCCAGCACAGGAATCTGGACTCTCTGCCATCAGGTTCTTGTTTAGTTATTTGTACTTGCATGTAACCCATAGTCACAATTGTCACACTCCAAAAATCCCTTTCCGGTAGTAAGAGTAGTAAGATGATTGGTAGATTTTATGAACCTTCATACAATTTTATTGACAGAAGAGCAATTATTAGCAGAGTTATCCCATTTTAACAGAGTTGGAAGGGACCTTGCAGGTCATCTAGTCCAACCCCCTGCCCAAGCAGGAGACCCTATATCTGCCTCTACCTGGGATCGAACTCACAACCTCCTGATTGTGAGGCAAGAGCTCTACCTCTAGGCCAAAGTTGTTATATGGTAATGTTTGTAAGTGGGGTAAAACTTTTTGATGTAATTTAAAAGGAGCCTTTTTGTTATTTACCTGATTAACAGTAATCTGATCAGAATATGTCATCTTGTTTGGGTATCCATTAGTGCTTTAAGGAATATTAGCAGAAAATCAGAACATAGCCAAATTATCGCCAACTTTTAGGTACAACAGTTGGCAAATATCTTCTAAACAGATGGGTTCAGAGGAACTCCACTTATTGAGAGGAAAACAGGTCACACTTGCTCTTCATCTCCATGTTGTGCATACTAACAGTGATGTGCCCACATTAGCCATACAGCAGTCGGGAAAACGGAACGTATCTTTTGGTGACTGGAGGTAGAGCGGTCCTGTGTGGTCTTTTCTCAGATGTTTGAATGCATGGAATGCATTTGCATACATGCTTTGATACTTGAATGCAATTGAAATTCTGGAAGGGATAAAACGTTGTTATTATTTAGAGATGGGAAATAGAAATGTGTTAATTTTAGTTATATTCCTATAATAGCTATTTATTATATATCATTAGGAGCCGCAGTGGTTAGAATGCAATATAGCAGGCTAATTCTGCTGACTGCCAGGAGTTCGATCTTGACCGGCTCAAGGTTGACTCCGCCTTCCATCCTTCCGAGGTCGGTAAAATGAAGACCCAGATTGTTGGGGGCAGTATGCTGACTCTGTAAAACCACTTAGAGATGGCTGTAAAGCACCATGAAGCGGTATATAAGTTTAAGTGCTAAGTACTATTAGCTTTATTTTTGAATAACTGCAGAGATTCTGAATTTATTTGTTTGATTTATAAATCCGCCCATCTCACTTATATGATTCTGGGAAGCTTACAGTTTTGCTAACTAAAACAGACTGAGTGATTTATGGATCACTCTATCATTCAATGTAAATTATGTGAGGCCATGCTTTATGTTTCTTTAACTGCACAATATGTCTAATTACTTTTTTCAGTTTGTGCTTATTCAGTTAAAAAGCACTAGTGGTTGCAAATCCCTACTGCTTGGGCCCATTCTATTATTGTTCCTATTCCTATTTATGTTTTAAATAGGAATGACACCCCTCTAAACATACACAGGCTCCTAATTAAACAAAAAAAAGAATACAATTGAAACATGAACAAATAGAAAAAGTATTTGTCTAATATGGCTATAATAGGCCTAGATTCAAAGGGTGAAAAACATGATTCAGAGCATACTTAGGCATTATATCAAAAGCATCTCTTCCTAAAATCTCATGCCAGCTGCTTTAAGGAATTTTTGGCAGGTGCTGTGTAGGGGCCCAACAATTTCCTGAATCTCATTTTTGCCCATCAGATCTGCATCTCTGTACAGCCATGCTGTATAAAGCAATAGTTACAAAAAGTAATTTGACTGTACAGGTTTAGACAACTGGCTGTCTCCAGGCTTTCTCCCATTTAAAAAAGAAGAAGAAGCTTTGGGCATAAAGCCTGCTAGTTTGGTCTGAAGTTCAAGGCAATCAGATAACTGCCATGTACAGAGCTTGAAATGGCATGGCATGCTGTCTCCATTCATTTCAGGTAATCTAAAAACCACATCCCTGCTTCTTAGTAGAATAAGTAGAATTTGTTCTTTGGTAGCGTGAGTGGTTGGATTTAATTTTACTAATTTAGAAGCGCTTGTAGACCTAGGATTGTGTAGCACAAGATATGAGATACGACATTAATTAATTATCCACATGGATTAGGATTATACAGTATATTCTCCAAATTTATTGGATTGTAGGCTTCCTATGAAAAACAGGGCTGATTTCCCAGTGGGGCAATATCTGAATTACTACTTCAGTCTCAAATGTAATCTGGCTGTACAAATGTAGATGATGAAGTGAAACAGATGAATAAGGTTTGACCAATCTTGATGTCACAATTAGTTTCTTTTTGTATTATTTATATTCATTTATTTAGGTGGCTGATGTCTTGTTAATTTCTTTAAAATAACTTTATTAGCCGTATCTCATTTTACCTTGCATAAAAATAACATGGCAGATTAAATAGTAATACCAAGTATGTAGCAGCATCATATTTTGATTCTGGTCATTTTGATTGTGGCATCAAACCTAGTCCATTCAGTGGAATTTAATGCAGTATATAAGACCACAGATCAAAGTGTTCTTCTCTGTGAAACATGTTATTTTGTCACCAGGGTCCCTCCCAGTTCTACCTTCTTTGCTGAGGAGAGCTATCATCCAGAATAATCCAGATGCTGTTAATAGTGAGCATGAAATGGGCATGTATTGAATTAAGGTAGAAAATTATCTTTTCTTACTGGCTATTGTGATGTAATGTATCCAGAATAACTCACTCCTTTCTAGGTAACTATTACATGTATACATTCAAGGAATACAACAGAATCTAATGTTTGTTCCAGCTTTTAGCCAAAACAAAACCCTCAAGGTCATTTTATAGTCTTGCACATTAATTCTCCTACCCCATATCAGTTGCTATATCATATTGGAAGCAAACACCCTATTTCATTCTGTATCTAGATCGTAGATACATGTTTCAGTTTAGATGCCAACCACCCCAAACCAGCTGTTTCATGCATGGAATAATTTGTACATAAACCATGTTACCCCTCTAATTATCATTATGACCCTTGTCACTCTGTGTTTCTTCGGATTAGTGTATAGATGCATGGAATATGTGGTTAATCCAAATGTAATCAATCCATGGAATTCTCTCCTTGGCATCCAAGAAAGCGTAGAGAGATCTTCCTGCTGTCCAGAATCTCCTTACTCACTCAGCAAGTGCAGTTTTAAAATGACTGCCAAAGCACATGACAAGATGATGATAAACGTTCTCCAAATGGCATGGCAGTAGGCAAGGAGTGTGTATTTGTGTGGGACAGTCACCGCAACCTCTCCACAAAAAGAAACATTGCTTCCAGTTTCCTTGTCTCTCCCTCACCCATTTCCCCCATCTTCCAGCTGTTTGTCTGCTAATAAATACAGCCCAAAACTCTATGAAAGCTAGTGGTGTGATTAATGAGGATGGGGGGGGGAGGAATTAAATATATTTATTTTTTCACTCATTCATTTGACTCATTTCTACATCGTCCGTCTCAATAAAAATTGAGTGAGGCAAAGATGTTCAACTGAAAATTTAGCTGGGGGGGGGGATATGATTGCTGGCTGATTGGTGGAAGAGAGAGAAGATAGATTGGGAACTGAAGTGAACAACTGTCTAGAGTAGTGGTCCCCAACCTTTCTGCCTCTGCGGACCAGAGATTGTGGTGGCGGTGGGGGGGAGAGGGGATGATTTCATGCATGCGCCCGCTGCTTGCACAAATGGAGTTTCACTCACTCGCCCAACACTTGTGGCCGGTTCACAATGGACCACAGCCCAGTAGTGGGTTGTGGACTGGGGGTTGGGGGTCTCTAGTCTAGAGGAGAAAAATATAAAGGTGAGGGTTTGTAGACCTTGGGAGACATATCGAAAGGTAATAAAAACATCCTCCTTCCCTCAGAATCCACGGGAATGGGTTCCTTGAACTGACATTGCAAAAACAGGGTATTTCAGGAAGGGAGGATCATTCTGAATGATTGCACAAATCATTCTAGGAAAATTTAGAATTTTCACCCCATGGGAAGAAGCAGGGAAAAAACCCTGAATAATCTTGGCATTGATTTGATGACTAGTAGATGCTGTTTTTGTAAGGCACTTTGGAGCATGGTAATTGGCTCAAGAGAAAAGGCTGATAAAATATGAGCAGTAAGCTTCTCAATGTTTGGTTACTATGCAGAGCATTGTTAAAATGAGTCCACATAACTTCTGCAGATTTCTCTTTATTTAGTTTGTTTAAATTAGTTAATCATTTTTATGGTTCACTGACACTTTATTTAAGGGAAAGCCACATGCATGTGTATTGCTGCATTGCAAATTATGTATTATGGTACGCTATGCACCCATATTCCTCTAAGTAAATAAGCCCCCTATATACTGTTGTTGGAGTGACAACACAGTCCCGTGGTTAATACACAAAGATAATAATTTTGAGTTAGGAATAGGCATGGGATTGGTATCAAAGACACATGCTTTGTTCTGTAATATAACCAGGTGTTTTTCTTTTCTTTTCTCTTCTGCTCAAATTATCAGGACAACCTCCATGACAACAACTATGCCTCTGCAATAGAGCTTGCTTGCTTGCTTGCTTGCTGATTGATTGATGGAGGATTGATTTAAGGAGAGTGGTTTCAGTAACTGGTTCTTCTTGCTATCTAGAACTTGGAAATAATTCTCTGGAGAGCTCTCGTTTATTGGAATAGAGTACAAAGTTCTGTATATAAATGGTTAGGCTGCATAACAGAGTGTTCTATCAAATAGAATTTAAGGCCTTTTATTATTTGTAGTGTGAAAGGAAAAACATAAATTGGTTGCCGTGATTTTCCTCCACATATATTAGCAAATGGGTTAGATACAGATGCCCCCCCTCGATATAGCAAGAAAAATAACTTCCATACTGAGCCAGGCTGTGGCAGCATCTTTCAGCATTTTCTTTGTGCGTAACAAGTTTCCCATACTGTTTCTACTTAAAATCCTTAGGAAAATTTTTTTTGCAAGTAATTAAATACTATAATGTCTATGCAATATTGACAACACTCTTGGCCTTGCATGTTACTAAAACAAATGTGCTTCATATAAATAAATGCTATGTGTAGATAGCTTAATATTAAACATTTCAACAGGGATATGGAGTTCTTTGGAAACAACTTGGGAGAGATTTAGATTTCTCTTTTCTGATCTATTAGCCACACAGACACACACAACACACATGAATTTGGTAAAATTTGTTCCCAATTATGCATGGGACTAAAATATAAAGTATTATTGTCATTGTGAGTAAGAATGTTGATTGTTTCGTGAAATAACATTCTCTCATTTCCCTTGCTGTCATATCAGAGATTGCTCAGTTTTTAAAATAAATCTGCCATCATATTTTCAAATTGTTTAGTAGGTCACTCTGCTCCTTACAGTAGATTTATTTATTCTTCCAATGATTTACATTCTTTGACTGCTTTGTTTTGTTTTTAAAGAAATCCAATGCCTGGCCGCCAAAGCTGTTTTCTTTTTCTTAGAAAAAGTTGCTTTGTTCACATCTGTAAGATGGTCTCTGTAATTTTCCAGGAATTGAGCAATAAATAAATATTTCCTCCTGTGAGCTTGAAAATGTAGATCTAATGTAATAATATAATAATGAGTCTGAAATGTTTGGAAGCCACTGCATCTAGTGGTGGATTCCTTTATTACTGCTAGTAAATGGCTGATGTCTTTGGTGATTTAAGAAAGATTGTCACTGAACTATGAAGTACATTTTCAAAGTTATCGCCCCTCCCTTTTTAAAAATATTATATTTACCATAATTATTTTTGTTTTCCTCCATCTTGAATAAAAGAGAAAATTTAGGATTCTGGAAAGAAAAATGGGGACAATTTACATGATGTTTATTCAACTTGTGCGAATAACTCTACAACCAGGTTAAATAGACAAATCACTTGGCCAGTTTTAAATACCTAGATTTGGTGCAGGAACAATAGATTTTTGCTTAGTATTGTTTCTGGTATCAACTCTTGGCCAGAGCTGGAATGTGTACATCACTAGGATGTCAGAAATACGACAACAAAGATGGCTAGAATATGAAGCTCTTCCTCAGGTTACTGCTGTTGTCTTTTAACATTCTACACCGGTATATCAAAGAACATGAAAAAACCCCAAATAATTTACAAATCGGTTTTTCAAGCAAATCCTCTCTACGATGTATTTTATATGGAATGTATTCTTAAATAATATGTTCTTGGGAATCCCTGTCTTATTTAGTTTAAATCCATACCAGAAGTACTGTGGCAAGGTATCTCAAATTGTCACAAGTGCTACTTTAGGAGTAATTTGTTAGCTCATGAGCCACAAAACTGAAAGTTTTTCATGCATTAATACGGAAGTCTGTAGCCAAATGAAGAGTGTCATGTGTGATTAAATGTAACTTTATTAAATAAAAAGAACTTTATTGTAAGAGAACTTCAAAACATTGCTATTTCACTTTGCTCACTTAAGTTATAATGTTTTTCATTAGCCATAACATCAGAGCCGAGATGGTGCAGTGGTTAAATGCAGCACTGCAGGCTACTGCTAGTTCAGCAGCTCAGCTGTTCAAATCTCACCGGCTCAAGGTTGACTCAGCCTTCCATCTTTCCGAGGTGGGTAAAATGAGGACCCAGATTGTTGGGGGCAATATGCGGAACTCTGTAAACCGCTTAGAGAGGGCTATAAAGCACTATGAAGCGGTATATAAGTCTAAGTGCTATTGCTATTGCTATCAGTATTTAGAATTAGAATAGAATAAAGCTGAAAGGTATCTTAGAGGTCTTCTAGTCCATCCCCCTGCTCAAACAGGAGAACCTATACCAGTGATGGTGAACCTTTTCCCCCTCAGGTGTGCGCACGTGCCCACACCCATAATTTAATGCCCCCCTGCGCCCTGTCCCCCTGCGCATGTGCATGTGACCCCCTGTGCTCTCCTGTCCCCATGCATGCACGTGCAACCCCCCCCCCGGTGCCCTGTTTTGGGCCTAGCAGGCCTCCCTGAAGCCTCCAGGGGCCGGAAACGGCCCATTTCCTGACTTCCGGTGGGCCTGGTAGGCCCGTTTTTCGCTGTCCCCAGGCATGATCTGTGGAACTGTAGACAATGCATTTGAGTTCTCCCCAGTATATTTGCATTGCTTCTTTTTCTCATATAAACTTTCCCTTTGCTGAGATTTCCTCCTTTACTTCTTACATTGTGTGAATTAATTTCCATTCACATGCAGTGACTAACTTCTTTTCGCATGTTTCCCCACTACATTGCTTTGTGCCTTCAGAAGTGCAGGAGGGGGTTGAAAAGGGGGGTTTATTTTGCTGACAGATGCTTTTCTGTCAACAGATGGACACAGTTGGATATACTTCATCTCCTTTTTTTTCAGATCATATTAACAGGGAAGGGAGGAGAATGTTACCCCAAGTTAAAAATAAGACCCAAATTCAATGCATTTACTCCCAGTACAAGAGTCTGCTAGTCCTCTCCGGAGCTGTTGCTTTATTTATTTGGGAATAAGTCCCAGTGAGTATAGTGGGACTTTAGTTTGTTCCTGAGTAAACATACAGTATTGTAGTGTTAAAAGCAGCAATTTCAGCATGACAAAACCTGATATACCCTTCTTATACAATGAATGTACATTTTCTTTATTCATTTAGTTCATTTATATCCCTGGAATTCATCCTTCTTCTTGACCTCCCTTTTACAGGTAGTCCTCAACTTACAACCACAATTGAGCCCAAAATTAATGTTGCTAAGTAAGAAATATTTTAAGTGAGCCTTGCCCCATTTTACGACTTTTCTTGCCGCATTTGTTAAGTGAATCACAGCAGTTGTTAAATTAATAACATGGTTGTTAAGTGAATCTGGCTTCCCTAATGACTTTGCTTGTCAGAAGGTTGCAGAAGGTGGTCACATGATCCTGGGCATTGCAACCATCATAAATGTGACTCAGTTGTCAAGCATCCAAATATAAATCCAGTGACCATGGGAATGCTGCAGCAGTCATGAGTGTGAAAAATCATCATGTCACTTTTTCCAGTGCTGTTGTAACTTTGAACAGTCGCTAAGCGTACTGTTGTAAGTTGAGGACTATGTGTACAACAGTAACAAAAGATTTTAATTTCTGCTTAACAATAAGGAGATGAAAATTGATTTTTCTGCAGGGTTATTTTGCATAATAAGTTCAAATCATATAAAAACAAAAATTTTGCTGCAATGTTTTCCAACTTTACCTACAAGGTTTACCAGGAAAAAATCCTTAGAGCACTACTATCAAAGTCCAGTAAATTGGGGCCGGGGGGGGGGGGAATGTAGAGAGAATAGTTCCCTTCATGGGGTAGAAACCTTTGCCATTTTGCATTTATGTGTGATATTGAACTAGAATTTACTGAATAAATTCCATAATGTTTTTCTTTTAGATAAGTATCTGTCAGTTTTCTCCAGCATGTTATAGTCCAGACTTGTAATTTTCTCATTCCCATCACCCAGAGCCAACATCGTATGGTTTAATGCGGGTTGCTAGACATTAATCATTCTGCTTAGACAAAAAGACAGTATAGCAAATATATGCATTGAATAGTATTTAGATAAGCATTTTATGTATGAAAAATTCATCTCAGTGTACAAGCTTGACGAGAAATATTTAGGTCCTTTTGTTCTATGACTAGATGAATCAAGTTTGAATGCCAGTATTTTGTTTAATGTAAGAAGGGGGACATTGGCATAATAGTGTAGATCTTGATAACTAACTGTTCAATAATTACCGTAAAAGAAATAATTGGCTTAAAGTTTAAAACGGAAGGTAGATGTAGTTTGAGAGAAAGAGAATGGGTGACCTTAAAAACATAATTCAGTCCTGTCCTATTCTAATACCAAAATCTTTCTTACATTCCCAAATATTCACTTTAAAATTATATAATAATGTGATTTCTCTTTACATTCGTCTTTTGTTTAAGAAAAACAGAAAAACTAAAAATCTGAAATAAAACATACATAGAAATAATTAATATATAGAAACACTTAAACAAAAATAAACAAATAGCAAGAACTAAAAAAAAAACCTTCCTTACTGAAGGAACATTTTATTAGCCAGAAATTCTGGATTTATTAAATTTATTAAATTTCCTGCAATATTACATACTGGAAGCAGCAGAACTATTCAAACTAGCACTAAACAACAACAGAACCTTGTAATGGAAAAAGTTTGTTTGGGGGCTGGCGAATAATCTGGAGAAATAAAAAATAAAATGTAGGAATACTGAACTTTGCGTAGTTTTGAAGTTAAATGGTTAAATTTTCATTCAAGCACTTTATTGAATAAAGTCTCTTGTTTTACAAGATTTTTTTTAGCTTTCTATAGTTACATTTTCCAATTCAATACTCTACATTTCCATATTTTTCAAATTATTATTATTTTTCCTTGTGGCAACTGGGAACTACTATTTCTATGTCTTCCTGCCAGTAGGTAGCTCAGAAGGCGCACCTCTCTGGCTTTTCTAACACAGATTTTTTTTGGGGGGGGGATATATCTATTAAAAGTGTTCAATTAAATTATAACTATTACTGATATTTTTTTTCTGCTTGATGTCCAAATATTAACATAGTAAAGAGGTATATGGCCCCAAACTTCCAAAATACATGTGTTTTAGTTCAAACATTCATTTCCTGGGAGGATAGGATACAGTGCACTGAAGTGTTCATGCTTGAATACCTTGGATATTCTTAATGGATTTTTCTTGGTCATTGCTTGTTTTGTGCGTATATACACACGCACATGCAAAAAAAAAACCCTCTGGGATGCTAAATAATATTCAAGGATACTTCAAGATATTGGTGCAGAACTGCTAGCTTATATCAAATAAACATAGAGTCCCATTTGCTGCTCATTCAGTAAGTTACCTTTTATTTTATTTATTTATTTAGTTTGTCAAATGTACGAGATAACAGGTATAAGTATAAACATGAATATGAACCAGTGGTCGGTTGCGCCCGGTTCGGACTGGTTCTATAGAACCGGTAGCGGAAATTGCCCGCCGAACTGTCGCGGATTGCCCAAAAAACCTCTGTACATGCTTAAAGGCTTCTGCGCATGCGCAGGGTGTCATTTCTGGGAAGGGATGCACATGCATGACCGAAGCGAGCACGCACGCATAAAACGTGCACTTCCATCGCGATGCGAACCGGCAGGGAAGGTAAGTGGAACCCACCCCTGATATGAACACAGGAAATGGGTACGAATAAATGGGGACAGTAGGACAGGGACGGTAGGCACGCTTATGCACACCCCCTTACAGACCTCTTAGGAATGGGGTGAGGTCCACGGTAGACAGTTTAAGGAGGTTTGATGAAGTAACAATGGAGTCAGGTAGTGCATTCCAGGCATTGACCACTCTATTGCTGAAGTCGTATTTTCTGCAATCGAGTTTGGAGCGGTTTACCTTGACTTTGTATCTATTGTGTGCTCGTGTATTATTGCGGTTGAAGCTGAAGCAGTCATTGACAGGTAGGACGTTGTAGCAGATAATTTTGTGTACTACGCTTAGGTCAGACCATAGGCGACGTTGGTTGTAGGCTGATGCATAAAATTTTAGGAAAAGTCCTAGCAGTCTCACCAGCTTCTTTGGAGTCCATATTTGGTTTAGAGGTAAAGAAACCAGGAGAACGGGTGTCCCAGTTTCATCATAGGCACAAAAGCCAGCCGGGTGACTTTGGGCCAGTCCCTCTTTTTCAGCCCAATTCACCTCATAGGATTATTGTAGTGGAGAAAACAGGAGATGGACGAAGTATTAGGCATGTTTGCTGCTTTGAGTTATTTATAAAAACAATAAAGGTAGGATAAAAAAAATATCTAAATTCTAACAATCTAGATCATTTTTTTACTGTAGAAAAGAAAATGAAGATAGAATAGCAGAACAATGCATTTTTATTGGTCGCTAGAAACTATCTGGAATAATTCTGGGAATGTAAACCCCTCCATTGAAATGTTTCTTCCCTCAGGAAGCCTACCAGAAGGTTTTTTGGACAGGTCATGATTTCTAAGCTTCATCTGCCTCTTCTGATAAGATTAATTTTATCTTTGCTTAGCCTCTATGTAAACAAGCTCCATCACATGAAATGTCACAGAAAAGCCACCCCCGTCCTTCTAGCTGGTGTTATATTGAGTTGTGACAGATCTGCTTTGAAAATAACACAGATGTGCAGTCTCTAATTTCACAGTTCTATATAACTTTTATTTTCCTTTTAAAATGTAGATGCAGCTAGTAATCTTGGGCATGTGCTTTCAGGAAGTCTTAACTTGTAAAACAGGAAGGTTTAAAAAAAAACACTTTAAACACAAAGGACCTTGTCCCTTTGAGAGTTTGAAAAGAAAATGATGTTAACAGAATAAAGTATTCAACCCTGTTAGACAGCAAATCTATGGGTTATTTTTAAGCTAATTACTCAGAATTAAACAAAGGCTTAATGCCTTTTCCCTGAACAGGAGCTGAGGTCAAATTAAATGAAGCTGAGACGTTGTTTTTGTTGAACGTTCAGGCTTAAACAGATCACATTTGGCAGGGTTGGAACTGTGCCTACGGTACCAAAGTTGTACTAACCAACAGTGATATGTTTGATTTTCCAAAACGCTTGCTTGTGCTGAGATAAAATGCAGATGCAAAAAAGACTCCTTATGCTCTGTTTCTACCAGTCTTCAGGAGTTCTCAGCACTTCTGTATAGATGGAAGACAACTATTTAGTAGTAATCCTGGACTTTATCAGCAAATGAGCAATGAAACTTAAAGTAAACCATGCATATTAACCCCACTGTAAAGAGTTAGCATGAGCAAACACAGTGTATGTTCCAGGAGAGACTGAAAGGAAGACAGATGTTTTATAATGTCAGATGTTTGATAAAGTGATCTAAAGCATTCTTGATTCTATATTCCTTCTTATAAGAAATACTTTAATTACGTGGCCTTTCTCTCTATCTGTGTATGCATAGATATAGATTAGATATATGTTTCAGCGGTGAAATCTACTTACCTTTCTTACCGGTTCAGAAGTGCACACTTTGCGCTTGCGCGTACTTTTTCACCCCCGCTCCGTGCGTGTGTGCTTTTTCACCCTCTGTGCATGCGCAGAACGCTTTGCACATGCGCAGAGGGTTAAAAAAAGGAAATGGCGGCGGGTGGGCGGAACCTCACGCTGCCGCTGCTACCAGTTCTCCGAACCACCGGCGCCCGAACCGGGTAGCATTTCACCCCTGGTTTACATTTAGATATAGATACAGATGTAGATAACCAGCGTTTAGAATATGCTCGAGCGTTCACAAGAGTCAGAGCCAGAAAAAATATTAAACAGCATTTGATAAATGATTACTATAACATTTGTAACTATAATACAGATAGTCCTCGACTTACAACCACAATTGAGCCCACAATTTCTGTTGCTAAGTAAAACATTAGTTAAGTGAATTAAGCCCCATTTTACGACTTTTTAACTTAGTTAATATGGTTGTGAAGTGAATCTGGCTTCCCCCTTGATTTTGCTTGTAAGAAAGTTGCAAAAGGTGATTACATGATTCCAGGGATACTGCAACTGTCAAAAATAGGAGTCAATTGCCAAGCATCTGAATTTTGATCATGTGACCATGGGGATGTTGCAACGGTTGTAAGTGAAAAATTGTCACTTTTTTCAGTGCCGTTGTAACTTTTGAACATACACTAAATGAACTGTTGTAAGTTGAGGACTACCTGTACACGAACTTGTTTAATATTTAAATGAAATGACTGATTCTGATCCTGTTAAAAAGTAAATAATTTGAGTTTATTTCAGAACAGAAGTTAGAAAATTGTAATTGAAGGATGTTTATTATTAATTGTTATTAGTTAACTCATCTAGGGGATTTGGAAGGCTGAGGGTGGGTGCGAACCCAGCTCTTCTCATTCCTAGTCTGAAATTTATTTATTTATTTATTTATTTATTTATTTATTTATTTATTTAGTTAGTTAGTTAGTTAGTTAGTTAGTTAGTTAGTTAGTGAGATTTATATACCGCCTCACAGTGTAAGCACTCTCTAAGCTGTTTACACCAGTAAGCAATGTATATTTAAATTGCCCCCAACAATCTGGGTCCTCATTTTACCTACCTCAGAAGGATGGAAGGCTGAGTCAACCTTGAGCCGGTGAGATTTGAACCGCTGACCTGCGGACCACAGTCAGCTAAAGTGGCCTGCAGTACTGCCTCTAACCGCTGCGCCACCTCGGCTCTTATAAATCTTAAATACTGCACCATACTGATTCATTTTGAAATGAAGAGCTTGTAAAGGAAAATGCAGAGTGGTCCTTACATATTGCGTATTAAGAATATGTTGAATATAGGGTTTTTTTTTGCTATTCTTTTATCTGTTTTGCACAATTTTTATTTCATTCTTTGAAATTCTGTATAGTTCATTTGCAGAACTGTCCCAAAAAGTCACATCATATAGCATGTCTCACTTTTGTAACGAAGTAGAGTTGTCATGTAGTAGCCAGTTGAGAAAAATAGCATGATTTTTGTAATGGCACCTTATGTGTGTGCTTGGTTTGTTCTCTTTGTGAAACAAGAACAATGAAGCAAGAATCAGATGTTCTATTACAGGTTTAGGATTGGTTTGTGAGTGTGTCCTTGGCTGGTTTCCCATCTTTACCGCCTTGATTGAATTGCCTTGTATATGTGGTCATGTAGATTTGAACTTTAACTTTATCAGTACACTTTGCCGGAATTTCTGGAATAGGAGCAGAATGTGAATGAAAATTGTATAACCATGACTGTGAAAATAGCTATAATTACTTTAAACAGGCATGTGCCCCCTTCCCCATCCCTCTTGCCCGCCACATTATCTTAAACATAATTTAGTAGCTAGTCTTTAATATCTGAAAGTTGCTTTTCCTGATTGTTAATTAGTTTATCTCTTTAAACTATAGGGAAAAGTTATTTTGATAATACTGGGGACATAAAATATAGACTTCCTGATTGAGTAAGTCAGTGCAATCTTACAGCATTATCATAAACCGTTTTTGGTTCCTGTTTTCAGTATCATGAACACAGTATCCTGTGCAAATTAATTCATTTCTTTTAAAGTATGCAGTTTTGTGAGAATAAAGCAATACTGTTTTATAGTATAAGATTTCATGTACATGCGAGTTATAATACCTGTGCCTTGAATCCTCATCCAAATCATTATTTTGTCCTTGTTTTTAATTTTCCTTGACAGGTGTCTTTTTGAACATATCTTCATATTAATTTTTCTATGTGTACTCTACAGGTAAAAAACCATATCTCTGCAATTTTTCTGCTGAAGATGCATCTGGGACAGCCATACAGCTCAATCAGGAAAGAAACAATAGAGAAAAAAATGCTGTGGAATCTAAACCCGAAGTGCTAAAGGTGGCATCTACACCTCAGGACAAGATCAAAGAACCATTTCCCAAATATGTGGATTGCAAAATTTACCCTGATTCAAAGATGTCAGCATTTCAGCAAAGTTGTGATTTTCCTTGTTCCAGTAAGACTGCTGATGTGAGACTGAGTTTGCAAAGCCCCTTGGAAATTCAGCAGAAGCTCGCTAAAGAGATCCCTGTAGAGATGAATGAACATTCTGTGCTCAATAAAGATACAGAGATGTCTGAAAAGATTCCATTAGATCTAAGTGAGAAATCAACTAGGGCTGATTTGAGTTTTACCTCAACCTTGCAGGCTGCTCTGATTGTCCACCGATGTCCTTACTGCAGTTATGAAACTTACTATCCAGAAGTCCTGTGGATGCACAAAAGAATTTGGCACAAAGTTAGTTGTAATTCTATGGCTCCTGCTTGGGTTCTTCAAAATGGATTCAAGATTATAAAACGTAATTCTGTTGTTTTGGCAAGAAGTGGGCGCACTGGACCACCTCCTGTACTTGGTGGGAAAGAATGCCAACCTTTGCCTGTAGCCAGATTTACACGTACTCAGGTGCCGAGTGGGTTGTCAGGATCCAAAAATAATAATTATTCCGATATTGCTGTATCTCCTAAGCCCGGGGCTATGGCAAAAGATGTACCATCCACTGGGGGCTGTGGTCCGCAGCCATCAGCTATTGATGGATATAGACCATCCAAACTTAACCACATTCATGAACAATACGGTACTGTAGCCCAGCAGCCCCAATTAAAATCAAAATTTGATGTGAACTCCAAATTGATGCAAACGGGAAACTTTAGCAGAAATTCAACGCCTTCCCATACAGTGATATCTAAACCTAGCAGACAGCCCTCCGGTAGCAGAGAAACAGAAAAGTACGTAGTCCCTCAAGTAAATGCTGGATCTGCTCCTTTAATCAAGCATTGTACTCCAGATACAGGGAAGGCCAAATTTTTATCTCCATCTCAGTACCACCCTCTGTGTAAAACTGAGCCATGCATTACTCAAGAACCTCCATCAATGCCTCAGCAAGAACGTACCGCCAAGAGGGAGAGTGAAATGAGAGCATTGATCAATTGTACTGGAGGATCCAGAGCAAGTCCTTTGATGCAACCTCAGCCTGTTGCAGCAGGACCTCCTCCACCTGTACATTCCACCAAACAGGAGCCATCCCCTGAGGGGCATGAGAAATGTTTGGATATTGTAAACATCTTAAAGACTTCCATTCCAAAGGATCTGGCTACTTTCTACCAAACCTGGGGTGCCAATAGCCCCGTAATGGACCGTGCTGGTAAGAATCCTAAGAACTGTCTTTCCAGCATATTTTTAAATTCTTAATTCCCCCCCCTCCTAACATAAGGAATTCCACAAAACACTTGTGTTGTTACTGTCTGTGTTTGACAAGGTTATCTCTCCTATTTAACTGACCTGTCCTGCATCAGATCATTTAGGTGGCTTACCTGGGAATAACACTGCTATTGAACTTAATGACATTTCCTTCTGAAGAAAGATATGTAAGATCTCACTGCTAGAATTCTATCTGCAATTAAGTGCTGGATTCAGTCCCCCTTTTTTTTTTAAAGTGGGGGGAGGATGCTTGAAGAGGCTTGGGAGAATTCCCTCTACATGAAATGTCCAAGCAAAAGTTACAGTATCAGATTTGTATCCAATCTAAAACCGGGGAGGGGGCAGGAATTTACTTTGTGTGAGAAATGATTATTTCAAGAAAATTACGACTTTATTGAAAGTTTCGAGTGCAAGGGATTTTCAGAATTCAGTGACAGATCTGTGCTTTGGAGATAAAACTGATGATAAAACATTGAAGACAGAGGGAAAGGAAATAATAATAAAAAAAATTCAGTATTAGGGCAAAATAATTTTGGCTGGGTTTGAAGTTCGTTGGATTTTCAGACTCCAGTTTAGCTGCTAGAATCAGAACAGCAACGTCTAATTTGCAATGGATTTGAGCAGAAGTCTTGGGAACTGGATAATACAGATTGACTTGAAGGATAGTTGACTCTGCATAGCTCAGTCCTACCAACCCTGCACCATTATTCTTTATTTCAAATGGTTGTGAATTGCAGAGTAGTTCTTTTATGGCAAGCAAATGTTATATATGGCAGTATTTTCAGTCATAAGGGCAACTATCACTTTAATATTTAAAATAGGAATTTATTAATGTATACTTATTAAACATGCTTTATGCGTGTGATATGATAGCAATAATGAAAGAGTGCTCCTGAGCATATGCAGAGCTCTATTTCCACTGTCAGGTTACTAGAATTTCATAGCCAAAACCTAGGATTAGCAATAACTAGTAGGCTCCCACAACAGCATCAGGAGCAAGCAAAGAAGATCCTAATTCTGGAGAAGATTTTGAATTTAGGCTTAGCTGGAAATACAAAACTAAATATAGCATTCTCAGAATTTAAGATGAATTGATTTATCCACAGGATAATAGGATAAAAGAATGCAGCACTTGACACCAATGACTTGTCTTCCCTAAGTGATTTATTAAAATTTACTTTTTTTTCTTGTTTGCCCAGTGTAAATATTTTTGTTGCTTATTCTCCTAGATAAATATAGCCCTTTTCCTTATGCGCTAAATTGATAAAGATTTAATTATTAACCAGTTAGAAAGAATAAGACCCATTTTGGGAAAATTCCTTGCAAATGTGCACATGCCTTGAAGATTTATATAGGTAGTTGTGTACGATGTCCATTGAGCAAAAGGAAGTTACAGCATGTTTGCCAAGATGTGGAACAAAGAGATCAGTATTTTGATGAGTTTTATCCAGCTGTTGGTAAGAAAAATCCTTAAAATATGGCATAAACATTTGCTTTGTAAATGATACTGTAAAACTGTTAGCAATTATCCGTAAAGAGCTGTAGGGTAATGTTTAATAGGTTGCTGAGAGTAAGGAAGTTGAACTTGATAGAATTGTTACCAAGGCAAAAAGGGTTGAAATATTTTTAAGATATGAGAAACAAGGTAATATTCAAAGCAATTGGGCAAACATGTCCCTAAATCATTGAACCATAAACTAGAGGAGAAACAGCATAATCAGACTTGCAGGATTCTGTTCTTATAGCCAATCTCAATACAAGTTAGTCTTCTTGTAGATCCTTGGTCTGTTTTACTTAGTGGGACCTGCATAAGTGCTCTAAGACGTTGCAGTAAAAACATATATCCATTATTTTGCTTATTGAAAAAGTTATAAGGGCCCCTTCTTATAATGGGGCTACTACTAAACAGACGAAAAATTCATTTTTAAAAAAATTTTGCATTTTTGAACCCAAAGAACTTAAAACGTAGTTCTTTTTCAAAATTCAGTGTTTTTGGCTCTTCCCAGTTCAAAAATCATGGCATGTGTAAAGGCTATATACAAAAATTCAGGAAAATGATGCATGAAAATGCATCCTAATAGACAAAAAATATGTGCGGAATCTGAACATTAAGCAAACTTGGAAACAAAAACATACCTATTTGGAAAACGACCAAAGAAAATACAAAAAAAGTGAGTCAAGACAGGAATAAGATGAAAGAAAAAGAGGAAAAAAATCATGATGAATAATAAGAGAGAGAAACCATTGTGACAGATTTACTTATTGGTGACTACTATTCAGCAGTGCCTTTTTTATGTGGCGAAGAAAAATCCACTTGCTTTGGGATGAATCTGTTCGTTGGTTCTTCCCATGTCAACGTTGCTCCATTTCTGGAATAGCTAATGCCAGGATCAGGAACATTTTTCAGAAGATGATTCCTCCCCCCCTCCCCCGATATTAATTTTGGTAAGTAGGAAGCAATTACACGTTAGCCAATTCCCACATTGAGACAATAATGCCTTGACTTCAAGTCTTCCCAGATTATTTTAGTCATAATCCATAGGCTGACTTTTGACTTTTTTCTTATGCTGCAGCCATAAGAAACTCTCAGATGCCGATAGTAATGCCATTCATTATACAACTTAGGACAGCTCTCATTAATTGGACATACTACATAGGTAGTCCTTGACTTACAACAGTTCATTTAGTGACTATTCAAAGTTACAATGACGCTGAAAAAAAATGACTTATGACCGTTTTTCATACTTAAAACCATTGCCACGTAATCCAAATTCAGATGCTTGGCAGCTGACTCATATTTATGAAATTTGCAATGTCCCAGAGTCACGTGATCAACTTTTTCGACCTTCTAACAAGCAAAGCCAATGGGGAAGCCAGATTTACTTAACAACCATGTTACTAATTTAACAACTACAGTGATTCACTTAACAACTGTGGCAAGAAAGGTCATAAATTGGGACAAAATTCATTTAACAACTGTCTCACTTAGCAACAGAACTTTTGGACTTAATTGTGGTTGTAAGTCAAGGACTACCTGTAATTTCGTAGTGTGAAATAAAGTTTGCTAAGGAACCAGGTAAGCAATTTAAGCCAAAGACTCAGGTTTTGTTTCTAAATTAGTCATGCTGTCCCAAGTACCATGCAGAAATAAACATATACCATTGATCTAGGAGGAAAAGTGTGGATGCTGTAACAATAAAAAAAAGCAAGAATTTACAAGAATACAAAGTAAGGAAAGTATGTTGATTCATACATGTATAGACTAGGGTAAGAGCATAATTGTTAAACTAAAGTAGCGTAGTAACTTCATCTTCTGTTTTAAAAGTAGAGCTTAATCACAAACAATTGAATATTTTCTACAGCACAATTGTATGGTGTTGTCAAATTCTCAATGCACACTCATTGGGCATTGCTTTCTGCGAACACATTGGCTTTGTCAATCCTAGTAATAAACCTAGGAATTCAAAAATTTGTCTTTGTGTTACTTCACTTTTCATTCCTTTTCTGATCTGCATTGAATCCATGGCCAATGCAGATCTGCTTGTACAACAGTAGCCACTATTTTGCTTTATCAAAAATCTCATCTAATGCCTGGAAAACATCATTAATTATGTCTTCATTTAAACGTCACTCAAATTGATCAGACTTTGTAGGCCTTAGAGTTAGTTTATCTTTTTTATTTGCAGATTGCCTTGTTCAACACCATTCTTCTTCTTCTTCTTCTTCTTCTTCTTCTTCTTCTTCTTCTTCTTCTTCTTCTTCTTCTTCTTCTTCTTCTTCTTCTTCTTCTTCTTCTTCTTCTTCTTCTTCTTCTTCTTCCTCTTCCTCTTCCTCTTCCTCTTCCTCTTCCTCTTCCTCTTCTTCTTCCTCCTCTTCCTCTCCCTCTCCCTCTCCCTCTCCCTCTCCCTCTCCTCCTCCCATTCCACTCCCACTTCCACTCTCACTCTCCTCCTCCCTCCTCCCTCTTTCTCCCTCTTTTCTTCTTTCTACATACTTATGAACATACACTTAGGAGTCTTATTCATTTTTAATTTAAAATATTCAGTGTATTTCTCCTTTGCAATAGAACTTTATTGCTCCCAGTAGAGCATTCCCTTATGAATGCTTTAGCATGCAGTAGAATTGGGGCAGGTTTGGAGTTCTTGCTTTTTACATTTTAAATTGTGCCTCTTTTCTCAGGAGATAAGTGCACAATTTTGTTTCTTTCTGGTAACACAGCAATTTTCCAATCCCTTGGAGAAATAGTTACAAGTACCACCAGAATATCAGTGCATGTTATTAGCATTTGTATTGTGTCAGGCATTCACAAGCTTTTTGCTTTCTTAAGAATGTTGTTAAGAAAACAGCACCCCCACAAGACCAAGACCAGCGTTTCAGATTCTTCAGGGGTTATTTTTCTATTTTACTATGAGTGTTATTTACAGCTATCATAGTATTAAATGTGACACAGGCAGCATGGCAATTATCCTTTCTAGTTTCACAGGAATTACTCTGATGAGAATCTGAAATTTATGTAAATAAAAGTGAATAATATTTATACACACCTGCACCCTTCACTGATGGAGGCATTGTGATCTGTATAACAAGTTCTGCGTAAAGAGATCTTTAAAACATTAATATTGTTTTCCCTTTAACATTGATCTTGGTTATTATCAGAATTTATCATCTAAGTATGCATTCTGATTTGGATGGTTCAAATGCAACATCAGTGAAGGTTTTTTTTTAAATATAATGCATAAACCGGCAGAATATGTTCTCTTCAATAGGCTGAATGACTGAATATTTCTCTCTCACACAGGATTGATTGTATCAACAATAGCATTTTCCCCACCATGAATTAAATGCCATTGACATAATGGGAGGTATTCCTTTTGCAAACCAGTACAAACTTGGTACATGTGGGGTTTTAGCCAGGAGTCCTTTATGATCCTGTGATAAAAGCCATTTTGTCAAGAAAAGTAACGAATAAAATGCCAAATATGGGACATATTCAGTGGCTATTGTCTAACCCCCCCCCGCCAGAGGTGGGTTCCTGTCGGAGCTGCCCAATGCACAGCTCCGGTAGGGAGCGGCCGATTGTGCAACCGCTCCAGAGCCCTCTGCTGGTCCACCGCGCGCGTCACCATTTTTTTCGTTAATTTTTGTCCGATTTTGCTTTTGCGCATGTGCGGAAGCAAAATCGCGCTGAAATCTCGTGAGGGGACGCGCGCGCGAGAGAGATTTTGGCGAGATTTTGCCTCCGCACATGCGTGGAAGCAAAATTGCGCCAAAATCTCGTGTGCGTCCCCTTGCGAGATTTTGGCGTGATTTTGTCCGTGCATGCGCAGAAGAAAAATCGCACGAGGGGGCGTTGCAGCACACCGGCACCGGTAAGATGGCAATCCGCCACTGCCCCCCATCCAATTACCTCATGTGAATTAATTCATATGTAATACTGATCTCATGGTTTAGCGCTAATCATACACAGTATCATTTATTTATAAAATCTCTATGCAGCCCTGGTTTCTGAGCAACTGCCTTGATGGCCCTTTCTACATCAGCATATCCACTCTGGTTCCAGATATGGTTCCAGGCTGAGTATAGGGTCTATGGCAGGGGTGTCAAACTCTATTTCATTGAGGGCTGCATCAGGGTTGTGTCTGACCTTGGGGGAGCAGGGTAGGCGTGGCCAGGGTGGGCATGGCCTGCTCGACGTCACTCGTGTTGGGGGCGGTTGTGGCAGCCTGAGCACTCTGCCAGCGAAAACGGGCTCCCGAGCTCCATTTCCAGCTGCAACGGCCTCCTGCAACCCTCCGCCAGCGAAAACTGAGCTCGGGAGGGCCGCCAGAGCTCTATTTTTGCTGGCAGTGGCATCATGGGCCAGTCCTTTGCTGTTCCAGGGTGGTCCGATCTAAGCACCCCACAGGCTGGATCCGGCCGCATGCCTTGAGTTTCACACCCCTGGTCTATGGCAATTCGCCATGTCCAACTCGCCATGTCCAACTTGCCACGGCCAACTCGCTGCAGGACAACTTGCCATGGTCATCTCGTCACAAGACAACTCACTATGGGACAAGAGTTACACTAATATTAAAGAAATGGTGGAATAGAATCATTAAAGAAAGGATGCCAAAGGAGGTCAGAATGAAATGTGAATGGCAAAAATTAAAATATTTTTTATTTATTTTAAATAATTAAATAGAATTGTTAAATTGTCCCGCAACAAGTTGTCTCGCAGTGATTGGCCGTGGTGAGTTCTCCTGCGCCAAGTTGCCTGTGGTAATTGGCTGTGGCGAGTTAGCCGTGGCGAGTTTGCCACTGCAAGTTTGCTGCAGTGAGTTCACTGTGGCAAGTTGTCCCATTCCCCTGAATGTATACCCTCATTTTCAGGTCATAGAAGACAACTAGTTTTGCTGACCAACATCTACTGGATGGCTCTGTCAGGGTTCCAAATAGCATCCAAAGCTAAATCAGAGTCCAAGGCAAAGCATCCCTCAAAGTTCCAATTTATTAAGAGAGCCATGTTGGCACAACTGTGAGAAACCCGAATCTAAAGTCACGAGGGTTTCTCCACCCAGTTTAAAGTTAATTCCCTTGTCCCCACACCCACAAGTTCACCACGTTGACCATTCATCGTCTGCCAGCATGTCCTCCACTTCCATCAGCTTCCAGGCAGGTGCTGGACAAAGGATGACCTTGAGCATCTAAAAGGAATGTGTTTTGGCTACGTCTCTACAACCTTCATGCAACGGCCCCTCCCAAGTTTCCACAGCAAGACTACACTCTAAGCATAACAGGTGGCAGGCCAAAGTTGTCATAGATGGCTTCGGCCTGACAGGCTCCTTATAATGATCAAGCTGTATTTCAGGACAGCTCTTCATCATTGAACTTCTTGGTGATAAACACTGAATAAACAAATCTTCCAAAGAACCTGAGAGATTTCCAGAACATCATGTTTTTAAACATGTTCCTACTTTTATTTTTAGAGTCAGCAGTAGAATATTCTAAACACATTTCTAGATCATATTCGCAAGGACATTGCTGTGTCGATTATAGTTATCAACTTGATATTAAACTTCCTTTGCTTTCTTTTTCTACATGAATTTGTTCAATTACCTTAACATAAAGAATGAATGAATAAATATTTCCTTGGACTATTTCCTCTGCAAATATCCATTAGTGTTGTTGGTTTCCTTTAGAAGAGATTGTTCTCAAGCTTTCTCTTTGATGTAGTTAATAGCTACTGTCTTTTTCATGGAAAAATAGTCATTAAAATATCCATCATGTGCAATTGCATTTCATCAGTTAATTTAAGAAGTAAGTTTATGACAAAACTTGTCCACAACATGACAGAAATTAGTATAACTGGTTCTTGTTCAAAACCCTTTTTTGAGACAGATTTGGCCTATTAGTTGCCCACTACGCATAAAATTTTGCATTGATATGAACAAACTCCCTCAATTTGTATGATGACCTGTTCTGCATCTTAATGATAATTTACATGGATTATTTTTTGGGAGAGATAAGCAATGGAAAAAGATGTTAGTGTGGCTTAGGAACCAAGTACAGTGTAACTGGAATAATTCCAGGCTAAGGACCATCATTACTAAGTCAGTGATTTAGTCAAGACAACTAAAAGGCCATAGATTGAAATGGCAAATGTGAATTTATTGCAATTAGCAATGATTATATACATTTGGTCAACAGTGAAGAAAACCAGAAACACATAAAATGTATATATCAGAGGTCTTTTTTAGTAGTAGCTGAAAATGTGCCTAGTTTGATTGGATGAAATAAAGCAGAGACACTTCCAGACATTTCTCTCAAGTGTTTCTTGTAACTCTGCAAATGCTGTATTTTGATGTCTGCTGCAGTGGAACTCGTCTCTGAAAACCTATTGAAGTAATTTGAAGTACTGATGCAACATGCAATGCATTCCACCTTGGTCAAGTCATTTGAAAAGGAAGAGGTTAAAAGTATTCTTAGTTTCGTTCTATCTAGAGCCAAGGTGGCGCAGTGGTTAGAGTGCAGCATTGCAGGCTACTTCAGCTGACTGCTAGCTGCAGGTCGGCAGTTCAAATCTCACTGGCTCAAGGTTGACTCAGCCTTCCATCCTTCCGAGGTGGGTAAAATGAGGACCCAGATTGTTGGGGGCAATATGCTGACTCTAAACCGCTTAGAGGGCTGTAAAAGCACTATGAAGCGGTATATAAGTCTTAAGTGCTATTGCTATTGCTATCCTGTAAAAGAAAAAGTCGTTGCTACTTTATCTCAATCATGGGAAGTCATCACCTATTAAAAAACAACAACAAAAAACAGAATTACATGCACCCCACAAAATTCTTTGCATGAAATCATTTCACTTCTGTACATGTGTACTTTGGTAAAGGTCAGAGGTGGGTTCCTGCCGGAGCTGCCTGGTGCGCAGCTCCGGTAGGGAGCGGCCGATTGCGCAATTTGCGTGTGACTGCTCCAGAGCCCTCTCTGCCGGTCCACCGCGCGCGTCACCATTTTTTTTGTTAATTTTTGGCCGATTTTGCTTCTGCGCGGAAGCAAAATCGCGCCAAAATCTCACGAGGGGACGTGCTTCCATGCATGCGCAAGGGGGCGCGCGCACGTAGCGAGCGCACGCACCCCCGAAACTTGGAGATGCGCAGCGCACCGGTACCAGTAAGACGGCAATCCGCCACTAGTAAAGGTTATCTAGAATTGTCTCCCACCCACCCACCCATCCATCCGTCCGATTATTCTGGAGGAAATTGAGCAGACTGAAAGAGGAGGGCTTATCAGCAGGAAAATAATTATGGGAAAGCAAGGAAGGAAAGAAGCGAGGTCAAGGATTAGCACCCTACCACAAGAATGATTTTATTTTCTCATTGCTCATGCCCCACATTTGGAAGTTAAGACTGGGATCGGGAAGCTGGAGTAGATCTCTGAAACATACATTAATTTAGAATAGCCATTTCAGATACAATAATAAACCACAATGAACACATAGCAAGATTTACAAACCAAGTTCAAATCATGGCTACAAAAGGTTTCTAGTCGATTAGAACAGAGTAGGATATATAAAATTAAATATTTCGTCATCTTCAACACGTAATACTAAGGCTGCATTCCCATATATATTATATATTGTTTGTAAGCTGCCCAGAGTCGCTGAGAGTGAATGGGTGGCCATATAAATCCAATAAGCAAACAAATAAATGTAAATAAATAAATAAATGTCTGAATGTGGCCTCTGTTTGCATGTCTATTCTTGTGTGTTTACTGTAAATGCTTCTGGATTGTTTTTTCTAAAGGACAGTTGTCCCTGGGGAAGTATTTTCAGTTGTATTATACGAAACTAGATATTGATATAGTTGGAATTGATTTGTATATTAATTTTCTTAAAAGCCATACAAAGCATACATTTTATTTCTATCCTTAATTTTCTCTTTTCCTGCACCAAGCATTTTAGAGGGGTTCAGAACCTTGAAATCTCATTGTGACCATCTGTGTGTCTGTGTGCGTGTGTGTGTGTGTATTTTAAGGATGGGAATATTAATACCAAATAAGACCTTTTTCCATCCCTTTAGCAACGATTATATGAAATATCTGGAAAAAATAAATAACCCAATAAAAGTCAAATGTGTCCTTTCTGATCACAGTAAAAAGACACATACCAGCCCTTTAAGTCAGATACTGTAAACTGACCTTTGGGGGAAAAGAAGAGATTTGAGTCGTTTTCCATAGATGCTAAGGGCCTAGAAAATCCGCCTACGAAAGGCTGGCAAAAGACTGCTGCCTTGTTGTGATCTCAAAATGTCCATAATGACACTTTGATTCACAGATGACTTCTCTCTGGGCCTCCCCGATCTGGGGTCAGAATTGTACCAGTAGGCAGGAAAGGTAGGGCTAAAGGTCTGATCCATTTATGATGGCTTCACTCATTTTGCACTCCTCTCCAAGCCTGCCCCAGGGGTGGGGGTGGGGGTGGGGGCTGTAGGCTGTGGGGCAGTCAAGCTCTGGTTCTACTCACTTCCTATTATCCATATGACTTGTCTCCACCACGCTGGAGTCACTTTGATTTGCCAGATGTACTGCTTGACAAAGCTGGGTGATGCCGAAAAGTGGATCCAGCTGCTATGAAAAGCGCACACCTGACATGCCACTTCTGGTGCGGGCACATCACGGGGAGCATTTTTTAATTCAATGTAATTTATGCATTCTTGCAGTCCTGTGTGTGTGCCTGGCCTGTCAGCCAGTGCCTAGATGAAGGCTGACAGTTGTTATCCAGGGCCTGAAGGTAATCTCACATAATGACACATTAGACATACTAATGATGTTTTCCTCTGGCATATTGTTTTCTTCTCAACTTCCCCTTCTCCTCTCTTCCCCCCCCCATGCCCCCCCTTTCTCCCCCCCACAGGGATGCTTAGGACACAAACGCGCCAAGGAGACTATCTCTGCATAGAGTGTGGGAAGGGCTTCACACAGCCAAGCCACCTCAGGACCCACATGAGATCTCACACAGGTACATTTCCTGACGTGTCTTCCGGTGGGATGGAGGGACGCCCCTAGTAGTAACAATTGCATATTAATTTCCTTGTCGCCAATCTATTTTTGTTGTTGTTGGTTTCTTTAAAGCTTCTCCATTGTACACCATTTTCAGATTTGATTAGCATTTCATGTTCCATTTCAAGTACCTGAATTCTCCTCATCTCTCTTGCAAAACCTTGCATTGCTGATTAAATAAGATGATTTGCAGAGTTTTGCGGGTTTTTTCTTTCCTTTTTTCTTTTTTTTAAAAAAAACCCTTTTAATTAGAAAGCAGAATACTCTGGAATGAATATGCTAATGAAGTCTGTTGCCGCTGGCATAAATTGAAATCACACCCCCCCCCTTTTTTTTTTTTGATCTGAACAGAAAGCTTTCTTCTCCTTGCTGTGGACTCAAATAAGCCTAGGATTTGTATTTTTTCCCCCCTTCTTTTTTCGAGGGATAAATTTGGGATGTCAACCCTTTCATATTTGGAAGTGAGGAACCTAGCAAGTTAAAGCTAACAGCACGTCAGTACATCTTCATAACCTCATAATGAGGAAATGAGACTAGATCTCTCTTTTCCTCCCTTTCTCTTTGAAGAAGGGTGAGTGATGCATGTATAAGACGTTCTGCTGCAAAATGACAGAGGCCAAATGGTAAGTAATTCAAGAAGAGGGTCCCTTTACATACACACTGATAATTAATGTTGTCAGTGATTGCTTTCTTCAGCACTGAAGTCTGAATTAAAAAAGGCAGTGCCCTTAGGTTCCCATTAGCACACTCTCTTACAGTAAGTGTTACGGTAAATTGGTATTTTCCAGCTATAGGCAAAGAGTTGGTGTCTTTGCTTCTTCCCATCCTCCCGTCAGTGTGATTAATCTGTAATGGAGTCAAATAATGTACACACACTAACGAAGCTTGAATGTTCATCTGTTAACAAGCCCCCTTGTTCCCACAGTGGTATTTGAGTCTAATGGACTCCGAGGTACTGAAGTTCACACCACCTCCGCAGATGCCCCAAAACAAGTATGTTTTACAATTAATTGGATATTTGGTTTTTAATGTGATACTCGGGGGAAAAGAAAGTTGCATGGAGATACTCATCAGTAAAGCACTCACTGTTTAGGTAGCTAGAGAGTAAATAATAATCGTGCCTCTTTATTATATTTTTTAAGAAAAAATGTATGGACACCCTTGTTCATATTGACTAGAAATTATGATCAGTGTATTGTGATTTCCAGTCAAATGCTTATATTGAAATGGAGAATTTTTACACTGTGCACTGAACAACGCATATCATTATATTGTTTCCAACTAGATAGTTTATTATACAGGTAGTTACAACAGGTCACTTAGTGACCGTTCAAAGTTACAACAACACTGAGAAAAGTGACTTATGGCCATTTTTCACACTTATGACCATTGCAGCATCCCCATGGTCACGTGATTTTACATTCGGATGCTTGACAACTTGACTCACATTTATGACGGTTGCAGTGTCCCGGGGTCATGTGATCACCTTTTGCAACCTTCTGACAAGCAAAGTCAATGGGGAAGCCAGATTCACTTAACAATTGTGTTACTAATTTAACTGCGGTGATTCATTTAACAAATGTGGCTGGAAAAGTCGTAAAACAGGGCAAAACTCACTTAACAAATTTCTCACTTAGCAACACACATTTTGGGCTCAGTTGTGGTCGTAAATTGAGGACTACTTGTATATCTAGTATATACCTGGTTTGGAAATGGGGAACAATCCAACTGTGTTTTTCTGAAGAGTATTTCTATCACTGTATTATATAGCTCTTAGCTTTGAAAGATCCTTTTCTTTCAATCTGCGCGGACTCTGTGTGGTGGTGTGTTTTCCTCTGCTGACTATGTATGATATTTTCCTTTCTTGAGAATGACCTGGCTGTCCTTTAAATTTTCTTCATTTTCACTAATGCTATAATCCTGAACATTGTTTCTTACTCTGGGGTTTTATATTTATTGCCAGTCGGTGCCAGATTACCTTTTTCTCACTAACTCATCCATGCATTTGTAGAGTTAACATCTTTCACAAGCACTGTCAGTTATTTGTCCATGTTCTTCCACCAGTCATTTATTAACTGTTCAGGAAACACTGTTATTTGCATAGCGTCGTTTCCGTGATAGCATTTTTTGCCCGTCAACCACTGAACCATATGCACTATTGATTTGAGTATGGTAATAGTTTGTGTTGGAATTGCCATAGTCTTGAGCTGACTTAGAAGGGCCAATCCATATGTCGTATAGATAATAGGAGGTAATCCGTGCAGTGCAATACATTTACCAATGGAATCATTAACAGCATATTGTGGATTTCTATTTCTTCTCCCGCATCCTTTCCCGATTTACGGTTTGTTCCCAACATAATCCAGTGCCGAAGCTGGCATATCTAAAGGATGGTCTATTTACATATGAACATTTATATTCAACCATAGGAACTCCTTTCAGGAGCCATAAAATGGTGCGATTCAACAGATGAGAATGTTGCAGAGAGCTTTCTTTGTGGTTGTGCATGAAATGTAGATAGAAGCATCCTTTGGGGAAGAGAAGAGTGTCAACAATGTCAAATATGGCCACTGTGACTGGGCAGTCAAAGCCCTACCTTTTCAACATGTATTAATCCCATAAAGATATAGAACCTTGATTGCCTGGTTGTGTCTGACATTTTGATGTTCATGGCCCCTCCAGTGTCCCTGAATGTGGACCTCCTTATCCTCAGATGGATGGCCTACTCCTTTGATCAGTGGTTCTCAACCTGGGGGTCGCGACCCCTTTGGGGGTCGAATGACCCTTTCACAGGGGTCGGGAGACTTCACCCGGATGCCACCATTTGTGTTCTTTTACCCTCTGCGCATGCGCAGAACACTCTCTGCAATATGGAGGAAACCATATATATATATCTTCACCTTGTTTAGCTGAAAGAGATTTGGCTGATTTCTTGGAGAAAAATCAGGAGTTTGATCCTAGGTAGAGGCAGATATTTCTCTCTCTGGGCACACTGAGAATACATCTGTGGAACCAAACTCCGCATTGGCCACAGGAAGGGCATCCGGCCATTAAAACACTCTGCTAGCTCCATTCGCTTGCCCAGGCAAAAAAGGATGTTGAGACTCTAGAAAGAGTGCAGAGAAGAGCAACAAAGATCATTAGGGGACTGGAGAATAAAACATATAAAGAACGGTTGCTGGAACTGGGTATGTCTAGTCTGATGAAAAGAAGGACTAGGAGTGACATGATAGCAGTGTTCTAATATCTCAGGGGCTGCCACAAAGAAGAGGGAGTCAAGCTATTCTCCAAAGCACCTGCGGGTAGAACAAGAATCAATGGGTGGAAACTAATCAAGGAGAGAAGCAACTTAGAACTAAGGAGAAATTTCCTGACAGTTAAAACAATTAATCAGTGGAACGGCTTGCCTCCAGAAGTTGTGAATGCTCCAACACTGGAAGTTTTTAAGGAGAGATTGGATAACCATTTGTCTGAAGTGGTGTAGGGTATCCTGCCTAAGCAGGGGGTCGGACTAGAAGACCTCTAAGATCCCTTCCAACTCTGTTATTCTATTCTATTCATGACTCTACCCCACAATGGATTATGGGGTCGTTAAATGAATGAAGATGAATTTTAGTTTGTTCCTTTTTATGCCTTTATGCGTTTATACTTGGTATCAACACCTTTATAAATAATGGCCCATGCCAATCACATTTCCCTCGTTAGAAAATGAGATGTCATCACTGGCTTTTCCATATCTTGTAATGGAAAGGAAGGCATTGTAGCAGGTAAAATATGAGGAAAGAGTTGTTATTTACAACAGAGATTGATTGGCTGGAATATATCCTTGATACTGGAATGAGAGCACCATACTAATCAGTACTTGAAAACAATTTGGAAAACTTAATTAAATTATTCTTCTATTAGAACTAAACTCAAAATATTATAAGAAAATATACCAAAATGAATCAAATGTATGCAAGGTAGTTATAAAATAAACAAAAGGGGGAATGCAGGGGATCACGTGTGTGCGTGCCCACACTCATAATTCCATGCACCCACGCACATGCACGCATGACCCCCCTGCTCCAAGCATGCAATGGCACGCCCATTTTTCGCTCTCCCCAGGCTCCAGAGCCTTTCTAGGAGCCTTAGGAGGGCGAAAACGGCCTTCCCCACCCCTTCTAGAGGCTGGAAACAGCCTGTTTCCCGACTCCCAGTGGGCCCAGAAGGCCCGAAAATCAGCCGGCTGGTGCACACATGCACGCCGGACCTGAGCTCGTGTGCCCATCGATATGGCTCCGCGTGCCACTTGTGGCACCCGTGCCATAGGTTCGCCATCACGGCCTTAGACATTCTTAGATTTATTTATTTTTTTAAAAAAACAGGCTGATTGTATTAATAAATATATTTTCTAACCCATGCAAATGTCCATGTTTTTCAGAAAAGATAGGAAAATGATGGAAGTCAAAAAGAAAATTCAGTCATTAATTTTATAAGATTTTTAAAAATAATCTGTCCTCATTATGTTAAATAGTAGCTTTATCAAAAAATGAAATTTCAATTGAGAATGCAGTAGAACTACCAACTTCAATATTTTCCATTACACGTTGGAAATTAATTTGCAAGGACATTTTAGTGGCATGTGCTGTAATAGGCCAGAATTCTTACCCTGTGATTAATAGTTTATTTCTGATTATTGTGAATGTTATTTTTTAAATGGTTATGCTGTATTTAAGAATTCCATTAATCAAAATAATTCATAATGAATAATTGGCAGACTAATTTGTCTCCTTTAGAGCTGTGAATATTGTAGTACAAATAATGAAGAAACAGGTAGGCAGAGGAATGCTGTGTTTCTGTCCTTTAGCTTAGAGATTATATATATTACTCCGGCAAGCCTTACTTTTTAGCTGAATCAGTGGTGGGTTCCTACCGGTGCGGTCCACTCTATAGCACCGGTAGTGGCCCGCTGGTGATGTCATAGTACCGGTGCGGTCAGTTGCCAGTGCCTGGGTACCGCCATTTTTTTTAAAAAAATGTTTTTTAATTTTTTTAAAAAAATTCTTCTGTGCATGCCCAGAAGCCGAGCTTCCGGCACTGCGCATGCGCTGCCTTCCTACCCCACAGTGAGTCCAAGCAGGGGAGGATGGCTGAGGGAGCGCATGAGATGCTGAAAGAACGGGTGGCAGGAGCTATCTCCGTTCCCCTCCCTTCAGCAGTCCAAGAAGCCATGAACGCGCGGTGATGATCCCAGGCATTTTCGCACGTTCGAGGCTTCTCGAGCTGCTGAGGGGAGGGGGAATGGGCGGCAGGAGCCTAGGATCATTGAATGGGAAGAAGCATTCAGGCCGGACGGGGCCTCCTAGAAGAACCGCTGCCGCGGTCTTGCTGCTCCCGCTGCGGGGGGCTGCGTTGTGGGTGGGCAATGCCCCCCCGCTTCTCCGGCCGCTGCCAAGCTCCCAAGGCCCACGCCCACCCTGTCACATAGCTGGCAAGCCACACCCACAAAATAAGCCACACCCACAGAGTGGCAGTAAAAAAATTAGGAACCCGCCCCTGAGCTGAATGTACACATACATCCATTCATCTCCATCATTATCATGATTTTTATTTTAAAAATGACACATTTGTTCCTAATATAGACACCACAGTACTGTAATATCTTCTGAGATCACTTGAAGGGAGAGAGAAGACCGTTGAGCACTCAAGGCTGATTCCTATACTAGAAAGATTTTATGATTTTTTTCAAATTCTTCCTTGCACAAAGGAAATTGAAATAAGCAACAAGAGTGTAGCTCCAACACTCATATTTTCTTTAGCACAAAAAGTACAGGGTTATTCAAAAAGAATGAACCGATTTCATGACACATTGATTCAGTTCTCAAGCATCATTTGAAAGAGGAGTTATCTAAGTTGTGAAGGCCACATTGAACACTTGTACGACAGGAAATAATTGATTGATTGTGAGTAGAATACTTGTGACTTGGCTGGAGTTTTGTATTACTTTTCCTTAATAAAATATTGTGTCATGAAATCGGTTCATTCTTTTTGAATAACCCTGTATAGTTGATCTGATGAAAAAAGATTATGATACCGACATGATACCTGGTTTCCCCCTTGTCATTTAATTAAATTCTTTTTACCACATCCAAATGTACCTGAACTGTTCACGCTGAATATATAATATTATTTATTATTGGCCAAGAGTAATTGGACATACAAGGAATTTGTCTCTGGTGCGTAAGCTCTCAGTATACATACCAGCAACAAAGTGATAAATCATAAGTTACAATCATAAATCACAAGATACAACCAACAAAGTGATAGTCATAAGATAGTAGTAGGTAATAGGAAAGATGATAATAGGGGTAGGTAATAGGGAAGATGAGGATAATAGTAATACAGCCCTACTACATGAGTAAATATCCTTAGACATAAGACAGTGCTGTGGAAATTAGGTGTTCAGCAAAGTGATGGCACAAGGGGAAAAAACTGTCCTTGTGTCTAGTTGTTTTGGCATGTAGCGGCGTCCTGAGGGGAGGAGTTGAAACAGTTTATGTCCAGGATGTGAGAGGTCTGTAGATATTTCCTCAGTCCTCTTTCTGGCTGGTGCAGTATACAGGTCCTCAGTGGAAGGCAGGCTGGTTGCAGTTGTTTTTTCTGCATTCCTAAGTATCCATTGAGGTCTATACCTATCCTGTTTAGTTTCAGTACCAAACCAGACATAATAAAAGTACAAATGACAGATTCAATAATTCCTCTGTAGAACTGTATCAGCAGCTGCTCGGACAGTCAGAGCTTTCTGAGTTTCTGAGATATGCTCATAGCTTATGTTTTTCACCACAAAGACAGGTTGCCAAGCATTAATTAGGTTGTCTTGGTAGTGTTGTCAACCATGTGGTTTGAGGAATCCAAGCGGAATAGTCCTGCAATTCTTCCATGATTGCAAGAGATAAGTGTCACAGTTCTTGAACTGGATAAGGCAATCCTTTGAAATAATATTAATGTGAATTAATTCTGCCAGTCCCCATGTTTTTGCTTTGTTTAGTTTTAGAAGATCACTAGGGATACCGTAGCGCTGTAATCTTTACTCAGGCTAAACCTTTCAGAACAATAAAATTATCTCCTGTATATGTTTGTTGGTTAGAAAGAAACTGAAGACAGCTTTTCTAACTTTGTAGTTAGCTGAACTTTGAAGAGTTTCATTACTGGCTGTCCCTCTGCCCTTTGGGGAATATTCAGACATTTGGTATAAAACTAGTGTTTGAAACCCTTTCCATCAGGTTTAAGAACATGTAGTTCAATCACTGATTTGAAGGTGTTTAGTTTCTACCCAGTTACAATGACCAGTTAACCGGCATCTTCATTATCTCAGTGAAACTTCACTATTTCCTTAGCTGCAACCTGTAATGGCTACAGTTCATCTCTTTTTCCATGTAACAGGGAAACCTTCCCTTAAATTTTTCTTTTTTAAAGCTTTCCACTCTCTGATTTCATTAGCATTTTCTTTATGATAATGGGAACCTCATACAAGATAATTGCGTTTTCTAATTTAGCATTGGGGGCTCTGCTCCAACCACAGTAACACAAGTATATGAGAATAGAATCCTTGGATTTTGGCTACGGCCACCTTTCCTGGTGCAGCCCCCACAGGCAGTTCTTCGCCTTTGCTCTGCTTAGAGAAGAGTTCTCATTTCCTCCCGTTTACTATCACAGCCTCTGGCCTTATCTTTCAGATGTTGTGGGACAGTGATAACT
Organism: Diadophis punctatus similis; assembly: GCA_023053685.1. Taxonomy (NCBI): domain Eukaryota; kingdom Metazoa; phylum Chordata; class Lepidosauria; order Squamata; family Dipsadidae; genus Diadophis; species Diadophis punctatus. Next base: position 144,356,001 of record JALIGW010000003.1, read on the forward strand.
TCTTTCATGTTTTTGCTGCTTCTAAGTGAGCCTCCTCTGGGAGTGAATTACAGCTGGAACTGTGGTGTACCCCTGCCTTGGAAATCTCTGATTAGGAAGGCTGTTCCCCATAAATACTTTAATTACAACCTCAAGCCAAGGTTTTTGGGGTTTTTTTTTGCTCCATTTTCATCTCTCTTCCCATTCTTCTTTTTTTCTACCATTCCTACCCAGGCAAACAGGAACACACAGTTCCTTTTTATTTTATTCTCAACCGCACAACATCGACTCACATTCCCTACTGTACCCATAATCTGTCCCGTCTGTGTGTGTGAGGGTGTGGGTGTGTGGGTGCGTGTGGGTGTGATGTTTTAGTGGTGTGTTTTGAAGTGTGTGTGTGTGTGTGTGTGTGTGTGTGTGTGTGTGTGTGTGTTGTTTTAATGATTAACATCTCCTGAGGTAGCTATGAAAAAAATATAAAGCATTTCTCTTAGTTTACTGCATGAAATTCAGCATATAATTAAATAAGTTTTATCACGTCTCTCACTCTGTTACCATTTCTGCACTTCAAATATATGGCAGTCCGCACAGATGCTTCCTCCCTCCGCTAGTCACCCCCTTTAATTTTGTTGCAAATCTTCCTTTCTCACAGCAGACTTTGACTAGCAAATGTCATGAATCTTCGGCCAGCCTTAATTAGGATTTTTCTAAATCTATTAACAAAGGGCAGATAACTTAATACATTATGTCAAGCAACACTGGCTTTTCGTTAGCTTTTCCAGGAGCGCCACAGGCACAGCTTGAAATTTACTGGGAATATTTTCACACGGTGGTTGGGTCCGATGTGTTAATTTAAAATAGTCTTGATTCCCTCCACCAAGGTTTTGGTTTAAGGTTAATGCATGAGTGTAAGCTGTATCTTGCCATGCTGCTTCAGCCATTAGAACTGAAAGTCACATTGTCCAGACGTTCTCAGAATTCCATTGCCTTGAGCTGCAAACTCGCGTTTGTTCACGATTTTATGTTGAGAATCATTGGTTTTCAAATATAATTTTGGGTTTGTTTGTGTGTTTTAACACATAGTTAATTTTCATTTGATAGACATTGGTCAAAATTGGAGGGTGGTTTTTTTAATGCCTTTATAGAAACATGGCTGTCATACCATGTTGAATTTTATTATCAGTGTGAATTCATTTTTTTTAATTGCCCACCCCTGTTATATATGATAATATGATATAGTTGCACCATGCCAACTTGTATAGCTCTTTTACCAATGAAAAATAGACATCAGGGATGAGCAACTATGGCCCCTTTATGATTTGTGGACTTCAACTCCTAGAATTCCTGAGCCAGCCATGCTGGCTCAACAATTCTGGGAATTGAAGTCCATGGGTCATAAAGGGGCCATAATTGCCCACCCCTGTTATAGATGATAATACGCCTTATTTAATAGAACAAAATCTTCTGTTTAAAATGCCCTCTTTCAGTCTATGGGTTGTTCACTCTAAGTTTGGGTTTAAAGGTAAAAGAGTATAAAGAAACTGGGACAGTCAGTGGCTGTATATTTACATTTATACCTTTTCCCTTCTTTTTGGGAGTGACAGCTAGTTTTTCACAATATTGAAGAAGATATCACACTTCAGTTGCATTCATTCTTCAGTTTAAAAACATTGTTAGTTAACAATAGGTGGTATTTTAGTGCATCTTTGTTATGTGATTATTTTCTCACTTGTGTTAGACAACAAACTACATTTTTTAAAATTATAATCGAGCTAGTCTTTGAACAATTTGGGATGTATATAAGGCTACTACAAGGAGCTAAATAATTGCTTATGCTGCAAGGAGTAGGACATTTAGAACTCTTTGCTATCAGCAGATGGATAAACATGTTTTAAAAATGTGGGGGTTTTTTTTGGTCCATACAAAATTCCTACAGAATAGAATCATGCTTTTATGTTAGCTAAGATATAGTTATGCTGAATAGGTTGAGTTTTCTTTGAAGAATTTGAAATTAAATTATTGGGAATCAGGTGAAAAAGCTGGTTAATTGTTGGCATGTTGCCTGAAGCAAGATAGCCAATAGAATATAATTTCTGACGTAGTAATAGAAGATGGTCAGAGATTTAAAATACCTGAATCCATGAAGAATTACAAAACGAAGATGGAAAGTTCCACTTGTAAATCTGCCAGAGGTGGGACAAAAATGTTGTTTGTTTGTTTTAGTTTGTGGAATAGAGTTAAGGGACAATTAGTACCTTCGTCTTAAGGAAGGCTTAAGGTACCCATTTCAACTTTAACCATTCCCCTGGCCAGGCTTCTTGGCTTGGGTCTATAACAACTCTCCATGGCTAACTGGCTGCGGCCAATTCACCACAGCCAACTTGCTGCAGGCCAACTCACCATAGCCAACTTGCTGCGGAACAAGAGTTACCCTAATATTGAAGAAATAATAGAATAGAATCATTAAAGAAAGTTTGCCAAAGGAGAGACAAAATGAAATATGAATGACAAAAATTAAAATATTGTTAACATTTTTTTAAATAATTAAATTGAATTGTTGAGTTGTCCCATGGCAAGTTGGCCATGGCAAGGTGTCCCATGGCAAGTTGGCCATGGTGAGTTGGCTGAGGCGAGTTGACCATGGTGAGTTGTCCCATTCCGTCTTGGCTTACAGCAGCTGTCAAGGCTAGTGAGGTTTAAGGAATGGGGCAGAGAACAGCATCTCTGAAGTGTACTTCAACAATCACAGAACTTTCTCCATCTTGGGAGGAGCCAGCAGTCAGGATGGGTTGTCCTCGTCCAATCAGCGATGAGGACCGAGTCTATCTTTTTTTCTCTTGCCAGGATCCACCCTGCTAGGACCCAGTTTTGACTCGGTCCTCAGCAGAGCAGATCGTGGCAAATTTCTCCCATTCTGACTGTTGGTTCCTCTCGTAGTGAGTAGCCCCATAAAGAGGCTTACTTCTGTTCATAAATTAAAGACAACATGTCATTAAATTCACTGCTTACATTTCGGGTTATTAAAAATTACTGACATATTCCTCTTTAGTAATAGTATTTATTTAAGCCAAATACATGGTGGGGTGCTCCAGTTGTGTCCCAGTACAAAAAAAGTAACTTTATTCCAGACTTATCCTATTTGATGCCCCCCTTAGAGTCACAGATAGTTGTATACAGATAGTCGTCAGTGACCTTCTGACAAGCAAAGTCAATGGGGAAGCCAGATTCGCTTAACCAACTGTGTTCCTAATTTAATAATTGCAATGATTCACTTAACAATTTTGGCAGGAAAGGTTGCAAAATGGAACAAAACTCACTTAACATCTGTCTCTCTTAACAGCAGAATTTTTGAGCTCAGTCGTGGTAATAATTCAAGGGCTACTTGTATTATGCCAGCTCTAATTTACCTGGAATTTGCCACTTGGGGAAGCCAGTGTGGTGATTTAATGAAAACAGAAGTTTGTTCACTTTTAGGCTCTGTGCTTGTTTGTTTCTTTCTATCCTTGTGATTATGGGCAATGAAACCAGCAGGTTGCCTCTCTTTAGTATGAGTCACCATGGAGCATCCATGAGCTTTAATCCGAATTAATTTGGGAAACATCATATCATTCCATCACAAATTCCCTCAGATACTATAACATTTGGCTCTCTGCTCTTCTTTCTAGCCTTTTATCCTTCTTCTGGCCATTGTTAACCTTTCCTCAAGTACTCCTTCAGTCTCTTATTATTTGCTATTCTAACATAGCATGGAGTTTATAGGAGCTTGATGGGGGTATTGCTTTAATCAGAGGTGATTAAAAACAATTCATTTTAATGGATTAGGTCACAGTAATATTTGTAATGCTCATTTAAAAAAAGATAGCTAGGGCCATTATAAATTATTAAATTGCTCAACTGCTTTAGTGCGCCGAGTAGGGAAAGCAGCTGCTATTACGGAAAATACGAATAACAATGTATTTTACTTCTTCTTCTTCTTTTTCCCCCCGTTTAGGTGAGAGACCATTCCAATGCAGATATTGTCCGTACAGTGCCTCTCAGAAAGGGAACCTAAAAACGCACGTCCAGTGTGTACACCGGGTCCCCTTCGACAACAGCCAGTACCCTGACCTACGGTTCCCATCACCTCCAAATAATTACTCCATCAACCCCTTAGAAGGCCAGCTGGAAAACATCTTTACAATCTCTCCATTCCCTGGAGCAACTGTGTTATAGCGAGACTCAGGCTCCGTGCTTTTGCTAGAAGAGTGATGTCTCTGAACTGTTAATCATTTTAAAATAAATGAAGAACCTACCCAAGATATATACAAATTGACATAGTAATCAGTCCCCACAGTTCCTTATTTCCTTCGTAATAAACAGAAGAGCTGGCAAGTTTGGGGTAGTGCAAAGCATATATATTAATCAAGATAACCTTTTTTTTTTAGACACTGGAAAAAATTAAACGTCATATATTTGGAGGATGGCACTGCAGCCGAATCTTCCCTCGTGGTGGGTTTGAAGTTTTATTTTTATTTAAAGGAAACACACATCCAGGGTGGATTTGGGAATGCGGGAAGGAGTGATTAAGCAACTGTCACGCCCGAAATGCAACTTAAAAAAAAAGAAGGAAGGAAGGAGTCGTTCAGTGCTGTATAAGCCAAACTTGATGAAGGACAGAAGGGACAAAAGGGAGAGACCATCATTCTGCAGTGAGGTGGTTTCATGATAGTTTGGGGACCACTTCCATTTCCAGTGGGCTGATCCTTGACTGCACACCATTAATAGTACGTGAATATGGAAATTGAAAACGCTTCTTAAGAAATGCTTCTCTTCTCACTTTGGCAAGAAGAAGAAACAACAGCTGGTCAAACACTAAGAAGAAAAAGAGGGGGAAAAAGGCTTCTCTGTGGTGTTTTTTTTTTGTTTTTTTTGCTCCCCCTCTCAGGGCCTTCCTGTTTGTTTAATCTGCTTTTTCTTTCTTTTAAAATGCAGTTTTCCATGATCTGTCACAAAGGAAGTATGCATGCTTTTAAAAATTAGATTAAAAAGGAAGAAACCACCACCACCACCAGCTTTTTAAAGCTGCTGATTGATATATTTATAATACATTTTAAAAACAGATGTTTAGGCATACCTCTGGTTTTATGATACTGGAGATGACTGCGTTTCTGTGCAGCAAGACCCAAGTACCTTTCATGGATCCTTCTAACATTTTGGAGAGCGGGGGGGGGGGGGGGAGGGAATTCTCTTGTTTTGTGATGGCAAGCTTCCCTAATCTAGTGTTTTCTAGATGAGCTGGAATTTTCCAGAAGGTTCTAGCAAGCATGGCTGTTGGCCGTGGTGGCTTGGAATTCTGGGAAGTGCAAACTCAGCAAGTTTGGTGGCACAGGGTGATTCGGCACGGTAGTCACTGGAGTAACTGGGGGAGAAAAGGCGCTTTATATACCTCTTCTACAGTAACTTTTTAAAATGCAAGTTTTTAAAGGTAAGAGGGAAAAAACAGCAGGTTGTTCACACAGGGTCTGTCTTGTTCAAAAGTATATCCCACACATACTTTTTCCTTCTCTTGCTATGAAACTGTGTGATGGTAAATAATTCAGAGTTTCAGATTTTGCACATAAACAATTTTATGCATCATCATCATCATCATCATCAAGAGAGAAAAAAATGCTGCCTTGAAAATATTTGTGAATGTTTTTCTTTTGCAAAAAAAAAAAAAGCTTTACTAGTTTTTTTTTAATTGTAACATTTTTGTAAAGGCAGGAAATGGATTTTTAAAGAAAACTAGCATGCTAATTATATTTTTCAAAAAAGCAATAATTTTACATGTACAGAAATAGCACTAATCTTTTAATACTGATGGAGAGCAACCGTTTACTTCTACAATAATGGGATAGTGCTTTTTCCCCCCCTAGAAGACGGGGATACTCAAAAGATTTTTTTTAATATGTATTTTTGATTTTGTGTTGTCTATATTTGAATTGGGATTCTACTTGTTGCAAGTTACTTGACTGTTCTTGCTTTGCTGTTAACTATAATGCAGTTGTAATATTCGTATATAATTTGCCAGTTTGGAATTTTTATTTTATTTTATTCCTCATACTTCTGCACCAGCTGTAACCCTGGATTAGTATAAAATGTCTGTGCAGATGTTGTGTAACTGATGAATCTATTTTGAAGTTACCTTGCAGACATTCACACAGACTTATTCCAGACCTCCCTTTTTCTGTCTCCTGCATCCCACTTCATCCTCATTTCCTTCAAATCATCTATTTTTATGAATCAGATGACACCAAAATATCCCTAACTGGTCAATTAGGGATCCATAATCAAGTGCTACATTTTCCTCCTTCAGGCACTTATTTTTCCTTATTTTAAGTAAACAGGCGAGGATTCAGGAATGCCTGCAGGTAATTTCTTTGTCCACATTTCTGCTTATCCATCCCCCCCCCAAATTATTTGAGTGCCCCATACAACTATCACAATTTTTGTTGCTTGATTTGTGTGTGTATTTTATTTTTTGAATCATGTATGGTGAGTGGTGTCTTTGATTTCATTAATTCTTTATTTTTAACATTTTTTTTTGTCTTTGCGAGCTGATCTAGAAGGATCTTAGTTATTATTTAGAGTTTCAGAGCTTTTCCTGAAGATTGTCTGACACACAAAAGAGGAAAGGGCTGTCATTGCCATTACTAGGGTACTAATCAGCAAAGTTTACAATCATCATTTAGCTTCACGAAGAACAACAGCAGGGGAAATCAGTTTAAATAATTATATGCTGTGTATAGCACAGAAATGAGATTTTCACTTAATTAAACAAGAAATGGGGAGGGAGAAGGGGAGCTGTCATTAAAGACCACCATATTACGTGTGAATTCCAAGCTTTGTAATTTCCTCGTTTCTCATCCATATTGTATCAATTTGTTAATTCAGTTAGATCCTAGTGTTTAGTATGATTTGTGCTCCTTATTTATTTAGCTATTTGGGTTTAAAGTAGCCTTTTTTGGGGGGGGGGAGGAAACATGATAATTTTGTAGCATGACACATTTTTGTAAGCCATCTTCTGACTGTTACAGCGACTCTGCTACCTCTGTCAATCTGTTTCTTTTCCTTAACAGGTTTTCTACAGTGTTTCAGTCTAATGTACCTTAGACAATAAAGGTTCCATAATGAGCAGTGCAGATGGTGTCTCAAACATTGCTCTCCGTTTCTCCTTTCATTTCGCTTTTCCGATACAGAAACAGGCGTCTCCGCCATATGAATCTTCCTCCTTTCTTGTCCCTTATGTGAAATGGAATAATGTCATCTTTCAAAACCGCTACATTTGTTCTCATTTCTATATTCCTGAGAATGTTTCTATCGCAATTGTGTTACTGGGAGGGGGAAAAAAACATATAGCTTTGCAGATTTCGATTTTAGTTTTGTAACCACCCCAAGAGCGTATTTCCATTGTTTTTTTTTTTAAGTTGGGGATAAAATATGTACGCTATTATAATTTCAGCAAGATGCCATTTTAATAGGCAGAACATCAAAGTTTTATGATCAGGTTGCCACAAATCTCCGATAAGAGATATTTTTTTTTGCTGTCCGGTGCCCTCTGTTCATGGTGACATGAGTTTACCATACGTGAAAAGGAAGATGGATCAGTTTCCCATAGGAAATATAACTGTAAAAATGATTTAGTAAAGGAAATGAGAAAGCTGAACCAAGCTTTTCAACCATTATGTAACCGAACTATAGTAGTTTTTGTACTCTAATAAAAAATAGTAAATATTAACATTTTATTGAATCTAGAAAGGATATGGAGAAATATTTATGCAGTAGAACTGCAGGCAGATATTACTCCAATTTGGGGAGAGGGGAATTTTAAACTGTGTAAGATTCAACCGTCAGAGCACATCCTTAAATATATTTTTTTTCAAATAGCAAAGATTTTTTAAAAATAATAATAATTTGTCAATCTTTTTTTCCCCAAGCAGCATTCTACCATAGAAAAAGACTGGTTTTTGTGATGTAATTCAGTTTTTATTAAATTAATGCTCATCCCAATCCAAAACACAAATGTATTGCCCAAAATAAAATAGACTTCCTATTTCAAAAGCCAGATTAAATTCTATAAGTTATATTCCCAAAATGCATGAAGGGATATCCTAAACTAATGCACTAAATTCACCTTCAAACAAAGTTTTGTTTGAATCAATGAATATAGATAATAAATTTTCTACTAAATCACTCCAATTCATTTGCTGTTCTTAAGTCTTGCTACTGCAAATAGTGTATTTTTATCATGACTTTGTCTTGCCCAATTTCAGGGGTAGATATTTATTTACTACCTCTGGATAAATTTCGAAACACAAGGACATAAACCTAGCATGAAAAATTAGGGAAAATAAAAAAATTAAGTTTACTATGCTTTTTTTTTTTAGAAAAGGAAAGACATTCAGTAAAATGGGTTCTAACACTGGGTTGTGACCCCCATGAGATTGTGAATAAAACTTGCTCCATTCAGAGCTGGATTTGGCAAATATTTACAGGGTGCTGGACAGGGGTGGGTTCTGGATTCTGCTACTGCCAGTTCGTTCAGGGGCGTGCCATGCGGGCGGGTGCGCTTTGTGCGCATGTGTGCATGTGCAGTACTAAAAAAAAGCTGCACATGCACAGAAGCAAAAAACAAGATGGTGGCGCCTATGGCGCCGCCGAGAGAACCAGCTCGGGGGTGTGGCAGGCCTGGGTCGCTGCCGGTTCCAGCGACCCAGGCCGCCAAGTTACTACCGGTTCTATAGAACTGGTAGGAACCCACCTCTGGTGCTCGACCAGGCTGCCCACAGAATCCAAATGCCCAGATTCTCAGGAGCTCTTGCAATACCCCCAATTCTGAATGCTGTGCAAGGGGAATTGGCCAGGATCAAGACATCCCTGCCTAATCTCAACCTGAGTGGCTTTTCCTGATGGTGCTATGCTGAGTCCTGGTACCTCTGGTACCTGGTATCTTTCTTTTGCATCTTAAATAAGAGACCCCATTCAGATTCTAGAACAGATGGTCATTTTTTTTCCTATCAAAGGCTTCAGTCCTGCATGAACTATCTATTATTAATGATAGATACCTACCATGTTTCCCCGAAAATAAGACCCTGTCTTATATTTTTTTGAACCCTGAAATAAGCGCTTGGCCTTATTGCCATTCACTCAAAAGCCCGATTGGGCTTATTATCAGGGGATGTCTTATTTTGGGGGAAACGGGGTAAGTGTGCATATGATTTGAAAATTATGTAGAAATAGTACTTCACCCCTTGCACCAAGTGGCTTCGAGGAAATTGCCAAAATTATTTTTTTCCCTAGGCAGAGAGGTCGAATCAGAAACACTTCTGATTTTATTTTATTTTTTTAAATATGCACACACCTCTAACATAATTGGAAACACAGTGAGGTCAAAAAGTAGGTGAGGGCAATACATTTTTTTCTGAGTTCCTCTTTTCTGATGTTTTTTTTTATTCAGCCTCATAAAATAGGATGCAAGGGAGGGACAAATAACTGTCCAAATCGCTGAATTAATTGACTGCAAAGTGCTTTAAAATTAGGCTATCGGCCTCCAGATGTTCCTTCCTGTTCTAGATGAATCTCTGTTCTTGGGTTTCCAACTGATGGCACAACAAAATTCTGAATCAGTTTGATAGGATCTGGCTCTTAGGACAATCAGTTGATGGGGAGTGGGGGGAAGCCTTCTAGATGGAATAGAACAGGGCTGTCAAACTCCCGGCCCATGGGCCGGATGCGTCACACGCTGGCCACACCCACACCCGGTTTAACCAAGGGGGAGGAAGTCCCGATACGCCACATGACACTGCCGTGGTGACGTGAGTTTGACACCCCGGAATAGAAGCATTTTAACCTTTTGTCACACAGAACTGAAATGTTGAGTAGCAACCCTAGTAGCAAAGTAGTCTCTTGAAAACATGCAAGAAAACACGGGCCCTATAACTGTGATAATTTGGTTTCCCTTATGACCCAGAAGACTAAAGAAGGAATTTCCACAAAACAGCGATCTGTATTTTCAACATTGTGAAGTACCTCATTAGCTACTACAGCATGACTGATCCGAATTTAATTTAGAAGGCATCCATCTAAACTAGGGGTGAACTGAAACAAACCTCCCTTTGGGAGCAGTTCAATAGGAAGGGATATTTTGCTTGTTTTTCAGAAGCAGGAGTTGTGTCAGTGGGGGTGTTACTTTCCCTCTTCCTGCTGCCATCGATATGTGAAAACAAAAGTACTGTGTAGCCAACAGCTGACATTTTTCTGATTCTCTATAGAGTGAAATGAGGTGGAAAAAAAGGAGGCCTGGAAGGGTTTGCTTCAAAGCAAAGTTTATGGCAGACACCTGAGATTTATCCAAAGGCTTAGGATAATATATAAATTAAATAGATCCATTCATTGACGAGCACCTCTTTCAGTTACCGAAGGAGAAAAATCACATTGCAACCCCCAAGCGGATATTATGTGGCAGATATTTATAATATTGCAGTTCTTTTCTCCTCGATTCATTTATGAAAGTCTGGAGATAAAACTTCCCTTAACTGCCCCAAAATATGGCATGGCAACCAATAGGAGCTTAGCAGAGGAAGAAACCACGATGCAAACATGACTGATATATGGAAGTCCACTTGATAACCGGAAAGAGATGCAAACTCAGAATTTACAACCAGTTTCCCGAAGGCCACTGACGTCGAATAACACATTTGGAGCCCGCCAGCTTTGCGGTTCTTTAACTGATTATGGTTACATTTTTCACATGACACATGTAAAAGGGGGATGGAGCTTTGATCACAAGGTGTTGGTTGCCACTTTAACTTTTTTACCCAATTTTGGATTCCAGTTGGGTGGACAGGCATTTTTCTGAACTGTTTAGTGACCATAATAGGGACTAGCAACTTGGTTGTAAGCGAAATGGTCATTAAGTGAAACCGTGACTCTGCTTATGAACTTATTTCAGTTTTCCTTGACTTTACAAACTTGCAACGGTTGTAAATGTCAGGATTGGTCAGAAAATTACTTTTTCATCTGTGCCTTTGTGCTTTATAATCAGCAAAATCTTCCAATTGCTTTGAAAAGCAACTACTCCTATAACTATTTTCTAACTGGAAGACTTCTAATAGCTCCTTTACTAAGCCCTGAAGTTTTGGCAGCATTTTTCTCATTTTGAACGAGAAAGATTTTCAGCATTGTAATAAATATTTTACTTTATAGTAGATATTATCCTGAAACTTTGGGGACAATTCAGTGACATAGCATGATAAAGGGGTAGATTTAATTGCTATTCTTGAAAGAAGTACATTTTTACAATGATTATTTGCTTGTTACTTTTTTTTATCTATGAACGTTCTGTTCACATACAAGGATTTGACAAAGCACTACAGTATAATCTTCTAATAATACTCATTTTCTACCATAAAATGATTACATGCAGCTTTAAAATGTTAAATATGTCACAATTAGGGTAGAGTAGTGCAGTATTCCCTTTATAATATTAAATGTTCCCAAATGACACAATGCTATCAATCATGCACGCTGGCAATATTCACAACAGTTCTCCTTTTTTCTTTAATTTTGCATTTTTAGTTGAACAAATTGAGATTAAAGTTGACACAGTTTTGTGCTCCAGCTCTCTGGCAATGAAGTGGCAGCAAAGTTCCAAGACCAGCTGTGCAAAGCAAATCCTGCTAAAATCTGATTTAATAACATTCTGGGCAGGGTACAAAGATTTAAGTCTCCACACTGCAATCAGCACTTCTTCAGCTGAGGGATGCAAATAACTATCCAGGAAAGTGAAAAGGAAAAAAAAAAGATTGAACAAATCACAAAAAGACTTGAAATAAATCGGATCACCAAACCCCCCCCCCCAAAAAAAAAAACCTTGTATGGCTTTGTTTCCAAAACATTATTTTCTTTCTTTCTTTCTGACAGAGGTGATAATTAATCTCACAGAGGAGACGTTTGATCTTTTCCCGGACATCAGACATTAGAAAAGAAACGCAGTTTAAAAGTCTAAGTAAAAATATTTATTTCGGTACAAAAACAATAAATCCTCATTTGTTTACATCTCTGATATAAAAGTGCGTCTTCTCTCAATGGAAGACCGAGCAAGAAGGGAAGATCAGAGAAAAGGAATGTACACATGCGTACAAGAACATCAATCATGTGCTCAGGAATAAACCATTATATTGAATAGGGATGCATCTCCCTGCATATACATGTAACAGGCAATAATCACACCGTGATTCACTCTTTTCTTTCTTTCTTTCTTTCTTTCTTTCTTTCTTTCTTTCTTTCTTTCTTTCTTTCTTTCTTTCTTTCTTTCTTTCTTTCTTTTCTTTCTTTCTTTTCTTCTTCTTCTTCCTTCTTCCTTCTTCCTTCCTTCCTTCCTTCCTTCTCTTCCTTCTTCCTTCTCTTCTCTTCTCTGTCTCTCTTTCTGTCTTCTTCTTCTTCTCCCTCCCTCCCTCCCTCCCTCCCTCCCTCCCTCTTCTGAAACAAATATGTGACAAAAATCAGGTTTTACTTTTTTTTCCTGTTAAATGTTCCTTCTTAAAACAACTCTGTGAAAGGAAGGGTGGATGGACATGGCTACCATATCTGATAACATCTGATGTGGCTAGTTCCATACAGATTGAATTTGTTTCCTTCATGAACTGCTTTTCCTTTTGAAGAATGAAAAGTAAAGCGTGAATTTTCAAGCTGCAGTCTTTTATGAAGTTGCCATCTTATCACAAGTCGACCCAGTTTAGAGAAGCCTGAGAAACTTACTTCTGTCTACAAGTAATGCGAACTTATCTGGAGCTGGGCATTTGCCAAGACTACCATTCCTAAAACCAATAAGGGCAGAACTGCCTTCCATGTGCAGATTTTTTAATGAGATAATGAATAGCACCCTTACTTAGGGATCATAAATCACGGGGGTGCAGCCACTGGGTAATAGTTGAGAACATAAGAGTTGTAGCCATAAATTCTGCAAAGGCAGGAAAAGGAACTGTAATGCAATACTTTGTTTTCCTGATGACATCTTTTTCCTGTGCTAATCTCAATCTTCTGATATTTGGCCTAGAATTTTACTCAGACAAGCATTCTTCTAAAATGTGCTCCTGGGAATTTGCTGAGGGTGAAGCGTCCCAGTAATAGAAAAGAAAATACAACTCATTTAACTCCGCTCTCAATTTGCACATAATATATGTATCAATGGCCTAGAAATGTGTTATACAGCAAAACCTAACTCAGCATGTCAAACTTCTCAATCCAATGTATACATTTAGCTGCATGGGTAAATGCATCATTTACACTGAGTAGATTTATGGCATGCGTTGTACTCCAGGTCTATCAGTGAATAAAATGTAGCGAAGCCAACCCGTCAGAGAAATACTAGATTGCTCTATTTTATATTTTCTTAAATGATTCTCCAGCCCTCTTCCTTTCCTCCTTATATCTTCCTACCACCCTCAAGAATTGACCTATCTCAGTGGTGGATGTGTTTGAATCTGCCTTGCATTGACCAGTATATTCTCGGTGTTTTGCATTTCTTTGAGAGCTTGAGTGATAAATAAATAAATTATGGATTCAAATGCTATGAAGATGTTCCTCCTCCTCCTCCTCCTCCTCCTCCTCTCCTCCTCCTCCTCCTCCTCCTCCCCCCTTTTCAGAAGAAGTTATGTAAAACATACACTGAATAATTCTTTTCTTATATGATAAACCATAAGATTATGAGTTTAGATGCCGTAAGATGACACCTTCTGATACCTCTGACACAAAATCTTATAAGCATATCTTCATTTTATTTGTAATCAAAACATAACAATAACAAATAGTTAGCAATTTGACATTTCCTCATGAAATCCAAAATCTTTTGCCTTGGGCAGTTATCTCCCTCTGCCAAATAATAAAGCTAGTCTTCAAATAATAGTTTGTTGGAGAGGAGAGAGAACAATTTAACCAAAGAAACAAATTCTCTTGAATGCAATGTATAATGTTAGGCTCACGTATGAAAACTGCTGCCTTCCCAACAAGGTTGCTAGAAGGCTAGTAATCTAGCAGCTTCTATATAAATCACAGTTTAACTTTGTTTTATCTCCACATATGCAGAGAACTGAAAAAAAATATTTATAGCCTCTGGTAAAATGATTTAATTCAGTTGCTTTCAAATTACCCCTGTTCTGCAAATTTGGTAAAGCTCCTTTTACAGTGAGAACAATTCAGCACTGATAACATCAATTATAGGGCTGTTCATGCATCAGAAATGAATCTGAGAAACTTCAGAACTTGGGGAATGATAAACATAGGACAACGGTTGCAGGAACTGGGTATGTCTAGTTTAATGAAAAGAAGGAGTAGGGGAGACATGATAGCAGTGTTCCAATATCTCAGGGGTAGCCACAAAGAAGACGGAGTCAAGCTATTCTCCAAAGCACCTGAGGGTAGAATAAGAAGCAATGGGTGGAAACTAGTCAAGGGGAGAAGCAATTTAGAACTAAGGAGAAATTTCCTGACAGTTAGAACAATTAATCAGTGAACAACTTGCCTCCAGAAGTTGTTATCCTATTCCTATTCTATTCCTATTCCTATTCCTATTCTATTCTATTCTATTCTATTCTATTCTATTCTATTCTATTCTATTCTATTCTATCTATTCTATTCTATTCTATTCTATTCTATTCTATCTTTTAGAATACATGCATCCTTTCTCAAGCCCTAATACAAGCCTGGAAAATGACCTTTACTTCCATGAGTTACATACATTAAATAAACTGATCACAATAGCTGTCATTTTTCAGTGTTGGAAGAAATATCCATCTGGTTCAGTTCCAATCCAGGGGAAAGACACTGGAAACATGGAGGCTGCTTGGAAAGATGGTTTAATGACGAAGCAGAACCACATGGGTTCTGGGCAGCTGACCACATGAAGTTGAGAGGGGGGGTTATACCTTCTCTTGGGCTTTGCACTTGAGCTTCCCGTTCTTGTGCAAGAACATGTATTCTATTGGTTGTTGTCAGATTCCCAGGGGGCCATGTAGGGTTTATGTAGGGGTCATCGCTGGCTCTATAGGCAAAGTACAAATCCTAGGTGTTTGTCTGAGCTAAGTTTGGTTGAAGTTTCTGAGGATGTTGCAATGACTGAAAATACCCTTAGGAGATTGCGCAATGTAGTGACCTCTGTGTCTTCTGCTAAATGGTAGTGGGTTAATCCTATTATGTCCCGAAGGATAATCCCATCATCCTAGAGTTGAAGGTCTTTTGTTTTGTAGATAGGCTGGCCCAGTTTTTCTTAATGGGCACAAAATATCTGTTGGGGGGTGCTATTAAGAGTGAGTTTGCTTCCAGCCTCTAAAAAAATGTTTTTTTAGACACCTCCCATTTACAAATGTGTCTCAAATCCTTGCTTGTCTAAACTAGAGACACTCAAAAATGTATGCTCCATTTCATGCACACATAATACATCATTAAACCTCTTTTCCAGATATGGAATTTGCACACTGCCTCTTCCAATGACTTTAACCTTCTGACCATTTTACCAAGGCTACTGCATCTCCAGTAGCTGGATTCATTCTGAAAAACAATTAGAATTATTAGCAATTGTTTGATTTGCCCCACTGTCTATCAACCATTTGTCTCTGCTATTGCATTAGCTAACTTTTGCAACAGCCACTTGTCCATCTTGCAATTGTTTTTCTTGCAAATAATTTCTTCTTTGCAAACAGTCCTTCTTTAAATGTGTAGTTTCACCACAAATGAAGCACCGCCTGTGTTGCTGGGCTGTAATTTGATATCTTCAGCTGCTACATTTCTCTTTGCAGACATCTTGTCTGTGGAATTTTCCTCTGCTCTTATCTCTCTGCTCCTTGGGCCCCCACCTCAGGAATTTCTTCTCATGGCTCTTTCTATAATGGCGCTTGTTTTCCTCAGCTATCAAACAAGCCTTTAAAGCCTCCAAACGCAACTCCTGCTCTGGTTTGCATTCAAACACTGCAGAAACAATGTCCCAAGTTTCATCAAGGCTGTTTAACACTAACAACACCTTTTGGGACTCAGGAATATTCATTCCACGCTGTTCCAACTCCACAAACAAAGTTTGCATTTGCAATAAATGTCTTTCCACAGATTCACCTTTCCACAGATTCACCTGGTTGCAAACAGGCTGTGTATAATTTTCTTGATAATTGTACAATATTGCATGCTGACACACTAACATTGCACATTTCTTAATTTCAGCCAGACCTCTTTTGCAGTCTTTAAATCAGTTACATTGAGAAATTGTTCATCTTCTAAACTTAAGATGATATAAGCCATGGCCAAAAAGGACTTAAAATTAAAGGACTTAAAATTAGGTGCGACTCATTTCACAACTGTCTTTCTTAACAATACAAATTCTGGATCAATTGGGGTCATATATCGAGGACTACCTGTTAGTAAATTTGAATAATATAATAGAAGAGATCATTAAAAGAAATGTGGGATTTTATAACCTTGTCATAACTAACTTTGAGACAACTTCCTAAGAGAGCCAATGTAATTTCCTCCAAATGCAATGGAGTAAGGCTTCATTTGCCACTAGGTCAGACCACCCCTCAAAAAACAAAAATCCTGCACTAGGGAGTTACCGGGCAGCCAATTTGTTGAAGTGCTTAAGGCACCAAGCTAGAAACCAGTAAATTGGGAGTTCTAGTTCTGTTTTAGGCACAAAGCCAGCTGGGTGACCTTGGGCCAGTCTCTCACACTCAGTCCTAGGAAGCTGATAATGGCGAATCACTTGCAGTGTCTAGTCCAGGTGGTCACCTGGAGTTAAGACTGATTTGAAGGCGGCCTCCAAAAAAGATACTTACCTATTTCATGCCCCACTCCAAGTTTGGAAAAGCCATGCAAGGATTCTGATCATAAAGATTTGCTCAGTGTAAGAATAATTTCTTCATTAACTCTTGATATGCTTCTTAAACATTAACTATGCAGGACTTTCCATGTACTGTATATACATGTACTGTAAGTCCAATGAATACTGCAACTGTTCCCCCCTGCCCCATCCTGTTTGCTTTTGCAAATGTGCAATGTCCTGCTACTTTATCGAATCTATGTGGAATATTTAACCAGGCACATTTAAAAGTCAGGACTAGACAAGGAGACCATCTGAAGAAGTTAAGAGAAATATTTGACTGGATTCCAGCTTTTGTGGAAAAAAGGAAAATGGTTCGTATCAACTTAGTTTCACTTGTGCCAGAACAGGGGCTGTTTGTACAAGGGGAGGGAGGGAGGAAAGGGGCGGGGGAAGAGAGAGATCTAATTTAAGTGTTTGCTAAGGCAAAGAATAAATAACTTTCACCCTATCCATAAAAGTGTTGCCTTCTCCCATATGTCAGACACCTTCCAAAGAGCTGAACTTGACGGTTTCAAAAACATGTGCTGCTTCCTTCCTCTTTTCACAACATATTCCTGAAAATCTTTTCCCCTATTAAATGTGACAGAAAGGAGAACTGGCTTTATAACAATTAAAAGTGGTGCTATGGTCTATTTGTTCATCTCTGCCCCACATAATGAAACAACAAGATCTTCCATCCACTGCAAATCAGTTATCTTTGACCGGATTTCCTTCCAGAACACATATTAAGTTTAAAAAAATTGAAATCACCCATAGCTGTGTTGATCCACGAGGAAGAAAAACAAAACCACAGCTCAGTGATACCTTTATTAGGGATCTATCAATTAATAGAAAAGTGGATGGAAGAAATGGGTTAGAGAGGAAAGCAGAGTCAGTCTTTGGAGTTGATTATCTCTGTGCATTCAGAGATTTTCATGGTTATTGCCTAAAGCAGGGGTCGGCAACCTGCGGCTCTGGAGCCGCATGTGGCTCTTTTATCCCTCTGCTGCAGCTCCCTGTCGCCGGTCAGCTCCACAATTGGTAGGGCTTTTGATTAGGACAGGTAAAGGAAAAAGGAGGCTGCGCTAGGAGGAGACTTTATGCTGGGGGAACCGGACTTCCGGTCGGCTCCATAATTGAACGGGTGGCTTCTGGTTAGGACCCTTGTGGCTCTTGAGTGTTTAAGGTTGCCGACCCCTGGCCTAAAGCAGGGGTCACCAAACTTGGCAACTTTAAGACTTGTGGACTTCAACTCAGAATTCTTCAGCCAGCTACTACAGGTGAAGCTGCTGGGAGATGGTAGTTTAGCAACTTGTAGAGAGCTGCAGTTCCTCAAATCTGGACCTGATGAAGAGATAAAATAAGAGGCATGTTGAATTGTACTTATACCATGAACCCATGATGTGACCTTTTGCAAGGTGCTATCTTTTTTTGGCTTCACTTTCCCCACCTCTACTCGCTTGCAGCCTGAGTGAATAGTTTGTAAAGATTACCTTTGGATATGTTTTCAAACTCTTGCTGTAACTTAAGGTCAATTAAATGTCTCCTTTCTTTGATTTCTTTATTTTTTTTTACTGGTGGCCTCCCATTTAAACATGACTGACTCTGCTCAGTTTTTCAACATCAGCCAGTTTGGCTAGGTACTGCTATCTGTTGTAGATATCTGCTTGCTCCAAAAATTCTTTCCCAGACAGAGTGGATAAAATAATAATAATAATCATAAAGTATCTATGGAGATTCTCAGTCATACAGGTCATAGTTGTCCCAAAAGTGCTTTTTCAAAAAGGCAACTGGACTTTTTTTCCCCCTTGAAGATGTTTTCCTTCTCATCCAAGAAGCTACTTAGATAAGAAGCAAAACATCTTCAAGCAAAAAACAACAACAAAAAACCAGTCCAGTTGTGTTTTTAAAAAAGCACTTTTGGTTCACAAAAAAGTGGAGAAGTAGAGAAGTAAACGATGGGTAATGCTTAAGCCCTACCTATATTTCAGTGTTATAGCGTGTGTAAGTTTGCTGTATACAATCATTCACATCATCCACATAAATAGTATTAGATTTTGAAGGTTTTGACTCAGGCTTAATGGCTCTCTCAAAACTTGTGGAAGGAAAAAACCCCAAGAAAATAAACTTGGCTTCTGATTTTGGCAAGCAGAACTTTCAGCTGTTAAAAACTAAACTTTGATAGGTGGAAACATAGAAAGGAGATGAACTAGGCAATTTTATTATAGCAGATTGTTTTAATTTACTATGCAAATTAAATTAGGTTACTAGGTAAATTAAATTACATAATTAGATTAAATTAGATTAGCTTCTCAGGGTCTGGAAGTAGATAAGCATAATATTGAGTTGTAATGGGCTATTTTTGCATGAAAATATTGAAAACTTGGGGCCACAAGTGTGATCCTCTAGATCAGTGATGGCGAACCTTTTTGGCACCGAGTGCCAAAAAGGGACCGCACGCGTGCACACGCGGCACCGAGTGCCAAAAAGGGAACACTTTGCGTGCACGCTCATCTGGGCCACAATCAGGAAGAGGAATTGCCCCAGGGGGCATGCGCGGCACAAAAAATTAACTTTAGGTTTTCGGTGCATGCATGCGCGCTGGCCGCCAAGTCTTCCAGTTACTGCCGCACATGTGCAGACGCCGATCAGCTGTCCGGTGCGCATGTGCATGACAGAAAATGGAAGACCAACTCTTCCAGTTTCCAGCATTGCCACATGCACAAAGGCCAGCTGATTAGTGCGTGAGCACGCGCACCAGAAACCCGGAAGAGGAACGGCCACCGCTGTGCGTGCCTGGTGAAATGGCTCCGCATGCCAGTTTGGGCACACGTGCCATAGGTTCGCCATCACAGCTCTAGATCCATGATGGTGAACCTATGGCACGCGTGCTGGAAGGGGAATGCAGAGCCATCTCTCTGGGCACATGAGCAATTGACCATTGCTCTTCCGGGTTCCGGTGCGCCGGCCAGCTGGTCTTCATGTGCGCGGGAGTGGTGGAAACCGGAAGAGCAGCCGCCTGGTGCACATGCACGCGCTGGGAAGATGATCTTCTGGTTTCTAGCACGTGCATGTGCACCGGCCAGCTGGTCTTCGCGCACGCATGGATGCCAGAAACCGGAAGACCAGGTGGCCGGTGCGCATGTGCGTGCCGGAAACCGGATGATCATCTTCCAGGCACGCACATGCGCAGTGGGCGACTACTCTTCAGGTTTCTGGCACGTGCACGCACACACCCCCATTTCGGCATTCAGTGCCGAAAAGGTTTGCCAACACTGCTCTAGATGTTGCTGAAACTACATCCTCCAGCATGCTTCACTTCTTGGATTTCTGATTCTGTGACAACCGAAAGGTTGCATGTACTGCATTCTTGTTCTAGAGCAGGGGTCTCCAAACTTGGCAACTTTAAGACATGTGGACTTCAACTCCCAGAATTCCCCAACACATTTCTGACTACCCTCTTTTTACTCATGTAAGACTCATGGCTGGCTGGGGAATCCTGGGAGTTAAAGTCTACAAGTCTTAAAGTTGCCAGGTTTGGATACCCTGTTCTAGAAGGCAAGTCTGCTTTTATTACAAAAAAATTTCTTACATGAGTAAAAAGAGGGACGTCAAATACTCAGGCATAATGGGAAATGTATTTAAATTACCCAAAGTTAGAATTTGGAAGCTGTTTACTGGATTATTATTAATGGTCTCAAAAGTAAAAAAAAAATTGGGCCAAGTATATGCTAGTTCTTAGCTTTCCTGTCACAAAAGCAGCTGCCCAGGAGGTGGAGCTACAAGCACACAGGGACCATTTTTGTGTAGCAGTTGAGGTATTGTCAACAAAACAAACCTGCTTTTGCGCGGCTATTAACTTTAATACAGCCAGCAAACAAACCAAGTGAACAAGAGAGAGCCAGTACTAGCCATTTCATTCTGACCAGGGATCAGAGTTTTGTGAATTTTTCTTCTGTCGTATCTCTCTGCTTCTGCCTCATCTATTTATCGTGTAATCTGATAACCTGGTTCCCCTGTCACTCCTTCCACTCCACTTTGTTCCTCTGTTGACTTTCCAACTTCACTTTTGACTAAACTGCCTTTTGGGCTCCTAATCTTCATTCTTGTAGTTTAGGATGGACCATCTGCAACCTCTGACAAAATGAAGGGGAGAGAGTTGTGTATGAGAGAAAAAAAAAACATATGCTTTCAGAATAGTAAAACAATCGTTAATGATAATTGCATCAAGAACTGGGACCTTTACAGAGAAAGTATAGGTAGTCCTTGACGTATGACCACAATTGAGCCACAATTGATAAGTGAGACAGTTGTTACAGAGTTTTGCAAGCTTTTTTGCCACAGGTGCTAAGCAGGGGTGGGTTCCACTTACCTTCACCAACAGTTCGCATCGCGACGTTTCACGCCCGCGCGTCCCCTCGTGCAATTTCGCTTCCGCGCATGCTCAGAAGCAAGAATCAGCCCAAAACACAGCTGAGGAGCTGATCAGCTGTGCTTTGGGTGAAGAAATAAAGGTCAGTATTAACCCGTGGGTGGGCGGGAGGGCACTTTTTCAAACAGTGGAAGGGGAAAAATTAGAACCCCCCCCCAAAAAAGATGGTGGTGCTCATGGACCAGTACCGACAGTGACATCCACCGGTGGGTCATTACCGGTTTGGGCGATCCGGTCCGAACCATGAGGAACCCACCCCTGGTGCTAAAGTGAATTGTTGCAGTTGTTAAATTAGTAACACAGCTGTTAAGTGAATTCGGCTTCCCATGGACTTTGCTTCTTAGAAGGTCGCAAAAGGGATCAAATGACCCCAGGACACTGCAACCGTCATAAATATGAACCAGTTGCCAAGCGTCCAAATTTTGATCACGTGACCACGGGGATGCTGCAACTGTCATAAGTACGAAAAAATGGTCATAAGTAACTTTCAGTGCCATTCAGAGGTGGGATTCAGCAGGTTCTGACCAGTTCTGGAGAACCGGTAGCGAAATTTTGAGTAGTTCAGAGAACCGATAAATACCATCTCTGACTGGCCCCGCCCCCATCTATTCTCTGCCTCCTGAGTCCCAGCTGACTGGGGATTTTGCAATAACCTTCCCCTAGAGTGGGGTGGGAATGGATATTTTACAGTATTCTTCCCCTGCCACGCCCACCAAGCCATGCCATGCCCACCAAGCCACACCCACAGAACTGGTAGTAAAAAAATTGAATCCCACCACTGGTGCCATTGTAAATTCAACCAGTCACTAAACGAAAGGTTGTAGGTTGAGAACTATCTGTAAGCCAGAAGGAGTCCAGGAAAGATGGCCAGAGACAGGACGCCCAGTACTCATGCAAAGCTCAACTCAGTTATTCCAAGGCAAATCACATATCTAAAGTCAGACACGAGGGGGGGGGGAGTCTGGCTTATTTAAGAGGAGAAGGAGGGAAGGAGGGAGAGAGGAGAGAGAGAGAAAAAAGAATGATGATGGACTGGAGGGACCTTTTGTGTTAACCTAATCTTGCGTAGCTTCTTCTCTGGCAATATTATACTGCTAACCAGAGCATACAAAACATTTGCCAGACCAATTCTCGAATACAGCTCACCTGTCTGGAACCGCACTGCATATCGGACATTAATACAATTGAGAGAGTCCAGAAATATTCCACAAGAAGAGTCCTCCACTCCTCTGCTCGCAACAGAACCTTATTCCACCAGACTTGATATTTTGGGCTTAGATAGCTTAGAGCTACATCGCCTTCAATCTGATCTAAATATAGTTCATAAAATCATCTGCCACAATGTCCTACCTGTCAATGAATACTTCAGCTTCAACCGCAACAATACACACAATAGATTCAAACTCAATGTAAACCGCTCGAAACTCGACTGCAGAAAATACGACTTCAGCAACAGAGTGATCAATGCCTGGAATGCACTACCTGACTCTGTGGTTTCTTCCCAAACCCCAAAACGTTAACCTTAGACTGTCTACAGTCGACCTCACCCCATTCCTAAGAGGTCTGTAAGGGGCATGCATAAGCGTACCGTTGTGCCTACCGTCCCTGTCTTACTGTCCTATTGTCCAAATTTACCTGTACCTACTTTGCTTTTCTTTATGTTTATACCATACCTGCTAGCTTGTACATGTTTTGACAAATAAATAAATAAATAAATAAAATTAATAAATGAGGGAGATAAAAAATATGAAAAGAAAACCCATTTCCTCTGATCTTAATTAAAAAAACCAACCTCTACATTCTTTAAAATAAGATAGTTGGATCTTTATTCAGTGTTTTTCTTTCTACTGTGTGTGATTTTTATGTCCAATTCAAGGATTTTATTGCATGAGGCAATGCACAGGGCAATGTTTCTTTTCATCTCCTATATAGAAAATCACTGAGCTGGCACTTAATACTTACTTGAATAAAATGCTACCATCTCCCATTACACCTGAAGCAGCAAGTTAGTTTAGAGCAGTGTTTTTCAAACTTGACAAGTTTCAGGCATGTGAATCCCAGGTTTTCCAGACAGCATTGGCAAACTGGGGATATTAAAAAGGATGAGTTGAGGATTGCTAAATATGCACCCCCAATATATTCTGTCTGAACTGCCTAATGGTAGCCCTGGCCTTGGCAACTTAACAGTCTAATTCTGGTTTCTTGCAATTAGATATCCATAAGCATCTGGGGAAAGTGTATAATCTATATGAAATAATCCTATATAAAAATCTAAAGTGTACCTAAAGGAAAGGAAAGGAAAGGGAAGGGAAAGGGAAGGAAGGGAAGGGAAGGGAAGGGAAGGGAAGGGAAGGAGGAAGGAGGGATGGAAGGAGGAGGGAGGAAGGAAGGAAGGAGAGGAAGGAGGGAGGGAGGGGAGGAAGGAAGGAAGGAAGGAAGGAAGGAAGGAAGGAAGGAAGGAAGGAAGGAAGGAAGGAAGGAAGGAAGGAAGGAAGAATTATCAGTTGCATTACCGTATTTTTCGGAATATAAACGCACCGAAGTATAAGACGCACCTTAGTTGTGGGGGAGGGGAAAACAAGGAAAAAAGGCCTCTGCCCTCCAAGCAATTTGCCAAACAGCAAACAGCACAGATGATATACACTGTTTGCTGTGTATTTCTGTGCATGTGTGCTTGACTCATAGAAATAAGAAAGAATTGGAGAAATGTACATTATGCCAGAAAGTTTTCTTAAATGTAGTCACACTAACTCCTCCCAATTATTTAAATAGATCTACTCCAAGGTAAGTCAGGATTTAACTCTAATACTAAACAGGACACTGTTACATTTCAGACTATACTTGTACAGAGCTGTTAAAATTAATTAAAATTTCTGGAAGTGTACATTATTCTCTATTATTTAAAAGAAGATACAATAGCACTGGGCCTCTTCAGAGCAAGCATTTATTTTAAAAAGCTTCTTTATTTTGTTAAGTTGTCTAGATTTACAGGATCTCCAACCTTGGCAACTTTAAGACTTGTGGACTTCAACTCCCAGAATTCCACAGCCAGCAAAGCTACAAAGCTGGCTGTTGAATTCTGGGAGTTGAAGTCCACAAGTCTTAAAGTTGCCAAAGCTGGAGATCCCTGGCTCTAGAACAATAATATAAAGCAGTCTTTAAAAAGTAAGTCTAATAATTTGAACATTCTACAGACATTTAGTTATTCACCTTACCCCCTTTCCATCCAGTTCAGCAAACAATAAAATCTGCCTGTCTCTGCCAGCTATTTGCCTTTGTAGTTAGTTTAAAGTGACCAGATTTTTTTTTTTAAGCAGGACACCGACGGGGGGCGGGGCCGCCTGGACGCCGCAATTTGAGTTTTGCCCTCTGCGCATGCGCAGAACGCTGCGCATGCGCAGAGGGCAAAAGACGGCTAATGTCGGCGTCCAGGTGGGGGGGGAGGTGGGAGGGCCTTTCCTCGCCTCCCGCCCCCCTTCGGGAGCCGGCAGTGGCTTGGGCTGGCTTGGGAAGGGAGCAGCCCCCAGCGTCTCTTGGCTCTCCTCTTCCCTCCCCCCCCCGCCCACCCGGGGGTTCCGCGCCACCCGCTGACCTCGCGCATGTCCTGCAGGCACTCAAGGACGGCCAGGTTGGGCCCAGCTGCAGGGGCAGCAGCAGCAGCACCAGCAGCAGCAGCAGGCCTCTCAGCTCAGGCCGGCGCTGGCTCAGCCGGCCGGGGCCGCCGCCGCAGCCTTCCCGCCGCCGGGGCAGCCGGGACTGGGGGCCAGCCGCAGGGGCAGCAGCAGCAGGCCTCTCAGCTCGGGCTGGCCGTGGGCGGCGTTGGCGGCGGGGGCGTCCCACGTTGACTCCTCCGGCGGCGGCTGGAAGCTGGCAGAAGAGCCGCCCACCGCCGACGCCGCCCACGGCCGGCCCGAGCTGAGAGGCCTGCTGCTGTGCTGCTGCTGCCCCTGCGGCTGGGCCCCCAGTCCCGGCTGCCCCGGCGGCGGGAAGCTGCGGCGGCGGCCCCGGCCGGCTGAGCCAGCGCCGGCCCGAGGGCCATCTTGGATGCGATTCCTTCGCTCGGGCCGCCCCCGCCCACTGCGATGCCGGCCGTTTCGAGAGGGCAGGGCTGCATCAGGGCGCCTCTTCACCGCCCTCCAGTGCATACCGGTGGCTTGTAGACCGCGAAGAGCCCTTGCAAAGCCGTGCCCCCGAAAGTTTAACTCCTCCCCCCCAATCTCGCACGCCGCCCTTTCAGGCCAATTTTTTGAAAGAATGCCCTAGTCGTGCATTCTTTCAAAAAATCGGGACTTTTTAGAGGACGGGCGGGACGCGGGACAAATCATTAAAAAGCGGGTCTGTCCCGCCAAAATCAGGACGTCTGGTCACCTTAAGTTAGTTTTCACTTCATTTTCCATGTGGCTAATCAGCTGTAGATCGGGGAAACTGCTACTGACTTGCTTGGCTTTACAGGCTCTTCCCTCTTTCCTGCAAGCAGGTAAATTGATGGAAGACAGAGGCCAAAGGGTGGGGGTGGCTGGGTGGGTGGGGCTGCATTCGGTGTATAAGACGCACCCAAGTTTTCACCCTCTTTTTGGGGGTAAAAAGGTGCGTCTTATACTCCGAAAAATACGGTAATCCTAAATTCAAACAAAGAATACTGCATTGATTCAGTAATGCAAATAAGTAGGTAGGCCTTTCATGATATTGGGGAAGCGAATGTATGAGTCCTGATACCTTCTTAAAAATATTCAACTATGTTCTAAAAATCTCTAATACATTTTACACTGTGGATGCCCTGCTGGGTCTTTAAATCAAAATTGGTACAGGCCTGAAGACTAGAAGAAAAGACAAAGAGAGGGATATATATATATATATATATATATATATATATATATATATATATATATATATATATATATATATATATATATATATATATATATATTATAGAGAGAGAGAGAGAGAGAGGAGAGAGAGAGAGAGAGAGAGAGAGAGAGGAGAGAGAGGAGAGAGAGAGAGAGAGAGAGAGAGGAGAGAGAGAGAGAGAGAGAGAGAGAGAGAGTGAGAGAGGGAGGGAGGGAGAGGAGAGAGAGAGGAGAGAGAGAGAGAGAGAGAGAGAGAGAGAGGACATTCAGATTGCATAAACTGTTGCTGCAACTCTTTGGACTTTATTGCTCCAATAGTATTATTGACTATTATTATTGGAATACCTTTCTTCAATGGGTTAACCAGGTGGCCCATTAACTAAGCAAGTCCTCCAGGAGGAACAAATCCAGTTTATTGATCTTGAAGTCCAAGCCCATATGTAATTCCAGACAAAAGGCCAAACAAATTTACAAGACCGTGCATTCCTACATTTTTTTTGGTCCTCAGGTATCTGTAAATACTGCAGTAATCAGAGGTTCTAGAATTCCAAGTGCCACCAAAGGGGATGACCTGAAGCCCGATGATTAGATGGTGAAGGCATAGAGTAAGTAGCCCTGAGTGACAGCAACCACCCTGTGGTTTTCATGAAAATCAGCTCTAAGAAATAACCTCTGCTTTTTTGTTCTTTTCAAACCTATGGCATTAATGAGTATGAAGCTTCTTGTACATCAAGTCTTATTTATATCTTAGCAAAAGCGGAAAGTGAGGTATGATGTACAGTAAAGATTCAGTTCACAACAGCATCTCATTTTTCTTACTTCCTTGTGATTATTTGGATATTTCAGAAGCAGAATCTACTTTTACTGAGGGTTGGGTTTTTTTTTTTAACATTTAGGGGAGATTGGGTTGGGGGGAGCTGTAAATAAGGCTCACATGTTTAAAGCAGCACTTCCTCTAATAAATAATATTGTCTCTGTCCAGTCTGCAAATGTTTCTGAATGTTTATAGAAACATTTAAAAGAGCTGCATGCTGTACAATAACAAAATGGATATTATTTTTATAGCCAGCAGCGTACTATGGATATTCTAGTAGCTAGCGGATACAAGGATCAAGGATCCAGCAGACTGGAGCGGGGGATAGCAACAGCTGCTACTGCAATGCAAGAGAGGAAAAAGGTCTACGTAATTAGATTTGCTTCTCTTTGGATAGCATGTGCATACTGAGAACACTTCATCTTAGTAGAGAGCTGTGGAAGAAGTATGGATTGGGCCGATGAGTTTCACATCAATTTTATACATGTTCCTTGTCAAGAATCATGAATGGATAAATTGTATGGGTGGGGCAACAAAATAAGATGGCTCCGTATATTTACTATATAACGCTTTTTCCACAGCTTAAAACAGAACAATAGACAAGAACTAATCACTAGGAGCTATCTCTCAGCAATGCTTAATTCATACTGATCCAAACAATTTTGTTTTGCAACAACCACCACGATCAGTACCATTCTAATATCCGACTGGTTTTTAAAAATTAGGCTGTGGTCTTTGGGTTTAGAACTTGGACTTCAGTCAAGACTAAAGAGTAACTATCTTCACAGAATGATGGACAACTATTCCACATTTCTGCAAGACTACCGCTAACAAGTAACACACCTATTTAGGAAGTGATATCCTGATCAAACAGATTAATCTAGCACAGGGTGTGAAACTGGTGGCCTGCATCATGCGCAGCCATGCCCACCCTGGCTCTGCAAAGGCAAAAAAATTGCAACATGTCATGTGACGTCACGTGACGTGATAAGTTTGACACCCGTGATCTAGCACAACGTCTTATTCAGGCATCACAAGAAGGATTAGAACACACCTACTAAGAAATTGGGAAGTCAGTCTGATGACATCTATGCAGTCAACCGGATATCCTTGCTGTAGGATTAAACAGATATTCCCATCCGTGTGAGCTTAAATTTCTACCAGGGTTTGAGTTTCTATGGAAACTTCCCATACAAAGAAAGTAATGCAGATATCTCTGTTGAATGCATCTATGTCACTCCAAATTAGATGCCTCCAACATAACTATGGAAAGGTAAGGCTACTAATATAATTATTCTCCACTTTGTCCTAACTAAGAATCCAATAGCCCAATACCCACAAGACACTCAGCAATGTAGCTTCTGTAATCCTCATTAATATGTAACCTTTCCTTATAGTTGCCTACACTAAGCAATTCTAGAGAGAGATTGAAGAGTTATAAAACTTGCCTAACAAAAGCAGCCCTTTGTGACGTGTTTCCATGGAGATCATCCTGACTATTGGCAAAGTGTGATTGTCTTGAGAATGGAGTTAGCAATAGCAATAGCACTTTACTTATATACCGCTTCATAGTGCTTTACAGCCCTCTCTAGCGTGGTTTACAGAGTTCAGCATATTGCCCCAACAATCTGGGTCCTCATTTTACCGACCTCGGAAGGATGGAAGGCTGAGTCAACCTTGAGCCTAGTGAGATTTGAACAGCCGAACTACTGAACTAGCAGTCAGCCTGCAGTCGCAGCATTTAACCACTGCACCACTTCAGTTCTTCAATGCTACAAGGATAAATAGATCTGTGTTCTGGAATCTTCCTTGGTATTCATTCACCTTTTTGTATCCCAACCTATAAACACACAAGGCAGCAATATATGCCAATTTCTACTAAAACAGTAATAACTAAACTAAACTAAATTAGTGTCCATAGGTTTCATATTTCCTAGATCTAATCTAACTCAATATTCTCTTATTAGGTGGGAAATCTGCCACTGTGCTATCTTCTACATTCAGATTGTTGGGTTGGTGTTTTTTTAATCTCATGTTTAATATTTATATGAGTACATATGTAAGTTGTGATAAATTCTAATTTTAAAAGTGAGCCCAATGAAATATGCACTGATTCCTACTATTAGTC